>CM035838.1:436755043-436774343 GCA_020510985.1 Pholidichthys leucotaenia | reverse complement strand
CCATTCTCCCCTCACTCGTGAATTAGACACGAAGATAGTGGAGGGTGAACTAATTAAAGTCAATTAAAATGATAACTGACAGAATTTTTACAAGCCTCTCTGAGAAAATGACAAAAAGTGTCGCATAACCTGGGATATAGAGTATTGTCCTTTTTCAATAAACTCAGATGCAGTTCTGACAGACAGTCACCAGATGGCAGCCTTTATCAGCTGTTTCATAACACTGTCGCTCATGAAGCAGTTGTCTCAAAGTATAAAGCAGGGATGTGATTTGGGGTTGGGGAAATTATCTGAAAATTCAGCAGCGGGGTCCGGGACAGACTCCTGGTAGGGGGGCAAAGCTCCTGGGTTTTTATGATTTTTAAGCACCAGAACTGTGCTTAAATGTGTTCCGGCCCCGGATTATGAGCTGCATTTTGGTGTGCAATAACTGAGTTTGACACATCTTTAATGTCCTTGCTTTTGACTTTAATGCATCAAACACCGTAAAGACTGAAACATATCAAACACAAGAAATATTATTTCAGCTGTGGACACAAAATTCTAGTATTGCAGAAATTAAATCATACTGCATACACACAAATGTAAACATTTATGATCTCAAATTGATAGATTTTTTAGGTTTACTGAGTTGTTGCAAGAAAGCTACCAGCAAAAATTATGCAGCATTTACTGTAGACAAATACAACAGATTATCAAATCCACATTTAAAAATTGTATGGCTTGTGCACATCAGATTTTCATATTAGAAACACACACAAAAGTTTCTATTCTTTGGACATGTGCATATTCAAACAACCATCATTAAACTTCAACAGAGTTAAACATTTCACTAACCACTTTGCCGGGTCGCAGCCTTCCGAGGGCAGAAATTCCTTGCAGGCTCTCACATTTTGTCTGCAATTAATAGCCCGGAATAAATACCTTGTAAATTGGTATTTCAGCTAATTTAAAGTCAAGATGTCAATTCAAAAACATAACAATAAAATTGACTAGAACTAGGCAACCAGTAAATAATGAAGGATTGCCAGATTTGCACTTCTAAAAACTACCAAGGCCATGCAGGCCGGGAATTGTAGCAGTGACTGACCAGAATAATACTGCATTTACTTCAAGTCAAAAATACATCCCTATTCACAAAATGAAGCTTCAAAAATTACTTTTTCACAACTATTACAGTTTTTGCACATGCATGGAGACTAGGTGAAGGGTTACATAGGCATGGATTACCACCGACAGTCACATGGTCTAGTCACACTTCAACAAACTTCAAAAATATCATCATTTCTCAAACAACCTACAGAATATTGGGTAGATAATTGGATATGAGGGATTACTTCATCATTATGACAGTTTCACCCTACCTGGGCTGAGGTAAGCAGCTGGATGGCTTGGATTTTTGTTTTAGCCAGCCATGCTCAATCCGTCTGTTGCCATATTCTGCTGGGCAGGAAGTCTCAAAATCGTCTACTTCCTGTTGTGAATAATACTTATACCTCATGTATTTTTGATGACAAATTATTTCAATAATTTTTAAATCTCAAAGGACAAATTTCCAAACCTAGGTTTTTAAAAAAAAATATGGAGGGAATAAAAAAAAAGGTAGGGAGTTCCCAAGGGATTCCCCAGAGGTCAAAGGTCATTTCCATGTTGGGGGTTCCCCCAGACACAAAGTAAACAACTTTTGACTGGCACACAGAGCCAGGCTGTGAGTATATATACCTGCCAAAACAAATCTTTGAGAGGCATTGCTGTACAACCAAAGGTCAAATACTGGAAAGGATGTCACTGTTGACATATATAGCAGGGAAATTACAACAGTCACAAGAATTGCCATGTTTCTCACATGGATCAAACAAACACAGCTGCTGCCGTCACACTCCCACCAAAATCTTTATGATGGAAGACTATAAAGTCATGCCAACATAAAATTTTCACAATGTCACCTAATCTTTAACCGGCAGCAAGAGCACAACCTTTTGCACTGGTCTTTCCAGTTCGGAGACTGGCTTAATCTTCTCCCCACGAGCCACACTTCTGGCGTTCGAAATTCTCAGCCTCACTTTTCGGACAAGTCCGTCCTTGTCGGCCATTGCACTCGTCACAAGTCCAAGTGGCCACTGGTTTCTCGCCAACCCTTCATCCATCATGAGAACAATGTCTCCTGTTTGGAGGTTTCTTTGTGGTTTGCACCACTTTTGGCGATGTTGGAGATTCAGTAAGTATTCTTGTTTCCATCTGCTTCGAAAGAGCTGACTCAGGTGTTGAACACGCCTCCAGCGTTTCCGTGCATAAACGTCCTGGGCGCAGAAGGCTCCTGGTGGAGGTAAGACTCCCTCAAGCTTGTCATGAAGTAGAGCGTTTGGCGTTATGGGAGGTTCGGCGAGTGGGTCATTCAAAGACGTTGGAGACAATGGACGACTGTTCACGATGTATGCTGCCTCATAGAACAGTGTTCTTAAGGAGGCGTCGTCTAGTCGTGTGTTCGCAAAGTCTATCACCGACTTCAGCGTCTTCCTCACTGTGCGGATCTGTCTTTCCCATACGCCACCTTGCTCACTAGCATGAGGAGCATTGAACTTGAACTCCACTTGCTTGTTTACTAGAACTGTCTCCAGCTTGTCATGATCCAATTCAGCGAGAGCTTGTTTCAGTTCATTGTCAGCACCGATGAAGTTGGAATTGATCGCAGAGTATGCTTCTAACCACACCTCGCAATGCCAAGAAGCATCTTAGGGCATTGATGAAACAGTCAGTTGAGAGGTCGTCTAGAAGCTCCAGGTGAATTGCACGACTGTACAGACACGTGCACAGCAGTCCGTAGCGCTTGATTTCTGATCTTCCACGTTTGATGAGATACGGGCCAAAGACATCCATTCCAGACTTGTAGAATGGAGGATGCGCTTCTGTACGTTCTTGTGGCAAGTCAGCCATCTTCTGACTCTCCGCTGGATACAGTTGCGTATCACTTGAGCCACTGTCTTGGAGCCCCTTTGTACGTAATATCCTTGAGATCGTAGTTCATTCAAAGTTGAGCTGCGACCTCCATGATTGGTCTTTTGATGTACATGCCTGATGATGGCCTCGGTGACATGTGATTTTCTTGGAAGGATAATGGGGTGACATTCTTCCTTGGTGATGTCTTCTGCTTCACGAACTCTTCCCCCAACCCTTAGCAGGCCTTCTTCATCCAACATGGGATCTAGAGTCTTCAAGCAGCTTGATGTTGCTACGTTTCCACCTTTCCCCAGGGTTGTGATCTCTTCAGGAAACTCTTTGGCTTGTAACCACTTGATGGCTAGATTACGTGCTTTTCTGTCTTGGAGTAGACGGCTTGTCTTCGAAGACACTCTTCTTATCATAGTTCCCAAGATGTTGATCATGGTCTGCCACTTCGAGATCCTTTGTAGTACATCCAACAGTCCTGTTGGTAGAACAATGCTAGATGCCCCGAGACACTGTGCTTTTACTTCAGGGTCGCCAAGGTTGAGAGTATCGTCTGGCGAAGTCAGTGGTAGCTCTGCTTTGTAGAGAAATTTTGGGCCTTTCAGCCACATAGAGGTGCCCAGTTCTTTGGCCGACACGCCTCTCGAAGCTAGATCGGCTGGATTCGACTTGGTCGGTACGTGGTGCCATTGTTGCACTTCAGTGTTCTCCCGAATGTACTGTACACGGTTGCTGACAAACACGTGAAACCGCTTTGCACTGTTGGCGATGTATCCCAGCACGACCTTGCTGTCTGTCCAAAAATATTCCTTGGTGACCTGGATCTCGAGCTCTCTTCTGAGGAACTTGCTGATTTTCACTGACGTTGTTGCTGCTGTCAATTCAAGCTGAGGAATGGAGACAACTTTTGATGGTGCCACTCTCGTTTTGCTCATGAGCAAGGCGCAGTCTATGTTTCCATCTTGGTCACACATTCTGACATACGAGCACTGCCCATAACCTTGAGTGCTGGCATCACTGAAATGATGCAACTCGAAAGATTTCACTTCCTTGTCAGGCTTGAAACATCTGGGTATTTTCAGATCCTCCAGTTCCTGAATATCTGCTTTCCAGCTCTCCCACCGTTCAATTATGACAGGCTCGACAGGTTTGTCCCAGGATTTCTTTTGCTTGCACAGTTCTTGCAGGATCTTTCTCCCTTGCAACACCACAGGGCTAACAAATCCATTTGGGTCATAGACTGACATGACTGTAGAGAGGATGCCTCTTCTTGTGTTGGGTTTATCCTGTAGTGTTATCTTGAACCTGAAGCAGTCATTTTGAACATCCCATCTTGTTCCAAGTGTGCGCTCAACCGGGAGAGGTTCCAGTTCCAAGTTTATTTCGGAGACGGTAGTGGCTCTTTCTGAAGGTGGTATAGATTCCAGGACGTCTATGCTGTTCGACAGGAACTTATGGAGTCTAACTTTGCCCTTTTTGCATATTTCAGTGGCCTGGCAGATTAGCTCCTTCGCTTCACCCACGGTAGACAGGCTGCTCAAACCATCGTCCATGTAAAGGTTCCTTGTGAGGAATTTTGCTCCTTCAGGGAAGCTCTCTTTGTGCGTCTTTGCCAAGTACTTTATGCCATAGTTGGCACATCCTGGTGATGATGCGGCCCCGAATAAGTGTACAGTGAGCCTGTACTCCGCTGGCGGGAGTGTCAAGTCCCCATCGGGCCACCATAAGTATCTCAGTAGATCTCTGTACTGTGGCAGAACATCGAAGTTGTAAAACATCTGTTCGATGTCACAGGTCACTGCAATTTTGTCCTGACAAAACCTCAATAGCACGCCAAGCAAGCCATTCATCAAGTCCGGACCCTTCAGCAGCATGTCGTTCAGGCACAAACCTTGGTACTTGGCCGAACCGTCGAAAACCACTCTTATCTTGTCTGGTTTTTGTGGGTGGTATACACCTTGATGTGGTATGTAATTGATGACTTGGTTTGGTGAAGGAGGTTCAACACGCTCTGCATAGCCCTTTTGAATCATCTGGTCCATGAAGTCGCAGTAGTGGTTTCTAAACTTGTCATCTTTGCTCAATTTCCTTTCCAGAGAATTTAGCCTAGACATGGCCATCCCGTAGTTGTTGGGCAACTTCGTGGTAGACTTGATCGGCAATGGCATGGAGATTCTTCCATGTTCATTGATTTGGATGTTTTCTTCCATGATTTGCAGAAACGCGAGATCATCCTGGGAATAGCATGCTTCATCTTTGGTGTCGCTGAAATCTTGGTCGAGAACCTTCAGGATCTCACAGGGTGGTGGCACTATCAATTCTTTGGCGACAATCCTATGGCATACACCATTGTTGCCTTGTTCATAACAAGGGCCTCCAATGATGCTCCATCCCAAGTCTGTTTTCACAGCAAAGGCTTCTTCGGGATTTCCGGAGACTATCTCCACCGGTCTGAGTGCTTGTGGGCAGGAGTATCCAATGAGCAGTCCCACTTCACAGTCTTGAATAGGAGGAATGAAGGGGGCTATTCGAGCCAAATGAGGCATCATACTTGCCGCTACCTTTGAAGGAATGTGCTCCCTGTTGTGAGGGATGTGGTCTCTTGTGTAGCACGACTAGACTCGGACTTCGACAGTCGAGTCGTATCCTCTCAGTTTGATGTCTGAGAACTTCTTACAATAGACCACCGATGAAGATGTCATAGTTGCTATCTTCATCCTTGCTATTTCATGTGGCATGCACAGCTTGGCTGCCAGATCCTCTGTGATATAGGAGCTGTCGCTTTGGGAATCAATCAGTACATAAACCAATACTTCTTGCGAGCCAGCTTGGCCTGTCTTGACCCAAACAGGTACGATCATTGAAGTATAACTCTTCATGTAATCTTGGTTGGTTTTGTTTGAAATAGATTCAAATGTGTTTTCATCTTTGTCGGCTTCTGACTCTGTAAGCTTTGTGACTGCTTTCTTCTTGTCTAAGTGCAGCAGAGTTTGGTGTTTGCCTTTGCACGTGTTGCAGGACACTTTAACTAGACACTTCTTTGATGTGTGGCCACGTCTGAGACATTTGAAGCAAAGGGCCTTGCTTCGAATGCTTTGTATTTTGTCATCATAAGGCAACTCTTTGAAAGCATTGCACTTGTAGATGAGGTGATCTTTGTCGCAGTAGGTGCAAACTGGAGAATTTTTGGCTCCACTTTTAGGGGTTTCTTTTTCAGCACTGGTGTTGGTGTTGGTGGCATGAGTAATGCCAGGTGCTCGTTTTGTCTTTGCCCTAGACTCGTTTCCTCTATTCGTGGTTGGCAACTTATCTTGGTTTTGAGCGACCACGCATATAGGGTTGGTAGCCACTCTGGCTTCTCTGGCTACGAAGTCGACAAATTCTTGAAACGAAGGGTAGCCCTTTCCAACATCTATGTCTTCTGTAACACGCCGTGTCCACCTAGTGTTGCAATACTCGGGTAACTTGGTTGCTGTTTCCTGGATTTGGACGCAATCGTTCAAAACTTCAAGACCTTTCACGTAGGGGATAGCTTCTTTGAGGGTGCTCAGGAAATCGCTGAAATCTTGAAGACCTTTCTTATCTTTGCCTGTTACTTTGGGCCAGTCTCTCAACTTGTTTTTTCAAGGAGAGTTGAACGGTGAAGGGGTGTCCGAACCGCTCTTCCAACGTGGTCCATGCACGGTTGTAGGCAGCTTCATCACTTCCGAAAAAACAACCTTCTACTGCCGCTCTGGCTTCTCCTGCAAGGTACTGCTGCAGATAATACAGCTTGTCTGATGGTGGAATTCCCTTGTTCTCAACAAGTGTCACAAAACTTTTGTGAAAGTTGATGAACTTGAGTGGGTCACCATCGAACACAGGAGGTGTGGGAACAGGCAGCCTTGATTTGCTGACGCTATCTGAGAAGGTTTGGGCGATGAAGGCCAAGTGTGACTCTACTTGGCTCCCGCAATCTTCAGCTTTTGGTGATTTGGCCTCAGGAGAAAAAGCAGGTGCCTCTGGATTCAGATAACCTTTACTAGGCTTGTCACTGCAGCAAGAGATGGCATCTGACTTTTGGACTCTTTCCTCTTCTTCTGCTATTTCTAATTGTTCATGACAACTTTCCAAGGCCACCTTGTATTTCCTTATCTTTGCGTGAAGTTCTGCACACTTTCGCTTAGCGCTCAATTCAGCCAGCTTCCTGGCCTTTTCTGAGGCATTTCTTGATCCTGTTGAAGAGCCTGTTGAAGATTCTGAAATCTGTGTACTTACAGATACCTTTGACTGAATGGAGACTTTAGACTTGGCAGAAATATCAGACTCATAGTCTAACTTGCTTCCAAAGAGAGACCTGGAATAATTCATTCCCCAAGTAGTCTTGAGAAGGCCTTTTCTCTCCTTGTCTGCCATCATTGGATTCTCTCCAATTTGTTTCAAGGTTTTCGCCATGTCTGAGCACATTTGCTTAGCGCTGTCGACTCTGCGCCGCATCTCGTTGTCTGGCGGGCACAAATCTCGACAGGCTTCATATGTAGCTGTCATTTCTTTGTCCAGGCGAATCAGGTCTTCCAAGTCATCTTCAGTTGTGTCCAAGACCTCATCTTTGTATGCATAAAAAAGAGCGAACACAGCCTTCTTTACTTTACTGTATGTTTGCATAAACTTTTTGTTTGCTCTGTCTACCTGTGCTTCTTGTTCTTCTTTTTTACTGATGACAGCATCTAAAGTCGCAACTCTGTCATTGAGGCTGTCGTATTCAGCAGAAATCTCTGGTGAGACAGACTTATCCTCCCCCTTTGTTTTCACTAACCGCCTGACTTCTTTCAGTCTCTTCATGCATGTCTCTAGTCTTTGCTTCAGCTCATGAAGTGGGACATGCCTGAGTTTTGTTTGTGCAGTGTTCTGGTTAGTCTTGCCAGTGGCGCCATCTTTCGGATCACTTGCATCTTCTTTTTCTTGAACTCCAGCCACCGCATTCTCTTCTTCTGGTTGCTTCTTGTCACCATTATTCTTTTCTTGTTCACTGATTGTAGCCAACTCCATTTCAAGAGTTTCTATTTCATCATGTACTGTTTTTGCATCAGTGTTGAGTTGAGCTCGCTCTTCCTCAGACAAGGTTTCAACTGCCAAGTCAGCATTTATGGCTTGTAATTGCTCTTTGGCAGCTGTGATCTGCTCTCGCAATTCTTGCTCAGTTGCATTTTTGGCAGCTGCAGCCATTTTGTTGCAGTACAGTGTTTATGGAAAATAGTGAGGAAATGGGACAAAAATGAAATGGTAATTTATATTACCTCTTTGAATAAAGTGAGTTTCGATTGCCGGCAGTATTACATACACTGTCAACTGTTTCAGTGAGTTGGTGAACTCTTTGTAACAGCATATGCCACCCGACAGTCGTTTTGGCAATCTAATGACCGTAAAAAAAATGTTTAGTAAATCTGGATGGTCTGACAGACAATGCTAGCCAGGCTTAGTAATTGGGATTTTCACCAACCAGATTTCTTGAGTGAAAACCTGGAGATAAAAAATATTATGCAAACCTGAAACACAATGTGTTTTTTATGTTTACCTCGAAATTTCCACTCAAAATAACTGAATGGAAACTATACTTGAATTAGGGAATTCTTATCTTTGGGGTATATGATTCCCTAAATACTTTGAACTTGTACTTGATTTGATTAATTCAAAATTGAATTAAATTTGAGGAATCTTGAAATATACTTATATCATTGAATTGAAGCTCAACCAGCCCTTGATCTTACTTGATCTTACTAGCCTGATTTAAATTGATGTTCAAAAATACTGATTGAAATACGCTAGCAACAGGATGTGCACAAGCAGTACATGTACAATGAAAACAGAATAATGCAAACACTTCTCTCAACATCAGCACAAAATAAACACAGTATTCAGTGACTAATAAACTTGACTTTGCACTTGAGAAGCACAAACTTGACTTGACTTGACTTAAAATGTGCCCTCAAGGTTCAATCACTGGATACATGTCCTTCACTTGCGGGCTGTAGCAGAAAAGTGAATGTCTCTTACTTAATTGTCATATACTAGCACTAGCACACTGGTGAGTGGTACCGACAGGATGTCACCATCACGATCTCGATGACACGGCACGACCCAACCTCTTGAATCTGCAGCGTTCTTTGATTGCACACCCATGCTTGTCCACGATGACTTGGTACAGACGAGTATGAGGTAGTGTCTTTACTGTTCCGGCCCCGGATTATGAGCTGCATTTTGGTGTGCAATAACTGAGTTTGACACATCTTTAATGTCCTTGCTTTTGACTTTAATGCATCAAACACCGTAAAGACTGAAACATATCAAACACAAGAAATATTATTTCAGCTGTGGACACAAAATTCTAGTATTGCAGAAATTAAATCATACTGCATACACACAAATGTAAACATTTATGATCTCAAATTGATAGATTTTTTAGGTTTACTGAGTTGTTGCAAGAAAGCTACCAGCAAAAATTATGCAGCATTTACTGTAAACAAATACAACAGATTATCAAACCCACATTTAAAATTGTATGGCTTGCGCACATCAGATTTTCATATTAGAAACACACACAAAAAGTTTCTATTCTTTGAACATGTGTATATTCAAACAACCATCATTAAACTTCAACAGAGTTAAACATTTCACTAACCACTTTGCCGGGTCGCAGCCTTCCGAGGGTAGAAATTCCTTGCAGGCTCTCACATTTTGTCTGCAATTAATAGCCCGGAATAAATACCTTGTAAATTGGTATTTCAGCTAATTTAAAGTCAAGATGTCAATTCAAAAACATAACAATAAAATTGACTAGAACTAGGCATCCAGTAAATAATGAAGGATTGCCAGATTTGCACTTCTAAAAACTACCAAGGCCATGCAGGCCAGGAATTGTAGCAGTGACTGACCAGAATAATACTGCATTTACTTCAAGTCAAAAATACATCCCTATTCACAAAATGAAGCTTCAAAAATTACTTTTTCACAACTATTACAGTTTTTGCACATGCATGGAGACTAGGTGAAGGGTTACATAGGCATGGATTACCACCGACAGTCACATGGTCTAGTCACACTTCAACAAACTTCAAAAATATCATCATCTCTCAAACAACCTACAGAATATTGGGTAGATAATTGGATATGAGGGATTATTTCATCATTATGACAGTTTCACCCTACCTGGGCTGAGGTAAGCAGCTGGATGGCTTGGATTTTTGTTTTAGCCAGCCATGCTCAATCCGTCTGTTGCCATATTCTGCTGGGCAGGAAGTCTCAAAATCGTCTACTTCCTGTTGTGAATAATACTTATACCTCATGTATTTTTGATGACAAATTATTTCAATAATTTTTAAATCTCAAAGGACAAATTTCCAAACCTAGGTTTTTAAAAAAAAATATGGAGGGAATAAAAAAAAAGGTAGGGAGTTCCCAAGGGATTCCCCAGAGGTCAAAGGTCATTTCCATGTTGGGGGTTCCCCCAGACACAAAGTAAACAACTTTTGACTGGCACACAGAGCCAGGCTGTGAGTATATATACCTGCCAAAACAAATCTTTGAGAGGCATTGCTGTACAACCAAAGGTCAAATACTGGAAAGGATGTCACTGTTGACATATATAGCAGGGAAATTACAACAGTCACAAGAATTGCCATGTTTCTCACATGGATCAAACAAACACAGCTGCTGCCGTCACAAAATGACATAAAACAAACAGCTGAATGCCACTTATGACTGTATAATATTGACTTATGTTCCAAGAAGATAGCATTCCTAAAATATTCCAACAAGCATTATCCATCACATGCTTTAACACTTGATCAAATCAAAATCAGTTAATTTTATCTATTCCATAAAAGAAATAAAATTCCAACATACAGTACCATTACTTTTTATAATTTCAGCATTCATTTCAGATCACCAGTTTCAATCTCCATTGAGTCTTGAGCAGTTCATTTTGCACAATCACTGATGTAGCCAAGTCTTAGAAATATTCAAAAGTTATGAGTCAATGTCCACTGTGCACTGTCAATTTCAAACTGTTTGGAATCATAAAAGTAATCTAACTAAATTGTTTTGCTATTTTTTTTCTCCTCAACATCAATGTCAGGGCGCTGCAGGAGTTTTTGGGGATGGTTAACTTTTATAACCATTTCCTCCCCAGCGCAGCCCAGCTCATACAGCCGTTGTACACCGCACTCAAGAAACGGAAACCGGCGGACAGAGTCGACTGGACTCCTGAGCGGGAGCAGGCGTTCTCTGAGGTTAAAACAGCTCTGGCAAATGCTGCACTACTGGCGCACCCAGACCTGGTGGCTCGGATAGCACTCACCACCGACGCCTCGGACATGGCCATAAGGGCTGTCGTGGAGCAATGCGTTGCCGGTTCTTGGCAGCCGCTCACCTTTTTTAGCAGGTCTTTGCGCGACAGTGAGCGTAAATACAGGGTGTTCGACAGAGAGTTGCTGGCTCTCCACCTGGCCATACGCCACTTCCAGTTCTGGCTGAAAGGGCGCACCTTCACTGCGTTCGTGGACCACAAGCCGCTAACGTACTTAATGTACTTTATCTTACTGGAAGATAAAAAAAGCGGAATTCCGTGAATTAGCGGAAAAATCACATCCCTGATAAAGGGCACAGCAAGAAGAGGCACGTCCTGTTTCGCGTAGGACCCCTGGCATGTGGCGAGATGTTATGCCGAGAACTACTCACTTGCCGAGAATAAGCGACTTTCGCATTACAAGTGCACATGTGCGGACTATGTGAGTTCAAAGTTCACAACTACCAAACATTCCGGTAGCCGCCTTGCTTTTGTATAGAGCAAAAACATAGAGCAGTATAGAGACAGTATAGAGTATAGAGACAGAAATTTGCCCAAAAGGGCCAATTTCTGCAACGTGGCCGTGAATGCAAGCGCAACTAGTTTATCCTTGCATTTGCGGGTACAACCAGCAAGACCCCTACGCATGCAATATGCTCGTAGATCAGGAACTTTCCATAAATTAAATGTATCGATACAGCATGTTTGGTTGCCACGTTCTCATGATGCTTTGCGCGAGCTGAGATGGGAAAGTCGCTTATTCAAGGTTTAGATTTTTTTGTTGTTGTTGCCTTTGGTATTGTGACATATTTCCCTAATTTCCACTCAAATCTGCTGTTTTAACTTGTGCATACCTGTGCATGCCCGTAGAAACCAAATATAAGAAGGTATTTCAGTTAGCTTAACGCTGGCCCAGTTGTGCCACCTAACTCAGACATGAAGCGACTCAGCCCCCAGTGAAGACCAACCGGAGGAACTAACCGAGGCGGCAGCTGAGCGCGAGCGCGAGCCGGATCGAAGCTCGGGAGCGACGTTGGTGAGAGACAGGGGCCACCTGGACCACCCAGGCAGACGGCGGCAGGCAGCGGTGATCAGCGGCGGTAACCAGTGCTGCTCGGCTGCACCGGCGGTGTGTGGCGTGACCACCCAGGGAGACAGCGGCAGGCGGCGGTGATCGGCGGCGGTGATCAGTGGAGCTCGGCTGCGCCGGCGGTGTGCTGCATAACCGCCCAGGCAGACGGCGGCAGGCGGCGGTGATCAGCGGAGCTGTGCGGCGTTACTTGGCGGAGGAGCTGTGCAGGAGCTCGGTTGCGGCGGCGGTGAGCGGAGGGACCAGCAGCGGCCGGGCTAGTTGAGGCCTAGCCGGATTCAGTGTTTATCTCTATCCACAGGTCAGTAAAATGCCACCAAAAAAAGAAGAAATGGAAGAGATCAAAAAATCTCTGAACTTTATGTCAGAAGAATTGGCCAAATTGGCTAGCCAGCAGGCCAAAATAATAGGCCTAATAGGAGATGTACAAGCCCTACAATCAATAATTCAAGAAAAAGACAAAAAAAATTATGGACCTGGAGCAACGCGGGCGTCTTTTGGAGCAACGCGTCGAGGATCTTGAACAAGGTTCTCAAATTGATGACCTAGTTATAAGTGGACTAGACATCAGATATCAGTCATACGCCCATGCCGCAACAGGATTGAATGGTGAAGATGCTCCCACGAGTGAATCAGTCTCCTTAGAAAATCAAGTGCTTCAGTTCCTTAAAGTAGAACTGAACCCACCTTTTGGCACAAAAAGTAGAATAGCAGATTAATTCCTTATTACCTATTGTATTTTTCAACACATAAAAGAAATTTTTAGGCCGTGCGATGGCCAAGCTATAAGCCGATAAACTTTTGCCTCTGGCTGGCAGTGCCAAACAAACCGGAAGTAGTGCAGACGACGCTGCGTGACGTCACGAGTGTGATCCCTAAACAAAACAACAATGGCAGATGATAGCAGTTCCAGCAGTCAAGAAAACCAGAGTTTTCAGAGTGAAGAGGCATTCAGGATCGGTGACGAGACAGAGGAGGATGCAGGAGTGTGGCAGGTGGCAGGCGTGCACAAGGGTGAGCCCGGGAGACCTGATGCACCTGTGACAGCAGCTGGCAGACGGCGATGCAGAGGCGAGGTCCGCCGCCGGGGAATACACCTGTGCACAGGGGAAAGACTGGAAAGGCAAAGGTAGGTATGCTTACGCTGTAGATCTTGCTGGGAGATGAGGGGGTTCCTCTGCAGCAAGAGGGCTGAAGGAATCAGACGGCTTCATGCTGAAGCCCAGGGCAGAGTGGCTTATATCCCACGCTGCTGACGAGGTGCAAGTGTGCGCGCAGCTGGCGCCGCTAATGAGCAGCGAGTTGTAACATATCCAGCCTGTGTTGTGTTGTAGCTTCGTTTTCTTTTTTCTCTGTCATATTTTGTCTTAGTTTTGTTTTGAATTGTAATCGCTCTTGCCTGTTTTCTCTTTTGAGTTCTTGGATGGAATATGGGTGGGCAATATAAGCTGCGGCTTCAGCCATCACCCATTTCGGATAACTTACGTTGAACTGTATAATCAGATGAGTCATTGTTCAATTTGACCTTGTTGTTATATCATTCAGTTTCTTTCAACCTGTACTGTACTATCCGAAATAAATAAATTCATTCATTCATTCAAAAAATTGGGCTATGTATTACAATACTTCTACAGACTATAGTGGCAATACACATGAACAGAACTGGCCTCTGCATTTGACTGTGCTATTTATAAATACAGTGATCCCTCGCTACTTCGCGTTTCACCTTTCGCGCCCTCAGTGCATCGCGGATTTTTAAAAAATATTCATCAAAAATTCAAAATTGAGAAAAAATGGCACGAAAGTTGCCCGGGCGCTAGCAGAAGGCAGGGAGAGTACATTAGAACATCAGGTATCAACACGGAGAGCCCACACAACTCAAAATCCACCTCTCTGACCACCGCTCCACTCCTCTCCGCCCACCTCTTCACCGCTCGGGAATCTCGCAAGCTGATTGGCCGAGACGTTTTACCTCGCAAGCTGATTGGCCGAGACGTTTTACCCAGCTTCTCTCCCTGCAGAGCGCCCATACCCAGCGAAGGAAGACCGCATTCATTGTTCTTTATCGCTCGTGTTGCTTAGTGGCACTTTTCGCTGTTCTCTTGTGCCTTTTTGTGCAAAATAGTGCTTGTGACGCCCTTGGGGGGGGGGGTGACGCTACTTCGCGGTTTTTCACTTTTCGCGGTCGGTTCTGGTCCCCATTAAACGCGATAAGTGAGGGATCACTGTAATATCTATATCTAGAAACGCATTGCTTCCCGGTCGCTTTTCCTCCCCCTTTCTTTTCTTTCGTCGCCATGACAGCTTTCCTTGGCCACTGAACAGATCTTCCCAGGTGTTGGAAGTGTTTTGTAGTCGACTATCACGACAAAATGCACCAAAAACAACCAGTGTCGACGTGCTCGCAATGGTAAACATGGAGGACTGTGTCACACTCGTGACGTCACGCGGAACTCCGGCTGCACTTCCGGTTAATCGGCGGATTTGTCTAATTTTTCAGGGCGGGAAATTCAAAATCGCGATTTTCTCCAAGATTCTGGGATTTGTGGAGGGGGTGCCAATGAAAAATTATCTTTATAATTGTATGTACTATCACCCAGTGCCGTTCAATGCCGTTCAGTTCAGTTCTACTTTAATAATAGAGACATTAAGGTAGAAGCCAATGCAATTTCAGCCTGTTATGCTTTACTGAAGAAAGATCCCAAAACAAAGAAATCAATTGTGATGCGCTTTGTGAACAGAAGGGTGAAGAATGACATACTGAGGCAGGCCAGAAAGCTACAGGGAACTCAAGTTTACCTAAATGAACACCTGACAAAAAAAACCCGCTGAATTAGCACGGCAGGCACGGATGCTGAAAAAACAAAATAAGATACAGGCAACCTGGACAAGAAATTGTAGAATTTGGATTAAACTAAATGGAACACCAGAGCAAGCAAGGAGTATAATGATCAGAGATGCTACTGACTTAAATAAATACAGATGAACACTGATCAAGAAAATTGAGTCAATGATAATCCATATTCATACACACGATAAGAATAGTTCTTTTGATACACCATGCCAAAGTACTTTAAAAAAAATAAGCAAAATAAACAAAAACTTATGACCGACTCGAGTAGACATCAATTATCCCCAGCTGGAGGAAGTCATCTGACTCAGAGTGAGGAAACTCAAACTCTGAAAATATGCCACTATGCTGAACATAAACCACAAGAGATGGAGAATGATATTGATCCTGATAACCACTTTTAATATTCATAACCACTGTGAATATTACACTGAAAAGCAATTCAAAACTCAAGTGCAATTAGATGGTAAACTGTCAATAATACACTTCAACAGCAGAAGTCTTAACAAAAACTTTCCACAGATTCAGGACTATTTAAAACAGCTAGACAGAAAATTCACAGCTATTGCAGTCTCTGAAACCTGGCTTAATGAAGAACAGGCTCCCCTGATGGCAATAGAGGGATATCAGATGTTTTATATTAACAGAACTCAAAAAAAGGGTGGTGGTGTTGCACTGTATATTGATGACCTGTATAGGTGTAAGCTTGTAAATGAAATGTCCTTTGCACTACCAGGGATCTTGGAATGTGTCACTGTCGAGATTGACCTAGACAAAACAAAAAATCTAATCATAAGTTGTATATATAGAACGCCGGGAACTTGCATTGAGACATTCAGAGATAAATTAGTCGAGCTGTACAATAATATTACTAGTAAGAAAATGGTAGCAATTTGTGGAGATTTCAATATTGATTTACTAAATCCACATCAACAAAATGTAGTTACAGAGTTCATGAACTCTATGTACAGCATGAGTCTATATCCCACAATAACACATCCCAGTAGAATCACAGTTCACTCTGCTACACTTATTGACAACCTGTTTGTCAATGTTATCGATAAGAAAATAGAAAGTGGATAATTGATAAACGATATAAGTGACCACTTGCCAACCTTTGCACTTATCCATGGCCACACGGGGCCCAACGCAGAAAAAATTTCAAAATCGTTCAGATACAAATCACCAAATGCAATCAATTCTTTTAAAGAGGACTTGCTGAAGCAAGACTGGACAGAAGTCTATGTATCAGATGTAAATGAAGCCTATGACACATTTATAAACATTGTAACTGTGGTCTATATTAATCATATATCCCATAACCTACATATGTATAAGCATGTGAGAATGTTTGGTGATTACATATGTAAAGCGACTTCACACCTCAGAACAGGACAAAGGGTCTCAACCGCCAGTGAAGATCAAAGAGCATCCGAGGCACTGCGGTGGAGACCAGATAGGTCGCCCTGACCTCCCAGGGCCAGGTGGAGGGGTACGGAGACAAAGGAGGATAATTAAGTTAATGGGGGATGTCAGCTTTGTATGCATGTCTTTTGTTGTGTGTGAGTATAAGTACACAGAGCCGAATGTGTTCGCTCTCTTACTTCTTCTGCTGCTGCACTAGATGAGACTTGTTAGAGGAGCAAAGCTGATAATAAACTTTGGTTTATAAGTCACATCGCCTCGTCATTCCGAGCTCTTCTACAGTAACCACTCTTTATGAAAAAAACTGCCCATTAGTAAAAAAAAAGCTTAAACACAAATTTGCTGATAAGCCATGGTTAACCAAAGGATTACAAAAGGTGTGTAAAAAGAAAAAAGTATTATATAAAGTAAAGAAAAGGACAAAAGAAGCAGAGCAGCGGTATAAAACATACAAAAATAAGTTAACATATATAATAAGATGTAGTAAAAGAGACTATTACAGTAAAGAACTGGAGAAAAACAACGACAATATTAAAAATACATGGACAATACTCAACAGTATCCTTGGAAATAAAAGCAGAAATACAAGCTACCCAACTAATATTCCAAAAAATAATAAAACGACTCAGAGTGTGAATATAGCTTCACCTGCAGATGAATTTAATAATTTTTTTGTTAACATTGGACCTAATCTGGCCCGAGAAATACCCACTACGGTGCCTACAGGTGATACAATATGCAATAACACTGCTGTAAAAGACTCCATCTTCATAAAGAACACAGACGAAAGAGAGGTCATTGAAATTGTTAAATTGTTCAAAAGTAAAACATCTACGGACTGTGATGGTATTGACATGCTATTAGTCAAAACTGTTATCGAATGCATAGTAAAACCACTGACGTATATCTGTAACCTGTCTCTCCAATCAGGTATATTTCCCAATGCAATGAAAATAGCTAAAGTAATTCCGATATACAAGACGGGCGACAGAGGGGAACTCTCAAACTATAGACCAATTTCACTATTACCGCAATTTTCCAAGATACTTGAAAAAATATTCTATGAGAGAATTGACAACTTCATACTGAAGAATGATTTATTGTGTGAGCACCAATATGGGTTCAGACACAAGAGGACAACTGCATATGCCCTAATGGAATTTACAGAAAAAATATCAACAGCCATTGAAAATAAAGAGTATTCAGTTGGAGTATTCCTGGATCTTAAAAAAAGCATTTGATACAGTAGATCACAATTTATTATTAAAGAAACTACAAAATTGTGGTATTAGAGGGGTAGCACTGTCCTGGTTAAGTAGTTACTTAAAGAATAGATATCAGTATGTATGTGTTAGCAACAAAAACTCACAGTTACTGAAGGTCACCTGTGGAGTCCCACAGGGTTCAGTTTTGGGACCATTATTATTCAATATGTATATAAATGATATATGTAAAGTTTCAGGAAAAATGGACTTAATATTGTTTGCCGATGACACTAATCTGTTATGCAGCGGAAACAATTTGGAACAACTTCTGGATACACTCGGAAAGGAATTAGGAAAGCTTAAACTGTGGTTTGATTCAAACAAATTAACGCTCAATTTAAGTAAGACAAAATTAATAGTTTTTAACAACCATCACAACAACTTAGTATCTAAACTCAGTGTAAATGGTGTAGAGATTGAAAGGGTATCTGAAACTAAATTTCTTGGAGTAATAATTGATAGCAAACTGTGTTGGAAGTCACATATTAATTATATTAAAGGTAAAGTATCCAAATCAATTGCAATATTACACAGAGTGAAATATTTGCTGAATCAACCCACACTATACACCTTGTATCATTCATTAATACTCCCATACATGACACATTGTAATGAAGTATGGGGAAATACATATAAAACAAACATATATCCACTCTTTATGCTTCAAAAGAGAGCTATTAGAATAATAAACAAAGCAGCTTACAGGGAACCAACAAACCCACTTTTTCTTAAACAAAAAACTCTCAAGTTGAAAGATCTGGTTGACTTTAAAACCGCAATAATAATGTTCAAAGTGAAGAATTTATCACTGCCCGCAAATATCCAAAAGTTGTTCCAAACAAGGGAGAAACAATATCATTTCAGAGGAACATGTATATTTCAAAAGCCTACAGTGAGAACTACCACCAAGCAACACTGTATTTCAGTGCAAGGAGTCAGATTATGGAACGATTTTGGACCTGAATTAAAATCATGTACAATGCTTGGACAATTTAAACAAAAACTAAAGGAAGAAATACTCCAAACATATATACAAGACGACATGTAAACTCACATAAGGATTGACATATCCAGCCTGTGTTGTGTTGTAGCTTAGTTTTTTTTTTTTGGTTTTTTTTTCTCTTTTTTCTCTGTCACATTTTGTCTTAGATTTGTTTTGAATTGTAATCGCTCTTGACTGTTTTCTCTTTTTTCTATTTTGAATTCCTGGATGGAATATGGGTGGGCAATATAAGCTGCGGCTTCAGCCATTACCCATTTCGGATAACTTACGTGGAATTGTATAATCAGAGGAGTCTTTGTCTAATTTGACCTTGTTGTTATATTATTCAATTTCTTTTAACCTGTACTGTACTATCCGAAATAAATTCATTCATTCATTCATTCATTCATATTTCTGC
>CM035838.1:436352658-436755027 GCA_020510985.1 Pholidichthys leucotaenia | reverse complement strand
ATACGGTTCTGAACACAGGGCAGAAAATATGTTTACTGCGCATGTCTGTACACCAGCCGCACGTCGACGTGATGTATTTCCACCTTAGCAGCAGCTAGCGGACAACATAGCAGGAGTAAAACAAAACTGGTCTGTATCCACACCAGGAACACATCAGTGACAGCAGCTATCTTGCTCACTGTGGTAACTAACTATAGAAGTAACTCTGCCGCTCCACAGGTCAATCTTTGCTGGTTGCTCTCAACTCTGGTGGTGCAGCGGCATGGAAAAATAAGCAGCGATGCTGTGGTTTTAAGCAGGTTTTATTAATCATACCGCCGTCACGAGCTCCGCTCCCGGCGCCGTGCATGTGCGCCGGGAGCGAGCCCAAGCGGCTCTCGGAGAAGGAGGACACAAAGTCTGTGTCCAGCAGCAGCAGTTGCAGAAGTGAGATTGAGAGAGCGAGTTACAGAACCTGTGCAGTATTTATACCCAACTCAGACAATACATCAAAGTGGATTCACAGCAGTTGGTACGATCAAAGGGACTGCAGAACAGGCATGAGACATTTGCATTTGTAAGACCTACATAACAATAGGCAGATTTGCTAGCCTCTGCTCCAGGTGCAGGACAAAGAGGTTACAAGGCACATCTACATATTGATCTGTCTCTAGGTCACAGTAAGGACAGGACGCATGAACACTGTACATGAATGGCACATTACATCACAATACATGGATGGCACATTGCATCACAATACATGAATGGCACATTACATCTCAGAAGTGCAGCGGGAAAAACCGAGAGAAGAGAGCTGACTGTCCTTAATCTGTTGTGGGGGTTAACCGAACCGCCCACAGTGGCTGTATTCTTGCCAGCAGAGTGATGCAGATTTATGATTTACATTCAGGATGAAGGCATCATTAGTGTTAAGACACCTGACAATCAATGCAACCATGCAGAGAACTTCAGGTTCATAGAAAGACAGATGAATATTTATATTTAACATGGTAGTCTTGGTGGATTGACTCACTTCTGGAGCAAGGCCTCAAGTGGCTGCCAGAGGAACTGCAGGTATTTTCCTGGGCAGTGGTGCTAAAAGGTGCTTGGAGAAGAGATGGATTGACTGTTTTGCAGCAGTTGAATCGCTCCCACATCACAAAAACAGGAAAGTTAGGTTAACTGGCATCAAGTGGGGATTCTAAATTGTCCTTAGGTATGACTATGAGAGTGAATGGTTGTCTGTCTCTCTGTGTTGGCCCTGCGATGGACTGGTGATCTGTCCAGGGTGTACCCTGCCTGTCACCCAAAGATGCTGGGATAGGCTCCAGCCCCCCCGCGACCCGAAAAGGATAAAGCGGAAGAAGATGGATGGAGAAATAGCTCTCCTTTCTGAGGATTTTATATATTCTAAGATGCTAAAATCCACTTTTTCCCCTCAGTGTAAATGAGAGAAGCAGTCAGTGGTGTAAAGGAAGGTTCCTGATGAATGTTGGACCTTTAAGCAGCTGCTGCTGCACATGAGAACACTTCAACCCACATCAGGAATGAAGAGTGAAGGGCTGTAGTGTGTGTGTGTGTGTGTGTGTGTGTGTTCAGAGTGAATGATGGAATCAGGTGGTTTTATTTTCAGAGGACACATCAGTCCTCCAGCCTTCAGCTCAGGACTTGTTGATCTTATTTTTTCATGTCTTGTCTTTGTCATGCTCTGTTATGTTGTTTAATTTGTGTTACAGTGAAGTGTTATCAGCTTTTTAGGACATAAAGTGCTGGTGCCAGAGATGGCAGGACTGAACAATGGACTTGGAAGCACTGAAAACTGATTTATGGCAGTTTGGACTTTACTCCTCCACCATTGGCTGCCTTCACATTTGTCTCTCTCTGATTGGTCAGAGCAAGATGTTAAAAGAGAGGGCAGTGGGTTTGGTGAAGAGTCCTCAGGGTTTTATTTATTTTCAGTATTTATTTCTTTATTGTAGTGGATGTTTTTCCTGTTTTCCTCCTTAGTTTTCCTGCTGTAGGACTCACACTCTTGTGCTGTCTGGAGTTGTTTAAAGGGACAATGATGAGTGGGAATCAGGACTGCTTCTGTTGCTGCTGTTTTTCTTCACACTTTGGTCCTCTTACATCATCACCACTTAACCAGAGTGGGACATAGCTATGGAGCTATATTCAGAAGAAAACCGCCATTACTGAGAAAGTGATTTTTGTCAATAACTACTGAACTAATAAAGATATCAATGTGAATCCAATTGCTAAAAGTATGTTTTGATGGTCAAGAAATCTGAAAATATAGATAAAATAAATGTAGGACTATCATATTTGGGGAAAATCCCAATATTAGGGGGAACTGGGGTACTTGGCGGAGGTCTGCGCTCTCCGAGTGCTTTTCTACTTTATGTTCAATATTTATTTCTTTATTGTAGTGGATGTTTTTCCTGGTTTCCTCCTTAGTTTTCCTGTTGAGTGGGACATAGATCACTTCAAACCTCCTAGAATCCAGGACTCTACTTGTGTGAACTATCCCACCAAACTCTTCAGCACCTTTTATGAAGCTGATGAAGATTTGATCAAATGAAGATTTTTTTTCTTTCATGATGAACTGAGACATTGTACTGTTGTCTGATCCAGTAATGATGTTCATGTCTAGGTCAGCCGCAGAACAGGTTTCATCCTTAATAACTCAGGTAGTCAACATCAGGGATCATTTTTTTACACTTAAATACTGAACCTTTTACAGTGGGGAAAAAAAGTATTTAGTCAGCCACCAATTGTGCAAGTTCTCCCACTTAAAAGACGAGAGAGGTCTCCAATTTTCATCATAGGTATACCTCAACTATGAGAGACAAAATGAGAAAAAAAAAATCCAGAAAATCACATTGAAGGATTTTTAATGAATTAATTGGTAAATTCCTCGGTAAAATAAGTATTTGGTCAATAACAAAAGTTCATCTCAATACTTTGTTATATACCCTTTGTTGGCAATGACAGAGGTCAAACGTTTTCTGTAAGTCTTCACAAGGTTTTCACACACTGCTGCTGGTATTTTGGCCCATTCCTCCATGCAGATCTCCTCTAGAGCAGTGATGTTTTGGGGCTGTCGTTGGGCAACACGGACGTTCAACTCCCTTCAAAGATTTTCTATGGAGTTGAGATCTGGAGACTGGCTAGGCCACTCCAGGACCTTGAAATGCTTCTTACGAAGCCACTCCTTCGTTGCCCGGGCGGTGTGTTTGGGATCATTGTCATGCTGAAAGACCCAGCCACGTTTCATCTTCAATGCCCTTGCTGATGGAAGGAGGTTTTCACTCAAAATCTCACGATACATGGCCCCATTCATTCTTTCCTTTACATGGATCAGTCGTCCTGGTCCCTTTGCAGAAAAACAGCCCCAAAGTATGATGTTTTCACCCCCATGCTTCACAGTAGGTATGGTGTTCTTTCTCCTCCAAACACGACAAGTTGAGCTTTTACCAAAAAGTTCTATTTTGGTTTCATCTGACCACATGACATTCTCCCAATCCTCTTCTGGATCATTCAAATGCTCTCTAGCAAACTTCAGATGGGCCTGGACATGTACTGGCTTAAGCAGGGGGACACGTCTGGCACGGCAGGATTTGAGTCCCTGGTGGCGTAGTGTCTTACTGATGTAGCCTTTGTTACTTTGGTCCCAGCTCTCTGCAGGTCATTCACTAGGTCCCCCCGTGTGGTTCTGGGATTTTTGCTCACCGTTCTTGTGATCATTTTGACCTCACGGGGTGAGATCTTGCATGGAGCCCCAGATCGAGGGAGATTATCAGTGGTCTTGTATGTCTTCCATTTTCTAATAATTGCTCCCACAGTTGATTTCTTCGCACCAAGCTGCTTACCTATTGCAGATTCAGTCTCCCCAGCCTGGTGCAGGTCTACAATTTTGTTTCTGGTGTCCTTTGACAGCTCTTTGGTCTTGGCCATAGTGGAGTTTGGAGTCTGACTGTTTGAGGTTGTGGACAGGTGTCTTTTATACTGATAATGAGTTCAAACAGGTGACATTAATACAGGTAACGAGTGGAGGACAGAGGAGCCTCTTAAAGAAGAAGTTACAGGTCTGTGAGAGCCAGAAATCTTGCTTGTTTGTAGGTGACCAAATACTTATTTTCCACCATAATTTGCAAATAAATTCTTTAAAAATCAGACAATGTGATTTCTGGATTTTTTTTTCTCATTTTGTCTCTCATAGTTGAGGTATACCTATGATGAAAATTGGAGACCTCTCTCATCTTTTAAGTGGGAGAACTTGCACAATTGGTGGCTGACTAAATACTTTTTTGCCCCACTGTATATAGTTTGATCTTTTTCTTGGAATATTCAGCACATTTTTTCTCCTAAATGTGTACATTTTCTCACATTTGTTACTTTTCCCCTGTAGTTATCACTTTTTTGTTCTTTTGAATTTGCATTTATTCTCTAAATTAGGCTGTTATTTCCATTATTTCCAAAACATTCTTGCTTTTTTCCAGCAAGTTTGTTTTAATTTTCTCCAACTTTTTAATGTACAACCTTATTCTTTTAAATTTGTGACTTTTTTCTTGTAATTTTAAATTTGTTTTTATGTGTATTTGCAGGTTGAGTCTTTTAAATTGATAAATTATTTCCCACAAATTATTTATCTTTAATGTGTGTAGTTCTTTATAGTTTCAAATCAAAGCCACAGGGAGCCGCTGGTAATGAGCAAAAATCCATCTGTGACTCCAGAACCACAGGTTGCAGAGCCCTGGTGGAGCAGAATCAGCAGCTTCCATTCAGATCATTGAGATCTGCACAGTTGCCACTAAAATGTCTCCAGTGTGACAGAGAAATGCTGACTGAGTATGAAGGATCAGGGCTTCATGGTGCAGCCCTGCCCAGAAACTCCATGAAGTGTCCTCCTGCTGAGGTCAGTGTGAGCTCTGCTGCTTCCTGTCATTTAGTCACATGAAGCATCACTGAGATCAGCTGGAGCCTCTCTGAACTTCATCTTCTTCCTCCAGCAGTGACTAAGCTGCACCGACACCACTGAGTGGTCTTCTCTTCGTAGGGACTCTTTCTCTCTTCTCCTCTCCCTCTGTTTCCAGCCTGATTCCATCATTTCTCTGCTGTCTCCTCTCTCTACTTTCCCTTTGTCTCTTTGGCTTTCTTCTGGAGAATAATATTAATCCTCTCGTTCTCTGATTCTTCACATTATTGCTCTGTTCTCTTACTGCTACACGTCTTTCTCTGACTTCAAGACAATGTGTTCAGCTGTTCTCAATAAAATGACAGTTTCAATAGAACAGTCAGAGTCCTTCTGTGTTTCCACACATCAAACTGCAGCGTGGCTTTGATGGTTTTATTGACAGAAATAAAGCAGCAGATCAGTTCACTCATGTTTGAGACTTTGATCAGATTTGATCAAAAACAGCAAATCCACCGTTAATGAGACTAAATGCTGAATGTGCTGATGTGTTGTTTCACATCTGACACATGAAGTTTAGTGAAAAACTCTGAAACAAGCAGCAGCTCCAACTGAAGAAATCATGAGGAAATAAATGCTGATCTTCAATCACTGAAATACACTTTAATCCTTCAATATGACACCAAGAAGTTAGACTCAAAAATATTGACATCAATCAGTCTTGTGGAGTTTTGATCAAGACAAGAATTTTCTAAGATTCTGAGGTTCTGTATAAAATCATAAATTTCCTCAGTTTTTAAAGTTTCACAAGCAGGTTTGTGTGGAAAAAAAACTGAATCAAACAGTACAAATGTCAGATAAAATGTGAATTATTACATCAATATCCATAATGATCCATTCTCAATAATAATATGAACATTATCAACAAGAATATTGACTCAAGAAATATATTCCACTGAATGGAAGTTTGAAACTAAAAATAAGTGTCAAAAATGTCAAACTTTGGTTGAAAAATCAAACATTTTATCTTTCAAATATTTTTGGTAAATATTTAAAAATATAACAAATTCACCCATTAATCATTAGAATCAAATCTGTTATTGATTTTGTAAATGTAAGATAAAATAAAATGATGACTCCATTTTCTTCATATCATTGTTTATCATCAATGTCATATGGGGTGAGACGCCGTGCTATCCGGTGCTCAGGCCATATTTCCCCCTCAACCCGGCTCTTATGGTGACAGCGTCTCAGCAGGCTCCCAGCTGTCAAGCTTTACGAGATGGCTGGAGCCCAATTAATCCTCATCAGCTGAGGCGCTGTTAACCGGTATTTAAGGGAGCAACTCTGATCATTTGGGGCTGTGACTTCACACATCATTATCCATGTTCTTCTCCGGCGTGGGTAAGGCTGGAACCCCTTCGTCTGGCGCCAGCCACCTGCTTATCGTTCTGCATTATTTGTAAGTGTTATCCTCGTATTGTTATTTGTGTTTTTGGCCCCACGAGGCCCTGTTCCTTTATTCCCTACTCCTCATCATAATAAACATCGCAAACTCACTGGCTCGCCCTCGGCTCTCATTGTATGGCTCGCAAGAGCCATACGTAACAATCAATGCCTTCTTGTTAGAATCCATTTTGTCTAAATTTAACAATTTCCAGTATCAGAAAATCAGGAGAAGTAAAGGAATTTTTTGTTCATAAACCAGTAAAATAGCCACAAATGTTCACAGTAAAATTAAATCACTTTGACCTTCCTCAACTTTACAATCAAATCTCAGTTTTACAGATTTTGATATCCGAGGTTTTGGCATCTTTAGCATCTCCAACATAGAAATATGGGAACATTTTCTCAGTGAAAGTGTCTTTGTAAGTGTAGATGTGAGTCATGTCTTCAGGGTGGTAGAAGGACACCTCCCCCCTGTCATAGTCCAGCTGGACTCTGATCCTCTGGAGACTCTTCTTCACTGAGAGAAGCTGATGAACAACATTAGTGTATTTTCCACTGCGATGCAATAAACACCACATTCCATATTCTGGTGAAGCATGACGCACTCCCTTCCTGTTAAGTGACTCTTTAACTAAACCCACATTCCACTTTGGATGATCTCCCACCTCCACCTCCCAGCTGTGTTTCCCTGAGCTGAAGCCCTCAGACCCAAAAACATTGGGATACTCAGTGTTTCTCTCTGGATTATCAGGAAGTTTCTGCTTTGCGTCTCCACGTCTCACACTGGTCAGATCATCAGACAGATAGAGACACCTGTGTGCAGTGTTTGGGTCCAGAATGAGAGGACTGAAGTGGGCCTTGTCCTTCATCTTGTCCCAGACTCTGAAGGACAGGTTGCCCAGGTGTTTGGCCACATCTATCAGCCCTCCTGAGACCAGCTGTGGATCTGACATTGACCTCTGGGCTCTGCTCTGAGTGGCTTGATAACTGCTGAGGAACGACCCCTTGTGTTTCTGCAGCTCTTCTTCAACAGCAGAGATGCTGTCTGACAGAGAGGACATCTGCTCCTGAATCCTCTTCATCTCTCTGCTCAGAGTCCTCCCCTTCTGCTCCTCTTCCTCCCTCACAGCTGCCAGTCTGGACTCCTCTTCCTCTTTCAGGAACTGCTGCAGCTTGTTGAACTCTGCTCTGATCTGACTCTCTGTCATCAACAGCTGCTTCTTGGTGTGTTCAATCATTTCTTTGTAGGTTTCCTCCACTTGTTTGTATTTGTTCCTCTTGTCCTGCAGAGACTTTAAGTCAGATTTCAGCTGCTCCTTCAGGTCATTGACTGCTTCTTCTATAGGAACCACTTTGTGACTCTGATGGTGAGGAAAATCACAGAGAGGACACACAGCTCTCTGCTCGTCTACACAGAACAACTGAAGCTCCTTTTGGTGTTTACTGCACACAGCCTCCACCTTCTTTTCTTTTTCTGTCTCACATGATCCAGATTTGTGTCTCCCAGCAAAGGAGTCAGCCAGTTCCTTCAGAGCAAAGTTCACCACAGGATCTTTAGATGATTTTCTCTTACAAATGGGACAGTTTTTGGTTTCCGTTTGTTCCCAGAATTTCTGCAGACAGCTTGAACAGAAGCTGTGGTTGCAGCCCAGAGACACTGGATCTCTGAACGTCTCTAAACACACAGAACAGCTCAGGAAGTTTTCAACCAGAGCAGTTTTCTCAGCCATTTCCACTGATGTTTTAACCAGACTCACCAAAATACAGTCCAGCTGACTATTTAATCCACACAATCAGCTTCTTCGCTAAATCCACCTGTGTTCAATGTAATGACGTCTCCACTCTGAGTTGTGGTGAAAATCTTTCACTTCTGTTCACAGTTGTAGGTGGGGCTGAGAGCAAACAGCTTCTTCTTCTTCCTCTTCTTCTTCTTCTTCCTCTTCTTTCGAGTTTAACAGCAGCTGACATCCGTGCTGTTGCATTGCTGCCACCTTCTGGTTTCCACATGCCTCTAATCATCCTGCTTTACATCAGTCTGTCCAGTCTGGTCGCTCTTAGGAACTGCATTATCCATTTCCTCCCCTGCACAGTCCCCATAGTCCAGTATGCTTTTTACAGTCTTTTCTACCCGTCCTATTTTCTGTAGCTGTTGAATCATTTCCTCTCTTTCCTGATTAAATTTCCTACAAGATAACAATACATGCTTTATTGACTCTGGTTCCTGACAGTTTTCACAGATGCCAGTTGGGTGCTTTCCTAAGATGTGTAAAGTGCCATTGAGATAGCCATGCCCAATTCTCAGTCTACTTATTAGTACTTGTCCTTTGCATTTCCTTCCCCTGCCTCTTGTTTCACCTTCTATATTCTGAATGGAGTGCAAATGTCTGCCTTTTGTTTCTGTGTTCCACATCTGCTGCCACTGTTGTTTTGCTCTCCCCCACACTATGCTTTTCCCATCTGACTTTGACATCTTTAATCTAGTGTCTACCATTTCCTTCCTTGTTGCCTCCTTTGCCAGCTTGTCAGCTCTCTCGTTCCCTGGGACACCGAAGTGTGCTGGGACCCACAAGAATGTGACACTCTTCCCCCCCCCCCCCCTTCACTACCTCTGAGTACACATGCAGTATTTCATACACTAGGCCTTGATGGCTTTTAGCCACACCTGACTTGATGCTTGTCAGAGCTGACATAGAGTCACTGCATATTAGAATGTTCCTGTAGCTTACAGCTACACTCCACTCTAATGCCATCAACATGGCATACACTTGTAACCCAGCTGAGAAAATGACCCTTTTTCTCAGATTTCATTTGTATTAATGAAAGTGTGTGATTTTATTTTGAAAAATGGTTATTTTGGGGAAGAGGAAGTGCGATCCTCGTTATCCAACTTTTAAATTTCCATTTCATGGTCCCGTTGGGTGATCTGGGTCTTTCCATTCGTTAAGAGCGATATTAGCCCCACCTTCCAAGCAAAGTGTTGAGACGCTCTGCTGGAAATCGGTCTTTCATGATATGAGAACGGACGAGAGAGGTTGTGAAGCGGCCTGGTTCACACAGATACCTCTTCTTGGTGAGTTTCATTCAGAAAGATGCTATAAATGGATCTAAACACTCTCCAAATGCTAATTTGCAACCTTTATTATCTTAAGTTGATGGAAGCACGAGTTTGAGAGGCTGTGAAGCGGTGACTTTTGCTGTGTTCACACTGAAACCTCATCTTGGCGAGTCAGATTCCTGCTAACGTTAGCGTTATGCTAATGCTAATCGTGAGTGGATTTTTTCCTGTTTAAAAGCAATGGGAAAGGCTGTCTTTGTGTCTGTATGGTTTTCCTAAATGTGATTTCAGTTCCCAACAGTATGCTGAAGTACTTTTAGTTCTTATGCACTATTTCTGTCAAATGAAATGTGTAGGTTGATGCTAAAAGCACATGGTGTTGGTTCCCTATGTAAAAGCATAGGTTATGCTAAACCCAGTAGCTCAGACCGGGTTTTACTGACTTTTAAAAGGGAATATTGGAAGTGATGGGACAGTATATTCCCTGGTTATGTGATAAATTAATTGTATTTCATTTCATGATTTACAGAGACAAGGTTAGAGAGGATTAATCATAATTTCATGGTTAAATAATGTAGAGATGAACAGAGAAATTCATTTAATTGGTTACATGAAAAAAAGGGTATTTCATGTGCTACCATAGAGATTGTGAGAAAAAAGAACACGTGCATGTAAGATGTGAAATTTAAGATATTACTATATTGCTGGATTGTGATAATAGTAATATGAGAGAAGAATTTAAACACTAAGCTATGGTGTTATATAAGAAGGGATTGGAAGACGAATTACTCTAGCTGTAAACAATAATACCATTATTGTCGTGCAGGCTAGGTTTTTTTGGTTGTCGATCAAGAACCTTCTGGATCCTGGATTCTCTCCGAATGGAGATGGCGAGCCTGACCCGAGACTGAACCGAGATTGAACTGAGATCTGACCAGGATCTCGATTGAAGAGCATCCTTCCTCTCTCCAGTGCCCAACGTTGGAGTGGTAACAACCCAAGTAGCCGCTTTAAAAGAGAAAAGGAAACCTGAGTCTGTAGATACAAGATATCTTGACTGGTCAAACGACTAAACCAAACAGACAAACAAACACTGAGCTCAGTAGGACATTTTTGGGGTTTTATTTCATGCCGGCCATTGCTATATTTGTATATTTGTACATTGTTTGTACATTTTGCTCCTTCTATATTTATTAATAACAGACATGAATTGCTCATTTCTTGCCTCCAGCTATTTCATTCCACACTCACTCTAATTCTCTATTGTAGTCCATAGAACCTAGCAACTGGTCTACACTTAATTATTTCCCTTACCTAATTAACATAAGGCAAGGGTTACAATAAGAAGTGGCGAGCCCAGCCAGGAGCCTTTTTCTCCTTTCCCTTACGTTATTTCAAGCCTATACGTACCCAAAATGGATATTGTTGAACATGAATCTGTGAAAATTCCAAACGCAGTGATAGTGAGTGAAATCGCTGGAGATGAGCAACTTTGATAAAGTGACTGAGTTTTTGAAACGGTATGGATTGATTGCAAGAGTCATAACAGTAGCAGATAGTAAGTCTGAGTTTTCCCCAGAGTGCTAGCTTACATTTCACATCTTACATCTTACATGCATGTGTTCTTTTTTCTCACAATCTCTCTGGTAGCACATGAAATACTCTTTTTTTTTTTTTCATGTTGTGGGAATGTGAGAATGACGAGACAGGGTTCTCTCAAGTCAAGTTTATTCACACTCACATCATGTCACACAGAAGAAAAAGAGAATGATACAGGCAACTCTCGCCCTTAAATACTAGGGCTCTCCCAGTTCACAAGTCACATGTATCCAGACTAAGTTGCATTACAATGGACAGTAACAAAGCGTCCCCCTCTCTCATCTCTCTCACTGTCTGCCATGCATCCTCCTTAATCCCTTAATAATCCACCCCCACATCCTCGCAGCTTCCTGTCATCCCCAGGGAGCTCTGCCTTTGTTCAGATTCTAAAATGTGAGTTACACAGTGGATCAAATGTATATATCCGCTACACCATCCCCCCCCCAGCATTTTAGAACAACAAGAAAGTAACAACATGCATGCTGTAATAGAATCAATATACATCAGTCCACATGCTGTCTAGGCTTCAGCCTCCTGCCATATCTGCTGAAGCTGGGATTCACCATCTCTGCAGCTCTGTCACGCTGGGGGTTTGCCGTCTGGTGGTGGAAACCTCTTGTCGGTCCCTCGGGAGATCTGGGGAAACATTACAGTGTGAAGTCCCCCGTGGGAGTCTGCCTCGCCGCGGGGGCCTTGCCAACAGCACTTGCTCATCTGCCACCACAAAAGCGGGTTTGAGTCTGTTTATGCCAATTTTTTCTTTCCTACCCCCCCAAATCTAGCAAAAACTGCTTGTCCCCTGTTTCTAGCACTCTGAACGGTCCGTCATAAGGCGGTCGCAGCGGTGTTCGATGTGCATCGTGTCTGACAAAAACAAACTCTGCATTCTTCAAAGCTTTAGGCACAAAAACGCACGGAAAACTGTGGTGCACAGGGCCGGGCAGCGTGCTTGATTCTCCGTTACTCCGCAACAACTGAGATGGGGAAGTGTCTGGCGCAGGGTTATCTGGGAGAAACTCCCCCGGCAGCCGAAGTGGCTGCGCGAACACGAGCTCCGCTGGGGAGGCTTCTAAGTCCTCTTTAGGCGCAGAACGCAACCCCAATAACACCCATGGTAACTTGTCTACCCAATTTGTATCAGTCAGTGACGCTCTGAGAGCTGCTTTCAATGACCTATGAAAATGTTCGCATAACCCGTTAGCCTGCGGATTGTACGCGGTTGTGCGGTGAATTGAGACACCCAGGCTGCGGGCCATTGTCGACCAAAGTTCGGACACAAATTGAGGGCCTCTGTCGGACGTAATGTCCGACGGAACTCCGAAACGCGCCACCCAAGCTGTTAAAAACGCGCGTGCCACCTCCTCGGCCATGGTTGACGCCAGCGCGTGGTATGGTCCACCAATGTCAGAAGGTGTGCGCACCCCTGTGACGGCGGAAGGGGCCCCACGAGGTCCACATGAACGTGATCAAACCTCTTGGCCGGAATGTGAAACGGCTCCAAAGGAGCTCTCGTGTGCCTGTGTACTTTGGCACGTTGACACGCCATGCAGGCTGCTGCCCACTCTTTGACTTGTTTGCGAAGACTCGGCCACACAAATTTCTCTCCCACCATTTTGACCGACGCGCACACTCCCGGATGCGCCAAAGCATGAATCGAGTCAAAAACACGGCGGCGCCACGCGGCCGGTGCTACTGGACGCAGCCGTCCAGTGGAGACATCGCGGATTGGGGGGGCGTACCGTCTTGCAGCACCCTGTTCTCCAGCCTTAACCCTGTTGGTCCAGACTGGAGCGCGCGCACATCCGCGTCACTAGCCTGCTCCGCGGCCATGGCTGCGTAATCTATTCCTACGCTGACTGGGGCCACTACAGCACGTGAGAGACAATCTGCCACCACATTCAGTTTACCCGCTACATGCTGAATATCAGTGGTAAACTCTGAGATCGCGGCCAGCTGTCTCTGCTGCCGGCCTGACCACGGTTCGGAAACCTTGGCCATCGCGAATGTTAGCGGCTTGTGGTCAACAAACGTGGTGAAACGGCGTCCCTCCAGCCAGAATTGAAAGTGGCAGATGGCCAAATGGAGGGCCAGCAGCTCCCTGTCGAACACGTTGTATTTTCGTTCGCTATCGCGCAAGGTTCTGCTGAAAAAGGCGAGGGGCTGCCAAACGCCGGCTACATGCTGCTCTACGACCGCCCCTATGGCCACATCAGAAGCGTCAGTAGTGAGTGCTATGCGGGCCGTTGGGTCTGGGTGCGCCAACAACGCGGCGTTTGCCAAGGCTGCTTTAACCTCCGAGAATGCTTGGTCCCGCTCCGGGGACCACTCGACATTATTCGCAGGTTTTTGTTTTTTGAGCGCGGCATACAGTGGCTGCATGAGTTGCGCCGCGCGGGGGAGAAAACGGTTATAAAAATTCATCATCCCCAAAAACTCCTGTAACGCCCTGACCGTCTGCGGCCGGGGAAAATCTGCTACCGCGCGCACTTTGTCAGGAAGCGGCACCGCTCCTTCAGGGGAGACGCGGTGTCCTAAAAAGTCGATCTGCGCCACCCCAAACTGACACTTCGCTGGGTTGATTATTAGCCCATGATCTCCCAACCTCCGGAAAACTGTAGCGAGGTGTTTTTCGTGTTCGTCTTCGGAAGCGCTGGCTACCAAAATATCGTCCAAGTAGACGAACACGAAAGGGAGATCACGAAGCATTGCGTCCATCATGCGTTGGAACGTCTGCGCAGCCCCTTTGAGCCCGAATGGCATGCGTAAAAACTCGAAAAGGCCGAATGGAGTTATTACCGCTGTTTTGGGTATGTCCTCAGCGTGCACTGGGACTTGGTGGTAACCGCGGACCAAGTCTATTTTAGAAAAAAATGCGCGCCCCTGCCAAATGAACGGAAAAATCTTGTATATGCGGGATTGGGTAGCGATCGTGCGCTGTAGCGTTGTTTAACCTGCGGAAATACCCACAAGGTCGCCATGAGCCGTCAGCCTTCGGGATCATGTGTAGTGGGGAAGCCCAAGGGCTATTTGAATGAATGAATGAATGAATGAATCTTTATTTCGGATAGTACAGGTTAAAAGAAACTGAATAATATAACAAAGGGGGAAAGAAAATCCAACAAGGTCAAATTAGACAATAACTCCTCTGATTATACAATTCAACGTAAGTTATCCGAAATGGGTGAAGGCTGAAGCCGCAGCTTATATTGCCCACCCATATTCCATCCAAGAATTCAAAAGAGAAAAAAAGAAAAAAAAAACAAGACAAGAGCGATTACAATTCAAAAACAAAGCTAAGACAAAATGTGACAGAAAAAAAAAAAACTAAGCTACAACACAACACAGGCTGGATATGACAATCCTTATGTGATTTTACATGTCATCTTGTATATATGTTTGGAGTATTTCTTCCTTTAGTTTTTGTTTAAATTGTCCAAGCGTTGTACATGATTTTAATTCAGGTCCAAAATCGTTCCATAATCTGACTCCTTGCACTGAAACACAGTGTTGCTTGGTGGTTGTTCTCACTGTAGGCTTTTGAAATATACATGTTCCTCTAAAATGATATTGTTTCTCCCTTATTTGGAACAACTTTTGGATATTTGCGGGCAGTGATAGATTCTTCACTTTAAACATTATTATTGCAGTTTTAAAGTCAACCAGATCTTTCAACTTGAGAGCTTTTAATTTAAGAAAAAGTGGGTTTGTTGGTTCCCTGTAAGCTGCTTTGTTTATTATTCTAATAGCTCTCTTCTGAAGCATAAAGAGTGGATATATGTTTGTTTTATATGTATTTCCCCATACTTCATTACAATATGTCATGTATGGGAGTATTAATGAATGATACAAGGTATATAGTGTGGGTTGATTCAGCAAATATTTCACTCTGTGTAATATTGCAATTGATTTGGATATTTTACCTTTAATATAATTAATATGTGACTTCCAACACAGTTTATTATCAATTATTACTCCAAGAAATTTAGTTTCAGATACCCTTTCAATCTCTACACCATTTACACTGAGTTTAGATACTGAGTTGTTGTGATGGTTGTTAAAGACTACAAATTTTGTCTTACTTAAATTGAGCGTTAATTTGTTTGAATCAAACCACAGTTTAAGCTTTCCTAATTCCTTTCCGAGTGTATCCAGAAGTTGTTCCAGATTGCTTCCACTGCATAATAGATTAGTGTCATCGGCAAACAATATTAAGCCCATTTTTTCTGAAACTTTACATCTATCATTTATATACATATTGAAACACAAGTAACCTTCAGTAACTGTGAGTTTTCGTTACCAACACATACATACTGATATCTATTCTTTAAGTAACTACTTAACCAGGACAGTGCTACCCCTCTAATACCACAATTTTGTAGTTTCTTTAATAATAAATTATGACCCACTGTATCAAATGCTTTTTTAAGATCCAGGAATACCCCAACTGAATACTCTTTATTTTCAATGGCAGCTGATATTTTTTCTATAAATTCCATTAGAGCAAATGCAGTTGTCCTCTTGTGTCTGAACCCATATTGCTGCTCACACAATAAATTATTCTTCAGTATGAAGTTGTCAATTCTCTCATAGAATATTTTTTCAAGTATCTTGGAAAATTGCGGCAATAGTGAAATTGGTCTATAGTTTGAGAATTCCCCTCTGTCACCCGTCTTGTATATCGGAATTACTTTAGCTATTTTCATTGCATTGGGAAATATACCTGTTTGGAGAGACAGGTTACAGATATACGTCAGTGGTTTCACTAAGCATTCAATAACAGTTTTGACTAAGAGCATGTCAATACCATCACAGTCCATAGATGTTTTACTTTTAAACGATTTAACAATTTCAATGACCTCTCTCTCGTCTGTGTTCTTTATGAAAATGGAGTCTTTTATAGCAGTATTACTGCTTATTGTATCATCTGTAGGCGCTGTAATGGGTATTTCTCGAGCCAAATTAGGACCAATGTTAACAAAAAAGTTATTAAATTCATCTGCAGGTGAAGCTGCATTCACACTCTGAGTCGTTTTATTATTTTTTGAAAAATCGGTTGGGTAGCTTGTATTTCTGCTTTTATTTCCAAGAATACTGTTAAGTATTGTCCATGTATTTTTCAAATCAAATCAAATCAAACTTTATTGTCATATTGCTGTACATACAACTGTAGTGCAAGCAAGATGAAATTGCGTTTCTCTCGGCATCCATATAAGAAGCAGCATGATTTAAGACACACTCCCACATAGCTCCCCCCCACCCCCCCATCCAATCACACATCCCTGAGACATACTTCTCTATCCCCTCACCCCCCAGCCAGTCGCAGCAGATGACTGCCCCTCCCTGAGCCTGGTTCTGCTGGAGGTTTCTTCCTGTTAAAAGGGAGTTTTTCCTCTCCACCGTCGCCAAGTGCTTGCTCACAGGGGATCGCCTGATTGCTGGGGTCTTTCTGCAACTGTGGGGGTCCCCCCTACAGTTGATAGTGCTATGAGATGACTGTTGTTGTGAAATGGCGCTATATAAATAAAGTTGAATTGAATTGAAAAAAAAAGAATAACTAACTATAATATACAAAATGTCCGTAGGTGCAGTAGTGTGTATGAGAGATTCCGGGTCAACTGTTCAGCATCCTGACAGCTTGTGGAAGGAAGCTGTTGATCAGTTTGGTGGTTCTGCCTCTGATGCTCCGGAATCGTTTACCAGATGGAAGAAGTTCAAAGTGTTTATGCAGAGGGTGAGAACGGTCCTTGACAATGTTTAGTGCCCTGCTCCTACAACGGTTCTGAAAAAGTTCTTGGACAGAGGGGAGGGAGACTCCAATTACCCTCTCCACCCCCTTGACTATCCTCTGCAGGGCTTTTTTGTCTGACATACTGCAGCTGGAGTACCATGTAGCAATGCAGTACGTCAGAACACTCTCCACCACACCTCTGTAGAAGGTCCTGAGGATGCAGATGGGGAGAGAGGCCCGTTTGAGTTTCCTCAAGAAGTGCAGTCTCTGCTGAGCCCGCTTCCTGATCTCCAAGGAATTCTTGCTCCAGGTCAGGTCCTGTGAGATCTGCACTCCGAGGAACTTGATGTTCTCTACTCTCTCCACTAAACGGCCACTGATGCTGAGGGGGGCGTGCTCAGGCTGCGACCGCCGGAAGTCGATAATCATCTCCTTCGTTTTGTCCACGTTGAGCACCAGATTGTTCTCCCTGCACCAGCCCTCCAGGTCTCTCACTTCTTCCCTGTACATTGATTCCTCATCCCTCTGGATAAGTCCCACCACCGTGGTGTCATCTGCAAACTTAATAATCTGGTTCCCCTCGTGTCTGGATACACAGTCATGTGTTAGAAGTGTAAACAACAGTGGACTGAGTACACAGCCTTGAGGGGATCCGGTACTCAGTGTGACAGACTTGGAGATGTTGTTTCCAACCCAGACAGACTGAGGTCTCTCAGTCAGAAAATCTAGGATCCAGAGACATGTAGCGGTGTTCAGACCGAGAAGGAGTAATTTCTCCATCAGTCTCTGGAGAATAATGGTGTTGAATGCTGAACTGAAATCAATGTACAGGAGTCTGGCGTAGGTGTCTTTCTGGTCCAGGTGGGTGATGACAGAGTGTAGGGTGGTGACTATAGCATCCTCCGTGGAGCAGTTTGAACGATATGCAAACTGGAGCGGGTCGTGTGATGCAGGGAGGCAGGCTGTGATGTGTGGTTTGACAAGCCGCTCAAAACACTTCATCACAATTGGTGTCAGTGCAACAGGACGATAGTCATTTAAACAGGACACCACTGGTTTCTTTGCCACCGGTACAATGATAGAGGCCTTGAAGCATCTGGGAACGATGGCCTGACTCAGGGAGATGTTATAAATGTCAGTCAGGACATCCGCCAACTCGCTCGCGCAGTCTCGGAGCACACGTCCCGGAATGTTGTCTGGACCTGCAGCTTTGCGTGGGTTGACTCTGGTTAGGGTCCTCCGTGTGTCTGCTGTGTTGATGGTAAAAGCTGGTCCGACCGATGGTGGGGGAGGGCCAGCCCTCCCTCTGACTGTCGAGTTTGATGCTTCAAAACGTGCAAAGAAGTCGTTAAGCCTGTCTGGAAGGGAAGCGTCGTCATTATCGACCCCCTGCCTAGGCTTAAAGCCCGTCAGTGTCCCAACTCCCTGCCACATCTGCTTGGTGTTCCTAGTGTCACAGAGGTGTCCCTGGATTTTCTCCGCATAGGCGCGCTTTGCCGCTTTGTGCGCTTTGCGCTTTGTGCGCTTTTTTAATATTGTCTCTGTTTTTCTCCAGTTCTTTACTGTAATAGTCTCTCTTACTACATCTTATTATATATGTTAACTTATTTTTGTATGTTTTATACCGCTGCTCTGCTTCTTTTGTCCTTTTCTTTAGGAAAGCTTTATATAATAAATTTTTCTTTTTACACGCCTTTTGTAATCCTTTGGTTAACCATGGCTTATCGGCAAATTTATGTTTAAGCTTTTTCTTTACTAATGGACAATTTTTTTCATAAAGAGTGGTTACAATGTTTATAAAAGCATCATAAGCTTCATTTACATCTGATACATAGACTTCTGTCCAGTCTTGCTTCAGCAAGTCCTCTTTAAAAGAACTGATTGCATTTGGTGATTTGTATCTGAACACTTTTAAAAAATTTTCTGTATTGGCCCCCGTGTGGCCATGGATAAGTGCAAAGGTTGGCAAGTGGTCACTTATATCATTTATCAATAATCCACTTTCTATTTTCTTATCAATAATATTAACAAACAGGTTGTCAATAAGTGTAGCAGTGTGAACTGTGATTCTACTGGGATGTGTTATTGTGGGATATAGACTCATGCTGTACATAGAGTTCATGAACTCTGTAATTACATTTTGTTGATGTGGATTTAGTAAATCAATATTGAAATCTCCACAAATTACTACCATTTTCTTACTAGTAATATTATTGTACAGCTCAACTAATTAATCTCTGAATGTCTCAATGCAAGTTCCCGGCGTTCTATATATACAACTTATAATTAGATTTTTTGTTTTATCTTGGTCAATCTCAAAAGTAACACATTCCAAAATCCCTGGTAGTGCAAAGGACATTCCATTTACAAGCTTACACCTATACAGGTCATCAATATACAGTGCAACACCACCACCCTTTTTTTGAGATCTGTTAATATGAAACATCTGATATCCCTCTATTGCCATCAGGGGAGCCTGCTCTTCATTAAGCCAAGTTTCAGAGACTGCAATAGCTGTAAATTTTCTGTCTAGCTGTTTTAAATAGTCCTGAATCTGTGGAAAGTTTTTGTTGAGACTTCTGCTGTTGAAGTGTATTATTGATAGTTTACCATCTAGTTGCACTTGACTTTTGAATTGCTTTTCAGTGTAATATTCACAATGGTTATGAATATTATTGAAAAAGTGGTTATCAGGATCAATATCATTCTCCATCTCTTGTAGTTTATGTTCAGCATAATGGCATATTTTCAGAGTTTGAGTATCTTTACTCTGTGTCAAATGACTTCCTCCAACTGGGGATAATTGATGTCTACTCAAGTCAGTCATAAGTTTTTGTTTGTATTGCTTATTTTTTTTTTAAGTACTTTGACATGGTATATCAAAAGAACTATTCTTACCGTATGTGTGACTATGGATTATCATTGTCTCTTAATTTTCTTAATTAGTGTTCATCTGTATTTATCTAAGTCAGTAACATCTCTGATCATTATACTTTTTGCTTGCTCAGGTGTTCCATTTAGTTTGATCCAAATTCTACAATTTCTTGTCCATGTTTCCTGTATCTTATTTTGTCTTTTCAGCATCCGTGCTTGCCGTGTGATTTCAGCATTTGTTTTTGTTAGGTGCTCATTTAGGTAAACTTGTGTTCCCCGTAGCTTTCTGGCCTGCCTCAGTATGTCATTCTTTACCCTTCTGTTCACAAAGCGCATCACAATTGATTTCTTTGTTTTATTATCTTTCCTGGGTAAAGCATAACAGGCTGAAATTGCATTTGCTTCGACCTTTATATCTTTACTGCCAAGGAACTGAAGCACCTGGTTTTCTAGGGAGACTGATTCACTCAGGGGAGCCTCCTCACCTCTCAGTCCTGTTGTGGCATGAGCGTATGACTGATATTTGATGTCTAGTCCACTTATAACTAGGTCATCCATACGAGAACCTTGTTCAAGATCCTCAACGCTTCGCTCCAAGTCCGTAATTTTTTTGTCTTTTTCCTGAATTGTTAATTTTAAGTCTCGTACATCTTCCATTAAGCCTATTATTTTGGCCTGCTGGCTAACCATTTTGGCCACTTCTTCTGACAAGAAGTTCAGAGATTTTTTGATCTCTTCCATCTCCTCCTTCTTTGGTGGCATTTTATTGACCTGTGGATAGTAAAAACGATCTCTGCTTGTGTTGCTGGTATCGTATCCGATCCGACCGACCTCAAATCCAGCTGGGCCTCAGTTAGCCTCCTCTGCTGCTAGTCCCGCTGCTTACCGCCGCTGTAACCGAGCTCCTGTCCAGCTCCTCCACCGAGTTCCGTCGCACACCGCGGATGCAGCCGAGCTCCGGTAGATCCTCCGCTGAGCACCGCCGCCTACCGCCGTCTGCCTGGGTAATCCCTCCGCTGGGCCTCGCAACTGGGCTCCGACTCAGGCTATTGTCTGGCTGGGTCCTCCACTGGTCCCCGTCTCCCACCACCGCCACCCCCGAACTCCGATCCGGCTCACGTCCAACTGCCGCCTCGTTTAGTTCCTCTGGCGAGCCCTCACCGGGGACTGAGTCGCTTCGTGTCGGTGTTAGGCGGCACGACTGGTGTTAGCGTTAAGCTAACTAGCATTAGCTTACCAAACACTTCGGGTAGAGCGCAGCAGCGAACCACAAAGAAACGCTAGTCAGTTTACTCACAGTGGCCGGTGAAAGGTGATTAAAGGGGTATTCCAATGGAGGTGGAAATTCAGCTCATGTGTGTGCGTCACAAGCGCCGATCGCTGTTGGTTAGTTATTTTTAATGGCAAAATCAGCAACTTTGTCTCAGCACTGAAAAAGTGTGACCATCCCGGTCGCCATCTTGCCCACAGCAAGATGAACGCCTGATGATGCCCAACCTCTCCAGGTTGGCAAATTCCTCGCGCGCTATGGCTAGTTTAACTGCATCCAAGCGGCGAGCTTTTGCAAAAATGGGTGGTCCGGTAGTGGTAATGAAATGTTCTACCCCGTGCTTAGCAACAGTTGCCGAAAATGTGGGGACCGTGAGTGCTGGGAACTGAGTGAGCAGTGTGTGAAACTTACCGCTTTCAGCTGTGACGTTGGCTTGTGCTGTCGGTGGGGCCACTTGCGCTGCACAGGGGATAGAATCAAAAGAAAATGCATTAACCAAGTGCCTGTTAGCGAGATCAACCAACAAACCATGTGAGCACAAAAAATCAGCCCCCAACATATTGAAATTCACTGCTGCTATGATAAAAGTCCACTCAAATGTACGGCCCTGCAGAGACAAAAGCAGAGTCTTCTCACCAAAGGTCTTAATCTCCGAGCCGTTCGCTGCTACCACCCGGGGACCTTTGGAACCTGTTAGTGTGTCTGCATAGGAAGGAGTGATGAAACTCAACTGGGAGTCTGTGTCCACGAGGAACTGCCTCCCGGAGCGGGCGTCCAACAAGTAAAGCAGCTTGTTCTCCTCCCCGAGGGCCGCAGCTGCTACCGACCCCCGGTCTTGGCGTTTCCCGAACGCCCGAACTGGCACGGTGGTACACATTTGCGTGCCCTCTCTGCGAAGCCGCGATGGTAGAAACAAAGGCTGTCGTCTGCTCCGCGTTTCCTGGCCCCTGCCGCCGCCGTCATCGGTGAGTCCAGTACTGCCGTCTCTGGCCCCCTGCCATCTCTGGACGATGCGCCGAGCTCCGTCTCTGGCCCCCTGCCATCTCTGGACGTCGTGCCAAGCTCTGCTGCCACGGCCGTGGCCGCGCGCCGCTTGGTGGCGTTGACAATTCGTTGCGCCTCCTGGCCCAGCGCGCGGTAGTCTCGTTGGGCCAACAGTGGCGAACTGGCCAGGGTCGCTCTCACCGCTGACGGTAGGGTCCTGAGGAAAAGGTGGGTGAAGATGAAGTGATCATATCCAGAGTCTTTCAGCCTCAACAGCTTCTGCACCAGGGCCGCAGGCCTGTCGCTTTCAAATTCGGTCAGCGCCAGGAGCCCCTCTGCTCGCTCCTCCACCGAGGGGGTGAAGTGCTGGATGAGTGCAGCCTTCAACGCGCCGTACTTGTCACTGTCCGGCGGCTGGTCGATCAGGCTCTCCACATGCTGGGCTGTGTGGTTGTCCAGTTTTGCAACCACATGGTAGAACTTTGTGGCGTCTACCGAAATCCCCCGGAGGTTGAACTGCACCTCGACTGCATTAAACCAGGAGCGTGGACTGTTCTGCCAAAAATCCGGTACCTGGACTGCGGCGGTATTCGCTTGGCTGGCTCCTGACGAGGCTAGCTCGGGGGTATACTCCTCTCGCTGCATTGTACGTCTCACCAGTGTGGGAATGTGAGAATGACGAGACAGGGTTCTCTCAAGTCAAGTTTATTCACACTCACCATCATGTCACACAGAAGAAAAAGAGAACGATACAGGCAACTCTTGCCCTTAAATACTCGGGCTCTCCCAGTTCACAAGTCACATGTATCCAGACTAAGTTGCATTACAATGGACAGTAACAAAGCGTCCCCCTCTCTCATCTCTCTCACTGTCTGCCATGCATCCTCCTTAATCCCTTAATAATCCACCCCCACATCCTTGCAGCTTCCTGTCATCCCCAGGGAGCTCCGCCTTTGTTCAGATTCTAAAATGTGAGTTACACAGTGGATCAAATGTATATATCCGCTACAATGTAACCAATTAAATGAATTTCTCTGTTCATCTCTACATCATTTAACCATGAAATTATGATTAATCCTCTCTAACCTTGTCTCTGTAAATCATGAAATGAAATACAATTAATTTATCACATTACCAGGGAATATACTGTCCCATCACTTCCAATATTCCCTTTTAAAAATCAGTAAAACCCGGTCTGAGCTACTGGGTTTAGCATAACCTATGCTTTTACATAGGGAACCAACACCATGTGCTTTTAGCATCAACCTACACATTTCATTTGACAGAAATAGTGCATAAGAACTAAAAGTACTTCAGCATACTGTTGGGAACTGAAATCACATTTAGGAAAACCATACAGACACAAAGACAGCCTTTCCCATTGCTTTTAAACAGGAAAAAATCCACTCACGATTAGCATTAGCATAATGCTAACGTTAGCATGTATCTGACTCGCCAAAATGAGGTTTCAGTGTGAACACAGCAAAAGTCACCGCTTCACTGCCTCTCAAACTCATGCTCCAGTCAACTTAAGAAATAAAGGTTGCAAATTAGCGTTTGGAGAGTGTTTAGATCCATTTATAGCATCTTTCTGAATGAAACTCACCAAGAAGAGGTATCTGTGTGAACCAGACCGCTTCACAACCTCTCTCGTCCGTTCTCATATCGTGAAAGACCGATTTCCAGCAGAGCGTCTCAGCACTTTGCTCGGAAGGTGGGGCTAATATCGCTCTTAACGAATGGAAAGACCCAGATCACCCAACGTGACCATGAAACAGAAATTTAAAAGTTGGATAACGAGGATCGCACTTCCTCTTCCCCAAAATAACCGTTTTTCAAAATAAAATCACACACTTTCATTAATACAAATGAAATCTGAGAAAAAGGGTCATTTTCTCAGCTGGGTTACACACTTATACAGCATAAACACTTAAAAAGTCAGTTATCCTCTTGCTGATCCCCACCTGACGGCTTGGCACCACCACCGCTGACCCTGTCGTCCCCATCTGAGGGTCCTTTGACCCATCAGTAAAAATCTGCGTCCAGTCTTTATACTTATAATCCATGTAACTAAAATATTCACTTCTCATATCAGCACTCTTTCTGTTCAGTTTTACTTTGAGTAACTCCATATCTACAACAGGACTTTTTAGTAGCCAAGCAGGTCTCGTTGGCCATATAACTGTATCACTAAACTCTCTATCATATACTCCCATGTCTTTTGCCACTTGATCCCCTATCCAGCCAAAGTTTCCTTTTTGAGTGGTTTCTTTCTCCCAGCAAGTCTGTAGTACCATTTTTGAAGAAGATTTAGTCACAGTTTAGACATCATTTCAAGTTTGTCTCCGTCTGTGAAGATGCCACTATTCAAAAACATTTATTTCCTCCTTCTCTTCATAATACTTCATATCTTCTGTTGCACAACACAGGGATTAGAATTGTTAGCGATCTTTATAAAGATGGCATCTTTGCAAATTTCTCTGATCTCGCCACTGACTTTAATCTCCCTGCTTCCCACCTATTTCTTCACTTTCAGCTTAGACACTTTGTCTCGTTCCTTTTTCCTTGCTTTCCTTCGCTCCCTTCTGATCAACCATGGGACAACCTTTTAGCATTTGGACTTGGTCAAAAGTCTGTCATCTCCACAATTTATAATTCTCTCATGGCGCTAGATTCTTGTACTGTAGTGAAAAATAAACAGGCCTGGTTGCAGGAGCTGGGAATTGAGATGAGTGATAATTGGTGGGATAATGCTGTTCTTTCTGCTAGATCATGTACACCTTGTGTCCGGTTACAATTAATACAGTTTAAGGTTCTCAGCAGAGTTTATTTCTCAAAGTCGAGACTGTCAAAAATCTATCCCAACATCGTGGACCAGTGTGACAGATGTCATGCCTCACCCTGTAACCTGACACACATGTTTTATTCTTGTAGTCGGCTGCAGAAGTTTTGGACAGACTTTTTCATGACCTTGTCCACAGTTTTAGAACCCAGACTCAAATGGACCCTTACACTGCTGTCTTTGGGGTTCCTCATGTTTCCCTCCCAATAACTCCCACATAACATAAAATATTGCCCTTTACTTCTCTATTAGCGAGGCGCTGTATCCTACTCCACTGGAAATCCATACCCGCCAACTTTTAAAACCTGAAAAGCCTAGTAGCTAGCCGGGGTACAGGGGCCACAGGCCCCGGTAGGTCCAGGACAAAGTCCTGGTGGGGGGTTCAGGGGGGTGAAGCCCCTCGACGGCAAACAAATATTAGCATTAAATCAAGTTAAAATGTGCCTAACAACCTCATATTTCTTCAACAATCATGTTTCTATTTTCCTTAAATTGTCAATGCAGGTATGCTGATGGAAAAGATCAAGGACAAACTCTATGGTAACTCTCAAGCATTGTTGTTTTCCATGGTGCACCTCTTAGCTTTCTTCAGTTGGTCTTTTGAATGGAACACACTGTTGCACTTGTTACCCGAAGCTGTCATCATCATTTTCCTGGTCATGAGGTTGCCCAGAACTTTAGTTGACAGACTGGACCTGAACTCAGTTTTGTTCTTGTTCGTCGGCCTCCGTCGGTCTATGATGACCATGGAAGAGAATCCTAAACGTCTACTTTGCTGGAACAGCACCGCCTGTGGCTGAACAGGCCGATGCGCGAATGGCAGTCCCTGTCGCACAGGTCGCACTTGTGGGTGGTCTCCGTGCTGCTGGGTCTGTGGCGGTTCTTCCTGCGGGTCCTTTTTTCATCTGCTGCAGCAGTCAGTCTCTCTTCACCCGCCTTGAGCTGTCTGGTCAGGGTGCCTCTCCATTTGGAGCGGTCCGTTGCAAGGTCCTCCCAGCGCTCTGTGTTGATCTCCAGGGCCTTCATGTCTCTCTTGCAGACGTCTCTAAAGCGCAGCTGTGGGCGGCCAATGTCTCTCCTGCCAGTTGCCAGCTCTCCGTAGAGGACGTCTTTGGGGATTCTGCCATCCTCCATACGGTGAACGTGGCCTAGCCAGCGGAGCCTGCGCTGCCTGAGTAGAGTGAACATGGAGGGAAGGCCGGTGCGGGACAGAACTTCTGTGTTGGGCACTTTGTCCTGCCAGGATATGTCCAGGATGTGGCGAATGCAGCGCAAGTGGAAGGAGTTCAGTCTCTTTTCCTGCCGGGTGTATGTTGTCCACGTCTCACTCCCATAGAGCAGTGTGCTGATGACGCAGGCATTGTACACTGCCATCTTCGTCTTGACAGAGAGTTTGGGATTCTCCCACACTCGTGTGGTGAGGCGAGCGAGTGTGAAGGCTGATTTTCCAATCCTCTTGTTGATCTCTGTATCAAGGGAGAGGTTGTTGCTGATCGTGGACCCCAGGTACGTGAACTGATTCACGACCTCCAGCTCGTAGTCGTCGATGGTGATGGTTGGTGGTGCTTCCGTGCCTTGCGCCAAGACGTTAGTCTTCTTCAGGCTGATGGTAAGCCCGAAGTCCTTGCATGCCTGGGAGAAGCGGTCCATCAGGGTCTGAAGCTCCTGCTGTGTGTGGGTTGCGACTGCAGCGTCGTCTGCGAACAGCATGTCTCTGATTAGAGCCTCGCATACTTTGGTTCTGGCTTTCAGGCGGGCGAGGTTGAAAAGCCTGCCGTCAGATCTTGTGTGCAGGTAGATTCCCTCTGTTGCTGTGCTGAAGGCATGCCTCAGGAGCATAGCAAAGAAAATCCCAAAGAGGGTTGGCGCAAGTATACAGCCCTGTTTCACTCCACTGCGTATGTTGAATGGCTCTGAGACGTTGCCATCGTGCTGCACTATCCCCTGCATGTTGGTGTGAAACGATTTGATGAGGCTTTGCAACTTTGGTGGGCATCCTATCTTTGGCAGGATCTTGAAAAGGTCCTCTCTGCTGACCAGATCGAATGCTTTGGTGAGGTCAATGAAGGCGACGTACAGGGGCATGTTCTGTTCTCTGCATTTCTCCTGGAGTTGGCGGATGGAGAATATCATGTCTACCGTCGATCGCTCAGCGCAGAAGCCACACTGAGACTCGGGGTAGACACGTTCGGCAGAGCTTCTGTAGACGAACGAGAACTCGTGCGTAGACTTTGCCAACAACGCTGAGGAGGGAGATGCCCCTGTAGTTGTTGCAGTCGCTTCTCTCCCCTTTGTTTTTGTAGAGGGTGATGATCTTGGCGTCCCTCATGTCCTGTGGTACGGCACCTTACTTCCAACACTGGCAGAGGACGTCATGCAATGGCAGCAGTAGGGCAGTCTTGCAGTGCTTGATCAGGTCAGGGGGTATGCCGTCGTTGCCGGGTGCCTTGCCAGCGGCCAAGCTATCAATGGCCTTGCTGAATTCGTCAATGGTTGGCTCGGCATCAAGTTCGTCCATGGATGGCAGGCAGTCGATGGCATCAAGGGCTGACGGTGTCACGGTGTTCTGTCTGGAGTAGAGGTCGGAGTAGTGTTCCACCCATCTCTCCATCTGCTTGTTCTTTTCTGTGATCATCTCCCCAGTGGAGGATTTGAGGGGGGCCGTCTTGCTCTGAGCCGGACCAAGTGCTTTCTTGATGCCATCGTACATACCACGGATGTTCCCTGTTATGGCAGCGGTTTGAATGTCTTGGCTGAGCTGAGTCCAGTACTTGTTGGCACAGCGCCGAGCAGTCTGCTGAACTTTGCTTCTCGCAGCCCTGAGAATCTGGAGATTCTTCTCGTTTGGGTACTTCTTGTACTCAGCAAGTGCTGAGCGCTTGGCTTCAATGACGGGGGTCATCTCGGTCAACTTGGCATCAAACCAGTCCTGTGACTTCGAGGTCTTCCTCCCAAAGGTAGCCAAGGCTGTGCGGTGAATGGTGTTTCGCAGCTCTTCCCACTTCTGCTTTGCAGATTCTCCTTCTTGTGCTACACCAAGTTCCTTCTCAAAGGTGGAGGCAAACTGCTCAACAAGTTCTGGTTTAGCCATCTTGCTGGTGTCAATCCATGCCTTTCCAGGCTGTCTAGCATGATGGAATTTCTTCAGCTGCAGCTTGACCTTGCAACACACCAATGAATGGTCTGTGTCGCAATCTGCACTCTGGAACGAACGGGTGATTAGCACATTCTTCAGTGAGGTGCGCCTGGTCAGGATCAAGTCCAGCTGGTGCCAGTGCTTTGAGCGCGGATGTTGCCAGGAAACCTTGTGTTGGGGCTTGGTTTTGAAGAACGAGTTTGTGATGCACAGATCGTGATATGTGCAGAACTCGAGCAGCCGCTGTCCGTTGTCGTTCATTCTGCCCACGTCAAAAGGTCCAAGACAGGAGGGCCAGGAGTCGTGGTCAGCACCCACTCTGGCATTGAAGTCTCCAAGGAGAATGAGTTGTTCAGAGTTGGGGATGATCCTGACAGTTGTTGCGAGATTCTCGTAGAACTCGTCTTTTGCCTCTGGTGTGGCTGCCTGTGTTGGGGCATACACACTGACGAGGGTGACTGGGCCTTGAGTGGTGTTCAGGCGGAGGGTGAAGAGTTGTGCAGAGCCAGTGCTGCCCAGTTCCACCATCTTCAGCAAGGTGTTCTTCACTGCGAAGCCCACTCCGTGTTCCCTGTGTTCGTCACTGCCCTTTTCCTGCCAGTAGAACGTGTAGTCCTTGTCTCTCAGTGTGCCTGCGTCAGCCAACCGTGTTTCCTGGAGAGTGGCGATATCCCCTCCCAGTCTCTTCAGCTCATTATTGATGATGGCAGTCTTCCTGGTGTCCTTGATGTCCTTGAGGTTAGCAGCGAGTCCTGTCATCATAGTGCGGACGTTCCAAGTTCCCAGTTTTAGAGTTGGTCTCTTTTGTTTTATTTTCTTGCCTGGTGCGAAGGTTCTCAGCCTGCTGTTCGGACTTCTCCTCATCCCCATGCACCCAATGAAGAAAGCAAGCTGTGGCGGGACAACACCTTATTTGCTGGGGGCTGCCCAGCTTGAGGTGGGCGGTAGCTATCCAGTGAGATCCGATGATCCCTCCCACCGTCGGGAACAACCCCTGGCGCCGCGCTCTACGCCAATTGAGCGGTGGCTTATAACCGGTAACTGTCATTCCCCGTGTTTTGTCTACGCCAAAGGCGAATCTGAAGTGTCCTCTCCAGTGATCCGGTGTTCTACCTTCCAGCGTTGGGCATTGGTAGGATTCAAGCCTGGGCAGGAAGATATGGAGGACAAGATGTTGCCCATGCAGCATGTCCCCCCCTCTCCACATCACTGATGAATCCAAAGGAACAGCAGGGCTGCTACAGTTTGGCACCAGCGCCGTTGCAGGAGCTGCCAGAACGATGTTGAGCACAACATAGAACTGCCTTAGGGGCTCCGACTCCGGATTTTTTTTCAGGGTTGACTCCTGAAGCCTTTCCCGTGACCGGGTATGCCGCAAGGCAGCGGAGGTTTGAAATCAGGGTTTACCTTCCCCTAGATGGGCTACCTTCCCAGGTTGACGAGCCACCATCTACCCGAAGCATCTGGTTTTAAGGCGCCAGAGATCCGCCCTCGCCCCTTCTCCTATTAGTAAAAGCAGTTCCGCCGGGCTTAGAGACTAAAGCACACGGGCAGGCTAGGAGTTGGACTTAGTTGTCAGAGGCTTTTCGAGACGTACGCCATAAGGAGCATTTTATGAGCACTGGGAGCTTAAACCCAGTGCTGAGGCAGGCCAGAAAGTTACGGGGAAACAGAAGTTTAGCTAAATGAAAATCTAACAAAGACTAATGCTGAAATAGCACAGCAAGCACGGATGCTGAAAAGACAAAATAAGATACAGGCAACATGGACAAGAAATTGTAGAGTTTGGATCAAACTAAATGGAACACCTGAGGAAGCAAAAGAGTATAATAATCAGAGATCTTACTGACTTAAATAAATATAGATGAACACTGATTACGAAAATTAAGAGACTATGATAATCCATATCCACACACCATGGCAAGTCTTTTCGTGAGGAATACTCCAAAGCATTTCCAGGAATTATTATTGCGGACTGTGAGCGCATATTCAGCCATGTGGTTCCAAGGTTGTCATAGCCAGGAGCGGCACTAACTAACTAACTAACTAACCTGCGCTATATAAATGCAGGTTAGTTAGTTAGTTAGTTAGTGCCGCTCCTGGCTATGACAACCTTGGAACCACATGGCTGAATATGCGCTCACAGTCCGCAATAATAATTCCTGGAAATGCTTTGGAGTATTCCTCACGAAAAGACTTGCCATGGTGTGTGGATATGGATTATCATAGTCTCTTAATTTTCGTAATCAGTGTTCATCTATATTTATTTAAGTCAGTAAGATCTCTGATTATTATACTCTTTTGCTTCCTCAGGTGTTCCATTTAGTTTGATCCAAACTCTACAATTTCTTGTCCATGTTGCCTGTATCTTATTTTGTCTTTTCAGCATCCGTGCTTGCTGTGCTATTTCAGCATTAGTCTTTGTTAGATTTTCATTTAGCTAAACTTCTGTTTCCCCGTAACTTTCTGGCCTGCCTCAGTATGTCATTCTTTACCCAAGGATGTGATTTGGGGTTGGGGAAATTATCTGAGGGGGGCAAGGAGGGCGAAGCCCCCCGAAGCTCCTGGGTTTTTATGATTTTTAAGTACCAGAACTGTGCTTAAATGACATAAAACAAACAGCTGAATGCCACTTATTACTGTATAATATTGACTTATGTTCCAAGAAGATAAAATCTCTGAACTTAGTGGGGCAAAAAAGTATTTAGTCAGCCACCAATTGTGCAAGTTCTCCCACTTAAAAGATGGGAGAGGTCTCCAATTTTCATCATAGGTATACCTCAACTATGAGAGACAAAATGAGGAAAAAAAATCCAGAAAATCACATTGAAGGATTTTTAATGAATTGGTAAATTCCTCGGTAAAATAAGTATTTGGTCACCTACAAACAAGCAAGATTTCTGGCTCTCACAGACCTGTAACTTCTTCTTTAAGAGGCTCCTCTGTCCTCCACTTGTTACCTGTATTAATGGCACCTGTTTGAACTCGTTATCAGTATAAAAGACACCTGTCCACAACCTCAAACAGTCAGACTCCAAACTCCACTATGGCCAAGACCAAAGAGCTGTCAAAGGACACCAGAAACAAAATTGTAGACATGCACCAGGCTGGGAAGACTGAATCTGCAATAGGTAAGCAGCTTGGTGTGAAGAAATCAACTGTGGGAGCAATTATTAGAAAACTGAAGACATACAAGACCACTGATAATCTCCCTCGATCTGGGGCTCCACGCAAGCTCTCACCCCGTGGGGTCAAAATGATCACGAGAACGGTGATCAAAAATCCCAGAACCACATGGGGGGACCTAGTGAATGACCTGCAGAGAGCTGGGACCAAAGTAACAAAGGCTACATCAGAAACACACTTCGCCGCCAGGGACTCAAATCCTGCAGTGCCAGATGTGTCCCCCTGCTTAAGCCAGTACATGTCCAGGCCCATCGGAAGTTTGCTAGAGAGCATTTGGGTGATCCAGAAGAGGATTGGGAGAATGTCATATGGTCAGATGAAACCAAAATAGAACTTTTTATTAAAAACTCAACTTGTCGTGTTTGGAGGAGAAAGAATGCTGAGTTGCATCCAAAGAACACCATACCTACTGTGAAGCATGGGAGTGGAAACATCATGCTTTGGGGCTGTTTTTCTGCAAAGGGACCAGGTCGACTGATCCGTGTAAAGGAAAGAATGAATGGGGCCATGTATCATGAGATTTTGAGGGAAAACCTCCTTCCATCAGCAAGGGCATTGAAGATGAAATGTGGCTGGGTCTTTCAGCATGACAATGATCCCAAACACACTGCCCGGGCAACGAAGGAGTGGCTTCGTAAGAAGCATTTCAAGGTCCTGGAGTGGCCTAGCCAGTCTCCAGATCTCAACCCCGTAGAAAATCTTTGGAGGGAGTTGAAAGTCCGTGTTGCCCAGCGACAGCCCCAAAACATCACTGCTCTAGAGGAGATCTGCATGGAGGAATGGGCCAAAATACCAGCAGCAGTGTGTGAAAACCTTGTGAAGACTTACAGAAAACATTTGACCTCTGTCATTGCCAACAAAGGGTATATAACAAAGTATTGAGACGAACTTTTGTTATTGACCAAATACTCATTTTACCGAGGAATTTACCAATTAATTCATTAAAAATCCTTCAATGTGATTTTCTGGATTTTTTTTTTCTCATTTTGTCTCTCATAGTTGAGGTATACCTATGATGAAAACTGGAGACCTCTCTCATCTTTTAAGTGGGAGAACTTGCACAATTGGTGGCTGACTAAATACTTTTTTGCCCCACTGTAGTTCAGAGATTTTTTGATCTCTTCCATTTCCTCCTTCTTTGGTGGCATTTTTACTGACCTGTTGATAGTAAAACAATCTCTGCTGGTGTCGCCGGTATCCGATCCGACCGACCTCGAATCCAGCTGGGCCTCAGCTAGCCCCCTCCGCTGCTAGTTCTGCTGCTTACCGCCGCTGCAATTGAGCTCCTGTCCAGCCAGGGTACCGACAGCTCCTCCACCGAGTCCCGCCGCCCTCCGCTGCTGTAGTTGAGCTCCGATCCTGCTCCTGTCCAGCTGGGGTACCGGTAGATCCTCCGCTGAGCCCCGCCACCTACCGCCATCTTCCTCAGTAGTTCCTCCGCCGAGCCCCGCCCCTGTAGCTGGGCTCCGATTACGGCTCTTATCCAGCTGGGGCCCCGGCTGCTCCTCCACTGGTCCCCGTCTCCTACCACCGCTGTATTTGAACTCCGATCCGGCTCCCGTCCAACTGTTGCCTCGGTTGGTTCCTCCGGCGAGCCCCAATCACCGGGGACGGAGTCGCTTCTTTGTATCGGTGTTAGATGCTACGACTAGCTATGGTGTTAGCTATAGTGATAGCATTAGCTTAGCAAACGCTTCAGGTAAATTTAGATACGATTCCTAGCGATCTCGTGTTTGGAATTGCTTTTGTGTTTTTTCTACGAGTTTAAATTTTTCTTTCTTTCAAAGGTCTTTTTATTATTATTAATTGAAGTATCAATACAATACAAAGTATTAGAAATTTTCATTTTTGTTTTAACCAAACAGTGAAAAACTAGAATTTAAAGCTAACAAATATAAATGCTTCAAAGCACAAAAACCTTTAAATAAACAATAATTTTAAAAAAAATACAAAGAAAAATTGTGTGTGTGAAGTGGGGGTGGGGTAAAGGGGATATGAGCTACTCAGAAACTATAATCGTGGGTTTTTCAAAGAAATCAAGAAACGGGCGCCATAATTTATAGAATTTGTTTTCAGAGCCACAGACTGTATATCTGATTTTTTTCTAAATCCAAACAGGACATTATATTTTTATCCACTGTAAATGTGAAGGGGGCGAAGAGTCTTTCCACTTCAGTAATACAGCACGTCTGGCCAATAATAATGAAAATTTGAATACTTTTAATTTGGAATTTGGCAAGACAAGTTCTGGAGCCACACCAAAAATGGCACATAATGGATCAGGTTTAATTTGATATTGCAGGACTTCAGACATAGTGATAAAAACAGAATGCCAAAAATTCATCAATGCAGGGCAGGACCAATACATGTGAAGCAAAGTGCCAGGAGCGCTACCACACTTTTCACAAGTTGGGTCTATATCCGAGTAAATACGTGCTAACTTAACCTTGGACAGGTGCATCCGGTGTACAATCTTAAATTGAATAAGAGCGTGACGAGCACACATTGATACAGTGTGAACCTGGCCAAGAATAGAGTCCCACAGTTCATCAGTAAAAGTAAAATTAAGATCTTGTTCCCAATTCAATTTGATAGCGGCCAGAGAAGAAGATTGTAAATTTGAAATTAAATTATATAAAACTGACATTACCCCCTTAGAAGTTGGTTTAACTAATAAAAAATCATCTAGAGGATTATCAGAAGGTTTTTGAGGGAATTGTTTTGTCATGGTTTGCACATAATGTCTGACCCGGAGGAAGCGGAAAAAATGTGTAGAAGTGATGTCGAATTTAGTGGAAAGTTGAGAAAAACTTGCAAATTGACCATCAAAATATAAATCCGCAAAAGATTTTAAACCTTTTCTGTGCCATATATGAAACAGAAGGAAGGACCAAAACCGAACCTCTCCAAAGTAAAAAACAAATACTCCCACTCAACCCTATCGAATGCCTTTTCAGCGTCCAAACTAATAAGACATTCAGGTATGTTGTGGTGAGGAGTATAAATAATATTAAACAACCGCCGCAAGTTAAAAAAAGAATGGCGATTTTTAACGAAACCGGTTTGGTCCTGTGAAATTATAAAAGGAAGAATCTTTTCCAACCTTGAAGCTAACAACTTTGACAAAATTTTAACATCGGTATTTAACAAGGAAATAGGCCTGTAAGAAGCACAATCAACAGGATCCTTATCTTTTTTAAGCAACACAGTGATACAGGCCTGATAGCATGAAGGAGGAAGTGTACCAGAGTCAAGCGACTCTGTAAAAACTTGACAAAGGAAAGGGGCGAGGTCGTCAGAGAATTTTTTGAAAAAATCAGCGGAAAACCCATCAGGTCCTGGAGATTTTCCTGATTGCATGGATGATATTGCCAGCTGAATTTCTTCTTTTGTGATGGGAGCTTCTAAAATTTGCCGAGATTCTGAAGAAATCGAAGGAATATCAATAGAATCAAAAAAAATTTCCAAATCCTTTAAGTTTGTTGTATATTCTGAGGTATATAATTTGGAATAAAATGACCTGAAAATATCATTAATCACTTGTTGGTCAGATGTCACCTCTCCTTTATCTGTCCTAACTCCAGTAATAATTTGCTTAGCTCTAATACCACGCAGTTGATTAGCTAGAAGTTTACTGTTTTTTTCGCCATGTTCATAAAATTCACTCTTGTTCCTTATTAAACAACCTTCAATTTGTCGAGTAGAAAGTAAATTAAGTTTAGTTTGTAATGTCATACGTTCCTTGTACAGAGCGGGTGATGGAGATTGAGCATATTGTCTGTCAATGTCCAGGATTTGATCTAAAATAGCCTTCTGTTCCTGTATTAAGGATCGTCTTTTAAATGCTGCCAATGAAATAAATTCCCCCCTAAGAAATACCTTCATGGCCTCCCATATCGTTTTATTTGGCATACCAGGAGTTTTATTTTCTTTCAAAAAAAAATTAATTTTAGAAGAAATATTCGCAACCAATTTTTCATCTGTAAGTAATAATGGATCCAATCTCCACTGCTTTCTCATGGAGTCACATCCATGGAGGATCATTTTAAGTACAAGAGGGGCATGATCAGAAACCGAGATGCTATCATAACTGCAAGAGCAAAGGTTATTAATTAATAAATTGTCAACAAAAAAATAATCTATTCTGGTATAAGTATGGTGTACGTGAGAGAAAAAAGAATAGTCCCTGCCGTTAGGATGTAAAAAACGCCAAGGATCTGTAAGGCTATATTCCTCAAGAAAAGACTTAACATAAGTTGCAGATTTATTAAGACTAGCAGGTTTTGAGGATGAGCGATCTAAGATCGGATCCATATACAAATTAAAGTCACCCCCAAGAATTAGAGAATGAGTATTTAAATCTAGAAGTTGCGAAAAAAGGTTGTGAAAAAAGTGCACATCATCAAAATTCGGTGCATACAGATTAGCCAAGGTGACATGTTTATTGCCAAGTTTACCTGATACTATTACAAATCGTCCATTTTTATCTAATACAACATTAGAGGGAATAAATGGGATATTTCGATCAATAAGAATAGCAGCGCCCCTGGCCTTAGCTTTAAAATTTGAATGAAAAAATTGTCCTGACTGCAGCGGCATGAAAAAATAAGCAGCGGTGCTGTGGTTTTAAGCAGGTTTTATTAAATCATACCGCCGTCACAAAGCTCCTCTCCCGGCGCCGTGCGTGCGCGCCGGGAGCGAGCTCACGGCTCTCAGAGAAGGAGAGGTGGACACAGTGTGTCTACCAGTTGCAGGATCAGAGTGAGAGAGAGAGAAAGATTGCGTTACAGAGTTGCACCTTAAATACTTGACCATAACAATACATCAAAGGGACATACCCCACAGTTAGAATGATCAAAGCAATAACCGAACAGGCAGGAGGTATTTGCATTTGTGAGACCAAGGGCAGATTAGCTAGACCTCGCTCCAAATGTCAGACAAAGAGGCTAACAAGCACATCTACATATTGATCTGAGTCTCTAGGTCACAGTAAGGACAGGACACATGAGTATAATGGATGAAAGGCAATAATTAACATCACAGAGGTGAGACAGAAGAAACTCGTCTACCTGTAGACATTAATACACCAAAGCACATCTACATATGTAAGATGCTCAGAAAAAGCACAGTAAGGACAAGCCATATGCACACTATACAGAATGGCGCATTACATCACAATACATGCATGTTTGCATCACAAATACATGAATGGCACATTGCATCTCAGTAGTGCAGCAGGAAAACAGAGAAAAGAGGGCTGAGTGTCCTTAGTCTGTTGTGGGGGTTAAAACGAACCGCCACACTGACCAACATTTTGACAAACGCAAGTGGTCGGAATCCTGCAAATGGGTTTCCTGCAAAAACAGTACCCCAGGCTTAAACTGCTTTAGACGTGACATGACTCTCTTTCGTTTAATTGGATGGTTCAACCCCTTCACATTCCAGCTTACCAAAGTAAGATTACTATTCATTCATTCAAAGAGTAAAATTTATACAGTATATTATGTTGTGTAGCCCAAAGAAGAGTAAAGTGAGGTACGGGTAAAAAAAAAAAAAAAAAAAAAAGGAGGGGGTAAGGGGGATGTAAATAAATAACGAGTTTAAATTTTTGACTGAATTTTTAGTTAAAAACTGTAATTTTGATTAATAAAGCTGTAACCCGGAATGGGGTCTTGAAAACCTTAACCATTACGGCAAAACCGGAGTAGTTGGCAGGTATGGAAATCTCCTAAACCTCCATCTATCTCTGTGTGGCTTAAAGACATTGTGCCATTTATCAAAATAGACAAGATCAATTCCACAATTAGAGGTAATTCAGAACTTTTTTTTCAAAAAATGGAACAACTTTGACTATTTCACCTCTTTGCAAATATTGTAAATTATTTTCACTCCTTTCATGTGTTTATAATTACTCCCCAGTTTTTTCTTCAATTAATGTCATATTAGTGCAACAGTGCAACTTTGCAATGTTTATTTTCAAATTATTTCAATACAGCTAATTTTAAGTTTAATGCGAATTTTTGATTTGTTTTAATTGCACTGTTACAGGGACATAGCAGGGTGTTCTGAGTATTTATAAAAAATCTTTAAATTCTATGAGCTACTGCCTGGTGTAATCCCTGCTGAATGTGAATGCTGAGGCACATTAGCACCCTCTTGTGTTTTAAAGTCAGCATCGCAACACTGTGATCAGAAGTACTGATGTAACCAAACGTGACAGAACACACGTGAAATCCCTGGTTTTCCTGCTGGCAGGACAAAAATCAGTCGCAATCAGTTTAAAAATATGTTATTTAGTGACAAAACATGGCCCAAAGAACCTGAAATGCTGTATGAATGATGCAGTCCTTTGTGCTTACATTTTCTTTCAACGCCACAAATACATTATATGACATACTGCAATACTCAGAAGGGAAAACCTTGATCCTCTCAGTGTTGAACTACAGAGAGGCAACAGAGTTCTTTGACCACCGTGATTGTGCATTTACCTCAAGTCTTGCTGTCACGCTTCTATTTTACAGTGCTGTGAAAAAGTATTTGCCCTCGTCCTGATTTCTTGTATTTTTGCATAGTTGATATTTCAGATCAAACAAATTTTCACATATAAGATAGATAACTCTAGTAAATACAAAATGCAGTTTTTAAATGATGATTTCATTAAGGGGGAAAAAAAGCTATCCAAACCTACCTGGCCCTATGCAGAAAAAGTACCCCCCCATTACATCATGAATTAACTGTAACAACATTTTTTTAAAAGCTGAGTTCAGTTTCACTACCACGCCCAGGCCTGCTGAATCAAGAAATCACTTAAATAGAACCTGTCTGACAAAATGAAGTAGGTTATCAGATCTCAAAAAGCAACATATCAAGCCACAATCTAAAGAAATTCAAGAACGGATGAGAACCAAACACCCAGAACAACATCTAATTGCAGGCCTCACTGGTCCATGATTCAACAAAGAAAGAATGGACAAAAATGGCTCCTATGGGCGAGTTCTATGGCAAAAACCCCTGCTGACCAAAAAGAACAAAGGCTCATCTCACATTTGCCAAAAAAAAAAAAAAAATCTTAAATCGCAAACCCTTTTGGGAAAATCCACTGTGGACTGACAAGACAAAAGTTGAACCTTTTGGAAGACGTGCATCCCGTTACATCTGGCATAAAACTAACAGCATTTCATAAAATCAACATCATACTAACAGTCAAACATGGTGGTGGTAGTGTGATGGTCTGGGGCTGCTTTAGAATCTGGACGACTTGCTGTAGTTGATGGAACCATTAATCCTGCTCTCAACCAGAAAATCCTCAAGGAGAATGTCTGGTCACCAGTTCTTGACCTCAAGCTCAAGCCCTCCGATGAGGCTGAAATAAAACAATTTTGCAAAGAAGAGTGAGCCAAAATTCCTCAACAGCGATGTAAAAGACTGATGGCCAGTTATTGCAAACGCTTGATTGCAGTTGTTGCCGCCAAGGGTGGCACAACCAGTTACTAGGTTTAGGGGGCAATTACTTTTTCACATGTACTGCCAGGTAGGTTTGGATAGCTCTTTTCCCCATAAATAAATCACTCAAAATGTGCATTTTGTATTTACTTGGGTTATCATTGCCTAATATCAAATTTTGTTTGATGGTCTGAAATATTTAAGTGTGACAAATACGCAAAAAAAATAAAAGAAATCATGAAGGGGTGAATACTTTTTCACAGAAATGTATTAAAAGTCAGATGCAGCAACTGTCCTGTGATTTAAATACTACCATGTATGATGCATAAAGAGAGTTTTGGCTCTTTATTAATGTATGTGTCACAGTTTGGAGAGGGAAATTACTGTGAGCACGTAATTTAAAATAAAAGACTCCCGGGCCACATCAGTTAAATGCTTTACATTACAAGCCTGGAATAATATATAAAATACACCAGTTCAACATAAAACACATCAGTTAAAAATGTGCACAGCCTAAAAAATAAGATCCCATGACATTCTAAAAATACCCAAGAATTAGTCCAGGGTGTGGGCTATATTAATCATATATTCCATAACCTACATATGTTGAAGCATGTGGAAATGTTTGGTAATTACATATGTAAAGCAACTTCACACCTCTGAAAGGACAAAGACTCTCAACCACCAAGTGAAGAACAAAGACGTTCCCAGACACTACGGTGGAGACCGGAGGAGCTACCCTCACCCCACTAGGGCGAAGAGAGGAAGTACCAAGACAATGGGGGGATTAAGATAATGAGGGATGTCAGCCTTTGTTATGCATGTCTTTTGTTATGTGCAAGTATAAAGTCAGTGAGCCGGAGATATTCGGCCTCTTTTTCCTTCTGCTACCTCTGCACTAGATGAGACTTGTTAGGAGAGCTGATAAATAAACTTTGGTTTATATATCGAATCGCCTCATCATTTCAAGCTCTTCTACACTGGTGACCCCTGACGCGAGTATGGACCTGAGGCATTCCCCCGCAATCGACTCATCCGTGGCGACCCAGGCAGACGCCAGCGCCCACGCAGACAGGGGAACAGATGGACGTCTTTCCCCCCCGGCAGAAGGGATTGAGAGGGCTCAACCGAGCACCAGCACCGCTGTGAGAGCCGAAGCAAGGCACTCTCACCCTGCGGACACAGCAGTGATGGTATACACGAATGCCGTCGCTGTCAAGCTGCCAGACTTCTGGCAAGAAGACCCCGCCTCGTGGTTTCAGCAAGCTGAAGCCCAGTTTACACTGGCGGGCATCACGGCTGACGATACCAAATTCTATCATATCATCTCCAAACTCGACGCCGCCACTTCGAGGTGTGTGCGGAGCATGATCCGGCGGCCGCCTGCCCAAGACAAATATGAAATGCTGAAAGCAACCATCGTGGCAAATTACGTCCCCTCAGCTGAAGATAGAGCCGAGAAGATCCTGGCGGTCTACGGCCACAGAGGGTGCAAACCTAAAGCCCTCATGGAGGATTTGCTGCAGCTTAAAGAAGAAGACAATGACAACTTCCTCCTCCAATTCATATTCCTCAGCACGCTGCCGCCACACATCAGAGGGACACTCGCCAACATGAGATGCAGCACCCAGCAAGACTTCCCCGTGCTCGCCAACGAAGCTCAACGGCTCATCAACGCCTGCAAGGAGCAGACACCCACAGCAGTATCCGCAGACCTCAACGCTGATGCCCAGAACCACGAAGAACCACAACCCACTGAGCAGATTCAGCCCGCGGTGACAGCGACACGGCCAAAACGTAACAGACGGAACGACGTCTGTTATTATCACCACCGCTTCGCCGAGAAGGCCCACAAATGCGTTCCCCCCCTGCAAATTTACGATTTCGGGAAAACGCCAAAGCCGAGAGCCGTTAACGGCAGCGGTTCTCGGCGAGAAGAGTAAGCTGTTATATGTGACGGATAGACACACCAGCAAGCAGTTCCTCATTGACACAGGAGCTCAGCTGAGTTTCGTCATGCCCTCCCAAGCAGATCGAGCCATGGGCACACGGGGCAACGGAGCGGTGGCAGCCAACGGCTCCAGCATTGACACCTTCGGCAAAAAGAGCCTGCACCTCCACATCCACGGCCGCAACTACAGATGGACATTTGTTGTAGCGGCGGTGAGCTTTAACTTGTTAGGCGCAGATTTTTTGTGTGCACATGGGTTATTAGTGGATCTAGCGAATAGACGCTTGGTTAATGCACTGTCCTTTGCTTCTATTCCCTGCTCAGCCCGAGTTTCTCCACCACCTGTGCAGGCTAGCGTCACCACGGCAGGAGGTAAGTTTGAGCAACTCTTCACCCATTTTCCAGCACTCACAATTCCCAAATTCTCAGCTACAGTGGCTAAACACGGGGTTGAACACTTTATTCCCACAACGGGCCCACCCGTTTTTGCCAAAGCTCGCCACTTAGACGCAGCCAAGCTCAACATAGCTCGGGACGAGTTTACTACCCTTGAAAAATTAGGCATTGTTAGACGCTCGAAGAGCCCTTGGGCCTCACCACTTCACATGGTTCCGAAATCCGACGGTTCTTGGAGACCGTGCGAAGATTACCGCAGATTAAACAATGCGACAGCGCATGACCGCTACCCAATTCCTCACATTCAGGATTTTTCACTACATCTGGCAGGTGCGCGCATTTTTTCAAAAATAGACCTGGTCCGCGGTTATCATCAAGTCCCAGTTCGAGCAGAGGACATTCCTAAAACAGCGGTAATAACCCCTTTCGGCCTTTTTGAATTCCTGCGAATGCCTTTCAGCCTCAAAGGCGCCGCTCAAACTTTTCAGCGGATGATGGACGCGGTGTTACGCGACCTTCCTTTTGTTTTCGTCTACCTCGACGACATGCTGGTAGCCAGCTCGTCTGAGGAAGAACACGAGCAGCACCTCACTACGGTTTTTCAGAGGCTAGAAGAGCACGGGTTAATAATCAATCCAGCCAAATGCAAATTTGGTGTGTCACAAATTGATTTTTTGGGACACAGAGTCTCTCCGAACGGGGCAGTTCCACTTCCAGACAAAGTTCAAGCGATAAAAAGTTTCCCACGGCCACAAACGGTCAAATCGCTGCAAGAATTTTTAAGAATGGTTAACTTTTACAACAGTTTCCTCCCCCACGCAGCTCAGCTCATGCAGCCCCTATATGACGCACTCAGAAAAAAGAAAGCTTCCAACGCGGTCGAATGGACCCCGGAGCGCGAACGCGCCTTCGCGGAAGTAAAGAGCGCCCTAGCTAATGCCACATTGTTAGTTCACCCCGATCCCTCGGCCCGCATTGCGCTAACCACAGACGCTTCGGACCTAGCCATAGGAGCAGTTGTAGAACAACATGTCAGCGAGATCTGGCAACCTTTAGCATTCTTCAGTAAATCGCTAAATCAAACTGAGCGTAAGTACAGCACTTTTGACAGGGAGCTGCTAGCGCTTCATTTATCCATCTGCCACTTCCAGTTCTGGTTAGAAGGGCAGAGTTTCACGGCTTTTGTAGACCAGAAACCGCTCACCTTTGCTATGGCTAAAATTTCAGAACCATGGTCAGGCAGGCAACAAAGACAGCTGGCTGCGATTTCAGAGTTCACCACAGACATTCGACATGTGGCAGGCAAACTTAGCGTGGTAGCAGACTGCCTCTCTCGCGCTGTGACATCACCAGAGCGCGAGGAGACAGATTATACTGCCTCAGCCGCAGAACTTTTCACTAACGCGGACACATACGCAGCACCTATCCATGCAGGGATAGATTATGCAGCCATGGCAGAGGAACAAAGCAGCGACGCGGACGTGCGCGCACTCTTGTCTGGACCAACAGGGTTAAGGCTGGAGGAAAAAGGGTTTACGCGACGGCGTGCCCCCCCTAATATGCGATATTTCAACCGGCCGACCTCGCCCGTTAGTCCCAGCTACATGGCGCCGCCGTATTTTCGACTCAATTCACTCCCTCGCACACCCAGGTGTGCGCGCCTCGGTTAAAATGGTCGCCGAAAAGTTTGTGTGGCCGGGCCAGCGCAAAAACGTAAAAGAATGGGCAAAAACTTGCGTTTCTTGTCAGCGCGCCAAAATACACAAACACACTAAAACCCCTCTGGAGCCTTTTCCAATCCCTGTTAGAAGGTTCGACCACTTTCATGTCGACCTCGTGGGGCCACTACCTTCCTCCCAAGGTTTCACACACCTGTTAACAATGATAGACCGCACCACGCGCTGGCCAGAGGCAGTCCCTCTAGCGTCAACTACAGCGGAGGAAGTCGCTCGCATTTTTTTGACAAACTGGGTGGCACGTTTCGGCGTCCCGTCGGACATCATGTCCGATAGAGGACCTCAATTTGTCTCAGAGCTTTGGTCAGCCATGTCCAGCAGCTTAGGGGCAACAATTCACCGCACCACCGCTTATCACCCTCAGGCTGATGGGTTATGCGAGTGTTTTCACAGGTCTTTAAAGGCCGCCCTCAGAGCCTCACTAATGGATACAAATTGGGTAAATAAACTTCCCTGGGTTTTATTGGGGTTGCGTGCTGCGCCCAAAGAGGATCTAGACGCCTCCCCAGCAGAATTAGTTTTTGCACAACCTCTCAGGCTCCCAGGTGAATTTTTACCAGAGAACCCAGAGCCAGGGCGCCTTCCAGTCCCAAGGTTTTTAGGCAGCAACGGACCGGACTCTCTCCCCGGTCCAGCTCATCACTCCTTTCCACAGGTTTTTGTCCCTCAAGCTTTAAAGAACGCTGAGTTCATTTTTGTTAGGCATGAAGCTTTAAAACCAACTTTCCGCCTAGCATACGATGGGCCATTCAGAGTGCTGGAACATGGTGATAAACACTTTGTGCTTGATTTTGGGGATAGAAAAGAAACAGTCAGCATTGACAGACTTAAAACTGCCTTCTTGTTGAAAGACGAGCCTGCACAGTTGGCGAGAGCACCTTGGCGGGGTAGACCCCCCAAGAGAAAAGACTCAGCCCCCCTGCAGGGAACAATTAACCACTCTCCTTCCCACACTGCAGATTCCTTACAAGAAGGTCCCAGCAGGACGCCTAAACGAACCCACAGCAGTTTTGGGAGAAGATTAAAACCCAGACAGCACAGGGACTGATGCAAACTACTCCACAGTTGTTCACTGATTGTGCTTTAACAGTTTAGGACCGACTTGTGATTTTACTATGCTGTTATGATTACCACTGAACTCTCTTAGGGGCATGGCTGCTGGAAAGTTTCTTCTGTGGCAAGAGATGTAACACTTTTTTTTTTTTTTTGTTACTCATTTGTACCTGTAGGTAGATTTGGTTTGCAGTCTGGTGACAAGCCACCGGCTGCCGGTCGCTGCGTGCGCGAGCGCCCTAAACCTACATGTTTTTGGTATGCGGGAGGAAACCGGAGAAATCCCGGAGTAAACCCACGCAACACGGGGAGAACATGCAAACTCCACACAGCTCACTGTTGGTCGGGGGCTGGGATCGAACCCACGATCTCATGATCCCCGCGATCTCCCGGCCGAGGGTAAACTGTGCTGCCACAGTGCCAAACCACTGCGCCACCGTGCAGCCCTTACTATGACTTAGTATGTCATAGTAATTATCTTAGACTGTGAATTTTTCTATTGTCTTTTCTTAGTCGTTTGGGGGGGGGCTGTGGGCTATATTAATCATATATTCCATAACCTACATATGTTGAAGCATGTGGGAATGTTTGGTGATTACCTATGTAAGGCAACTTCACACCTCTGAAAGGACAAAGACTCTCAACCGCCAAGTGAAGAACAAAGACGTTCCCAGACACTGCGGTGGAGACCGGAGGAGCTACCCTCACCCCCCTAGGGCAAAGAGAGGAAGTACCAAGACAATGGGGGGATTAAGATAATGAGGGATGTCAGCCTTTGATATGCATGTCTTTTGTTATGTGCAAGTATAAAGTCAGAGAGCCGGAGATATTCGGTCTCTTTTTCCTTCTGCTACCTCTGCACTAGATGAGACTTGTTAGGAGAGCTGATAAATAAACTTTGGTTTATATATTAAATCGCCTCATCATTTCAAGCTCTTCTACATCAATCACGTTTCAAAGCATGCAAGATAACACCACAAAATCCAACATGCAATACATTCAGAAATGATAAAATTCACACTAAACAGCCCTAGAGCTGCAATAAATTAAAATAAAATAAAATAATACACCCCCACAACTCTGAAGCTGCTTCCCTGACATTCTAATAAAATTCATGTTTTGAGTCACTTTAGTGTTTCGTGGTCTCATCAGTTTTCTGTCTGCTAGTTTGGTTGTTTTAATGGGAAGTGGCCATAGTCCAAGCTCAAAACTGCCTCTGTTCAATCTTCTCCACTGGTTCTCTCAGTGAAGAGCGAGTGCTGGGTCAAGAATGAGTGGAGGGAAGCAAGAGTGAAAGGAGAAACAAAATAAAACAAAAAAACAAGCATGAGATACTTTAACAGTAACAAAGTGGAGGTGGGGTACTCAGTCTTTCATGGCCTCCTGAGCTGCCCCCCGTTGGTGGGATGGTCCTTTGTTTTTTTTGTTTTTTTTTTTTTTGGGGGGGGGCAAGTAAAAGTTTAAAAATTCACATCTTCAGGGATCAGTCCAGAGTTCCCTCTGAGCTCAGTGCAGGTGGATGCGGAGCTTGATGCACAGGGCATCTCCTATTTCCCCTTGTAGATCGTCAATGCTGTGCTGCTCTTCCAGCTGGTGCAGTTTTCGTGGTCCCAACAGTGGCAGGCTGGTGATCTCCAGCCCGTAGGATCCAGGAGGAGGTGGACTTTTGCCGAGCCGGAGTACAGTACACTCTTTCCATCACGGTGCTCCAGCAGGCGCAAGTGTTCATTGGCGTTGCCGTGGGTTATGGTGTAATGTACATGATGCTCCAGAGGCTGCAGGGCAGCCACACACACAAAGCCCTGCTACAGATAAATCAACTAGTCTGTCTGGATCATAAAACATGAACTGGCTTTTGTCTAGTAGAGAACATTTTAAATCACCTTACAAAGCCTGCATAGATTGAGATGACTTTTGTTGTGACTAGGCGCTATACAAATAAAGCTGAATTGAAAAACTGAACTGAATATTTTAAATTCAGAAAATTTAAAGCAGCACTATGTAACTTTCTTGTTCCGGTTAGGAACGCTGAAAACACTACAACTATGGTAACTGTGACTTCTGTCCCAACAGCCAATCACAGGGTGCTTTGTTGCTGGCATCTAAAGTTGTGTCCTGTAATTGGCGGGTCATATTTGGGTCATAGTGGCCATAGTTGTAGTCCTTTCAGTTTTCCGACCAAGAACAGCTGTTGCAGACAATGTGGGCCCACTCAGGCTATGGTGGCAGTGACATTCACCTGGACAAAAGCTGATGAACCATCAAAATAATTTTGAAGCATCATGGTGCGACCCTTGCCTGAGATTCTGGACCTCCACGCTGAGACCTGCCAAGGGACAAAGATCGTCCGCTCCCTCTCACCACGCTGTGGATCCCAGAGACAGAGGATCGCCCACATCCTTCACATCCACACGAGCGCGCGCACACCAGGTCCTATCTCCACGATGACAACCTCCATTGCTGGACAGAGAACGCAGCACTGGGATCAGAACGCACCGTGACCCGACACGAGCGAACGACAGCAACAGCCTGAACAGGGAAGACCATCGGCGCCAACTGTGTTGATTTCCATTAAGCTCCCTGACCCTGACTCGCCTCGCGACAGCGGACCTGCCATGCACAGAAGCCCCGCACACACACCGTGGGGTTATGAGAACAGCGCAGCTGAAAGGTACGTGGCTGCGGCGCACGCCACGCACCAGAGACAGCCACGGCGCACATGGGAATTCAGCAGTCTGCTGTCCCTGAAGGCTTTAGGGCTGCACCCGCACCTAACGCCAAACCGCCAAGTCCTTCACACAGCTTCAGCTTGTTTTTCTTCACAGCCGCTACGCATCTTCGCAGGACCGAGCCGCCAGAGGAGTCAGAGACAATTTTTTTCTTCTTCGCACAGCTGCTGTAGATGTCCGCCACGTTCAGCGGGAAAGCCCCTCAACATCACGGATCCACATGCAATTTTTGCGAGGCCCAGACAATTTTGCCGTCCCAGGCCGACACTTGCTACCCCCACCCCCCCTCCTCCTGCACAGAGCTTTTCCCGCAGCTCGCTTCCAAAGCCGGCCGATCGACGCCTCAGCCCCCTGCTGAGCCCTCTGGGGGGGGGGGGCGGTGTGGTGACCCCCACAGCCTATGGGGCAGGCAGAGCGCTCAGCTTGAGCAATTAGCAGAACAGTGAGATGTATGGACTGATATCAATAGGTAGATGTGCCTTGCAGCCTCTCTTTGTCTTACAGCCCCAGAGCAGAGAGGAATCCCGGCGCCAGTAATCCTGCTATTGATATGTGTGACTCTAATGCAAATGTCCATGCCTTCCTGCTGTACTGTGATGCTAATATGCCATGCATGTATTGTCTGTAGCTGGGTATATAAGTTGACTGCATATCGCTTGCTCTCTCTTTTTGATCACTCGCATTGCTTGTTGCTGACTTAGAGACACAGGGCTCGCTCCAGCACCCTGCCACAGCGCTGGGCGAGCCTCGTGATGGAGGATGAATAAAACACCCTTTTAACCTTCAGTTCACCGTGTCTGCCTGCACTTATTTTGTGCCTCCACAATATATTTATATGTACATATGTACAGTATATTCGCTGCTCTTGTTTTCTTGTCTTCTTGATTGTTGCTCTGAGTGTTGCTATCCCTGTGCTGTTGCAATCCTGGAATTTCCCCATTGTGGGACTAATAAAGGCTTATCTTATCTTATGTTTAACATGGTAGTCTTGGTGGATTGACTCACTTCTGGAGCAAGGCCTCAAGTGGCTGCCAGAGGAACTGCAGGTATTTTCCTGGGCAGTGGTGCTAAAAGGTGCTTGGAGAAGAGATGGATTGACTGTTTAGCAGCAGTTGAATCGCTCCCACATCCCCAAAACAGGCAAGTTAGGTTAACTGGCATCAAGTGGGGATTCTAAATTGTCCTTAGGTATGACTATGAGAGTGAATGGTTGTCTGTCTCTCTGTGTTGGCCCTGCAATGGACTGGCGATCTGTCCAGGGTGTACCCTGGACAGATCGGCCAAAGATGCTGGGATAGGCTCCAGCCCCCCACCGCGACCCAAAAAGGATAAAGCGGAAGAAGATGGATGGAGGAATAGCTCTCCTTTCTGAGGATTTTATATATTCTAAGATGCTAAAATCAACTTTTTCCCCTCAGTGTAAATGAGAGAAGCAGTCAGTGGTGTAAAGGAAGGTTCCTGATGAATGTTGGACCTTTAAGCAGCTGCTGCTGCACATAAGAACACTTCAACCCACATCAGGAATGAAGAGTGAAGGGCTGTTGTGTGTGTGTGTGTGTGTGTGTGTGTGTGTGTGTGTGTGTGTGTGTGTGTGTGTGTGTGTGTGTGTGTGTGTGTGTGTGTGTGTGTGTGTGTGTGTGTGTGTGTGTGTGTGTGTTCAGAGTGAATGATGGAATCAGGTGGTTTTATTTTCAGAGAACACATCAGTCCTCCAGCTTTCAGCTCAGGACTTGTTGATCTTATTTTTTCATGTCTTGTCTTTGTCATGCTCTGTTATGTTGTTTGATTTGTGTTACAGTGAAGTTTTATCAGCTTTTTAGGACATAAAGTGCTGGTGCCAGAGATGGCAGGACTGAACGATGGACTTGGAACCACTGAAAACTGATTTATGGCAGTTTGGACTTTGCTCCTCCACCATTGGCTGCCTTCACATTTGTCTCTCTCTGATTGGTCAGAGCAAGATGTTAAAAGAGAGGGCAGTGGGTTTGGTGAAGAGTCCTCAGGTTTTTATTTATTTTCAGTATTTATTTCTTTATTGTAGTGGATGTTTTTCCTGTTTTCCTCCTTAGTTTTCCTGTTGTAGGACTCACACTCTTGTGCTGTCCGTAGTTGTTTATAGGGACAATGATCAGTGGGAATCAGGACTGCTTCTGTTGCTGCTGTTTTTCTTCACACTTTGGTCCTCTTACATCATCACCACTTAACCAGAGTGGGACATAGATCACTTCAAACCTCCTAGAATCCAGGACTCTACTTGTGTGAACTATCCCACCAAACTCTTCAGCACCTTTTATGAAGCTGATGAAGATTTGATCAAATGAAGATTTTTTTCTTTCACGATGAACTGAGACATTGAACTGTTGTCTGATCCAGTAATGATGTTCATGTCTAGGTCAGTCGCAGAACAGGTTTCATCCTTAATAACTGAGGTAGTCAACATCAGGGATCATTTTTTTACTTAAATATTGAACCTTTTATATTGTTTGATCTTTTTCTTGGAATATTCAACACATTTTCTCAAATTTGTTACTTTTCCCCTGTAGTTATCACTTTTTGCCCTTTTGAATTTGCATTTATTCTCTAAATTAGGCTGTTATTTCCATTATTTCCAAAACATTCTTGATTTTTTCCAGCAAGTTTGTTTTAATTTTCTGACTTTTTAATGTACAACCTTATTCTTGTAAATTTGTGACTTTTTTTCTTGTAATTTTAAATTTCTTTTTGTGTGTGTTTGCAGGTTGAGTCTTTTAAATTGGTAATTTCCCACAAATTATTTATCTTTAATGTGTGTAATTCTTTATAGTTTCAAATCAAAGCCACAGGGAGCCACTGGTTATGAGCAAAAATCCATCTGTGGCTCCAGAACCACAGGTTGCAGAGCCCTGGTGGAGCAGAATCAGCAGCTTCCATTCAGATCATTGAGGTCTGCACAGTTGGCACTAAAATGTCTCCAGTGTGACAGATAAATGCTGACTGAGTGTGAAGGATCAGATGAATGAAGGATCAGGGCTTCATGGTGCAGCCCTGCCCAGAAACTCCATGAAGTGTCCTCCTGCTGAGGTCAGTGTGAGCTCTGCTGCTTCCTGTCATTTAGTCACATGAAGCATCACTGAGATCAGCTGGAGCCTCTCTGAACTTCATCTTCTTCCTCCAGCAGTGACTAAGCTGCACCGACACCACTGAGTGGTCTTCTCTTCGTAGGGACTCTTTCTCTCTTCTCCTCTCCCTCTGTTTCCAGCCTGATTCCATCATTTCTCTGCTGTCTCCTCTCTCTACTTTCCCTTTGTCTCTTTGGCTTTCTTCTGGAGAATAATATTAATCCTCTAGTTCTCTGATTCTTCACATTATTGCTCTGTTCTCTTACTGCTACACGTCTTTCTCTGACTTCAAGACAAAGTGTTCAGCTGTTCTCAATAAAATGACAGTTTCAATAGAACAGTCAGAGTCCTTCTGTGTTTCCACACATCAAACTGCAGCGTGGCTTTGATGGTTTTATTGACAGAAATAAAGCAGCAGATCAGTTCACTCATGTTTCTGAGACTTTGATCAGATTTGATCAAAAACAGCAAATCCACCGTTAATGAGACTAAATGCTGAATGTGCTGATGTGTTGTTTCACATCTGACACATGAAGTTTAGTGAAAAACTCTGAAACAAGCAGCAGCTCCAACTGAAGAAACCATGAGGAAATAAATGCTGATCTTCAATCACTGAAACACACTTTAATCCTTCAATATGACACCAAGAAGTTAGACTCAAAAATATTGACATCAATCAGTCTTGTGGAGTTTTGATCAAGACAAGAATTTTCTAAGATTCGGAGGTTCTGTATAAAATCATAAATTTCCTCAGTTTTTAAAGTTTCACAAGCAGGTTTGTGTGGAAAAAACTGAAGCTAACAGTACAAATGTCATACAAATATAACGTGAATTATTACATCAATATCCATAATGATCCATTCTCAATAATAATATGAACATTATCAACAAGAATGTTGACTCAAGAAATATATTCCACTGAATGGAAGTTTGAAACTAAAAATAAGTGTCAAAAATGTCAATCTTTGGTTGAAAAATAAAACATTTTAACCCCTTGCACTCCGGTCAATTTCCCTAAAAACGCCAAAAATTAACATGCCCAAATTAAATCCAAAGCTGTTCTTCAACCCTTTGCAGCATCTTCATGGAGTTGGTCTCATTTAAAAGAAAACACTTTGAATTTTTTGGCAAAACAGTCATAATCTCTCTAAGTGCTCCGGCCACTGAGTTACAGTCATCTAAACATAGTGAACTTGAAGAAAATAAATTTGGCCTGGGTGTTTTTTTGGATACAAATGCTTGCAAATAACACACAGCTTCAGATCCGGGCTGGAAAATGCAACAGAAATGTAGAACCAAGTGTTATCCAGCTGAGGTCCAAATTTTGTAACAATACCACAAAAAATGAATATATTACACAGATTTTTCCTCAGGTAGTTCCCAGGCGTTTTGGAACGTTTGGAAAAATGTCTAACTTTTGAATGATTCAATGTAGAAGCTTCATTTTGGGCTCTAATGAAAGGTCACACTCAGGGCTGTCTGTGTGTGTGGGGGGGGTTGTCCCCCCCCCCCCCCGTCGCTACAGAGGATGGACATCGGCCATCGCTACATGACGGATTAGCCTCATGTGGCGATGTTGGACAGCAGCGCAGTCACCGCGGCTTCCCCCCTCGCTACAGAAGAATAGCGGGGGGGGGGGGCGGCGTTCACGGTCTGGACGAGGCGAACGACCCCTTGTACCACGGTGCACGAACTTCAGACTTCGTGCACCGCACAGTTGTAGTTTACCGATCGGTCAAAAGTCATTTTGGATTACAATTTTCAGGGATAGACAATAATTTAGCTTATAACACCTTACCTCTTCACAGCAGCAGTGTCCTGGCGAACTTCTCTTCCTCATTGTCAGACGAACGCGACGCTGGTCCGCTCGTGGTTCTGGTCTTGCGACCCGATCAAAACATAATTCCATTATTGCGGTTTTGTGCTTCCATGATTGCAGTTTTTGGCGAACAATTTTTCAAAATCATAATCCTCTTGGTTAGGGCAAGAGGATTATGTTGGTTTAAATGAATCAACTCCCTCTGGTTATTTAAACTGTCAAAATCCCAGAAGTTCTGGTCGTGGAGGAGGAGTAGCAACAATTTACCATTCCAAATTACTAGTTAATGTAAAGCAAAAAACATGTTATAATTCCTTTGAGGGCCTGGTCCTCAGTGTTGGGCACTTTAGCAATTTCAGGTTAAACCCAATTTTATTTGCCATAGTTTATCGTCCCCCATCAACCTATTCAGAATTTTTATCCGAATTTGCTGATTTCTTAGCTGATTTAGTGCTGAAATCTGATAGAATAATTATAGTAGGGGACTTTAATATACATGTGGATGTAGATAGTAACTGCCTTAATGTGGCTTTTAATTCAATATTAGACTCGATTGGGTTTTCTCAGAAAGTAGGAAATTCTACTCATTACCTCCACCATACATTGGACCTTGTTCTGACATATGGCATAGAAATAGAAAATCTTGTAGTGTCTCCTCATAACCCTGTACTGTCAGACCATTGTCTGTTAACCTTTGATTTTACTATTTCTGACTATTTGGCTCCTAAAGAAAAATATTATCACAGTAGATGCCTCTCAGATGATGCTGTTTCCAAATTTATGCAGATTGTTTCCTCTATGCCATGTGTCAACACAACAGAAATAAGCTATAGACAGCTTGCTCCTTCTGTAATTGATAACATGATGGATAGTGTTTCAGCTTCTCTGCATCAGGCTCTAGACTTGGTGGCCCCCTTAAAAAAGAAAAAGTCTAATCAGAGATTTTTAACTCCTTGGTTCAACACAGAAACTCGTAGCTTAAAACAGAAGACTCGTCAATTAGAAAGAAAATGGCGCTCTACTAATTTAGATGAAATCTATTTAGCTTGGAGAAATCATCTTTTAATTTATAAAAAATCTCTTAGAAAAGCTAGAACGAGTTATTACTCTGCATTAATAGAAGAGAACAAGAATAATCCCAGGTTTCTTTTCAGTACTGTAGCCAGGTTGACAAAGAGTCAGGACTCTGTCAATCCTAGCATCCCCTTAGAGCTTACTAGTCAGGACTTGATGAACTTTTTCAATAATAAAATTTCATCCATCAGAGATAAAATCAATCAGATTCTTCCCACAGTTAACTTAAATACTGTAACTACTACAACTCCTTCTATTGATGTCTGTCTTGATGAGTTTACTCCAATCGACCTTTGTGAGTTAGACAAAATAGTTTCCTCATCCAAACCTTCAACTTGTCTTTTAGACCCTATTCCTACCAGGTTATTTAAAGAAGTCTTCCCACTTATTGGTAGCTTTATTCTTCATATAATCAATTCTTCATTAACTTTAGGCCATGTACCGCAGGCTTTTAAAACGGCTGTAATTAAACCCTTACTCAAAAAGCCAACGCTAGATCCAGGAGCTTTAGCTAACTATAGACCAATCTCTAATCTCCCTTTCATTTCAAAAATCTTAGAAAGAGTTGTTGCTAATCAATTATTTGACCACCTGCAGGGAAATGGTTTACTTGAGGAGTTTCAATCTGGGTTTAGAATCCATCATAGTACTGAAACAGCCTTAGCGAAGGTCACTAACGACCTCCTCATTGCATCTGATAATGGACTAGTTTCTGTACTTGTCCTTTTAGATCTTAGTGCAGCTTTTGATACTATTGATCATAATATTCTACTTGATAGATTAGAACACTATGTTGGACTTAATGGAACTTCGTTGCAGTGGTTTAGATCTTATTTATCTGATAGGTTCCAGTTTGTTCATGTAAATGATGAGTTTTCTCTCAGCTCAAAGCTTAGTCATGGAGTTCCACAGGGATCTGTGCTTGGCCCTACTCTTTTTAGTTTATATATGCTTCCGTTAGGCAACATTATTAGAAAGCACTGTATACATTTTCATTGTTATGCAGATGACACACAATTATACCTGTCAATGAAGCCAGATGATACTAATCAATTAGCCAAGTTAGAAGCCTGTCTTAAGGAAATCAAAGCTTGGATGACTTGTAATTTCCTGCTATTAAATTCAGATAAGACTGAAGTCATTCTTGTTGGTCCAAAAAACCTTAGAAATTCCTTTCCAAATCAAACTTTCAGTTTGGATGCAGTTACTCTTTCTCTTAATAGCTCTGTGAGGAACCTTGGAGTTATTTTTGATCAGGATTTGTCCTTCAATTCACATATTAAATTTGTTTCTAAGACTGCCTTCTATCATTTGCGTAATATTGCCAAGATTAGGAGCATCTTGTCTCAGAGTGATGCTGAGAAGCTGATCCACGCTTTTGTTAGCTCGAGATTAGATTATTGTAATTCTTTATTATCAGGCTGTCCTAAAACATCTTTAAAAAGTCTTCAGCTGATCCAAAATGCTGCAGCAAGAGTTTTAACAGGTACTAGAAAGAGAGATCATATCTCTCCGGTTCTGGCCTCCCTTCATTGGCTTCCCATAGAGTTTAGAATTAAGTTTAAAATCCTTCTTCTTACTTACAAAGCTCTAAACAATCAGGCTCCTTTTTATTTAAAAGATCTGATACTACCGTATCATCCTAACAGAGCACTACGCTCCCAAAATGCAGGATTACTTGTAATACCTAGAATCTCCAAAAGTACAATGGGAGGCAGAGCCTTCAGTTATCAAGCTCCTCTCCTGTGGAATCAGCTGCCAATCTGGATTCGGGAGTCAGACTCGATCTCTGTTTTTAAGAATAGGGCTAAAACCTACCTTTTTGATATAGCCTACAATTAGGGAGGGATCATGTGTTTCTGAACTCTCCCTTAGTTATGCTGCTAATAGGTTTAGTCAGCCGGGGGACCTCCAGTAATGCACTGGGCCTCACTCCTTTCCTCACTCTCTATGAAATATTTTTTTTTTGCTGGTCATTAACATTTGTTTGTTCTCTCCCATAGATTGAGTCCCCACCGTGCTGTTTGCTCTCTACATGTCTGTTCTTTTCTCCTTCTCTGTCCCCTCACCCCCCAGCCAGTCGCAGCAGATGACTGCCCCTCCCTGAGCCTGGTTCTGCTGGAGGTTTCTTCCTGTTAAAAGGGAGTTTTTCCTCTCCACCGTCGCCAAGTGCTTGCTCACAGGGGATCGCCTGATTGCTGGGGTCTTTCTGCAACTGTGGGGGTCCCCCCTACAGTTGATAGTGCTATGAGATGACTGTTGTTGTGAAATGGCGCTATATAAATAAAGTTGAATTGAATTGAATTGAAAATTGAATTGAATTGAAAACAAATAACAGTAGTAATTAAAAAAAGACTTGCGAACGCGTGTGTGTCACTCAGCCTTCGTCGTCAGCCTCCGTCGGTCTATGATGACCATGGAAGAAATCATAACGTCTACTCTGCTGGAAAAAAAAAACAAAATAAGCACCGCCCGTGGCAGAACATGCCGATGCGCGAATGGCAGTCACTGTCACACAGGTTGCACTTATGGGTGGTCTCCGTGCTGCTGGGTCTGTGACGGTTCTTCCTGCGGGTCCTTTTTTGATCTGCTGCAGCAGTCTCTCTTCACCCAGCCTTAAAAATAATAGCTCGCAACTTCTCTGCTTCAATTGACTCACTGCATTCACAGCCTTGGTAGGCGGGTCCTTCTTGCTAGGTTTTCAGTCATTGGTTCTTCAAGGTTTCAGAAACCCAATTCAAAGCTCTTATTAGTCGAATGAGAGGTCAATCAGATGAACTAATCTGTTCGCGGCTGTGTCTGCAGCTTTTATTTTCAGTGCGCGCTTGGATGCCATCACCATCTCCATCTTGCGTCCGAGAGCGCACGAGGGCACACGAGAGCGCCCTCGTGCACTCTGGGACGCAGAGACTTGCCCGCCCGCGGTACAACGGAGTGCAAGAGGTTAATATTCAAATATTTTGGGGAAATATTTAAAAATATAACAAATTCACCCATTAATCATTACAATCAAATCTGTTATTGATTTTGTAAATGTAATAAATAAAATGACTCCATTTTCTTCATATCATTGTTTATCATCAATGCCTTCTTGTTAGAATCCATTTTGTTTAAATTTAACAATTTCCAGTATCAGAAAATCAGGAGAAGTAAAGGAATTTTTTGTTCATAAACCAGTAAAATAGCCACAAATGTTCACCAGTAAAATTAAATCACTTTGACCTTCCTCAACTTTACAATCAAATCTCAGTTTTACAGATTTTGATATCAGAGGTTTTGGCATCTTTAGCTTTTCCAACATAGAAATATGGGAACATTTTCTCAGTGCAAGTGTCTGTGTGAGTGTAGATGTGAGTCATGTCTTCAGGGTTGTAGAAGGACACCTCCCCACTGTCATAGTCCAGCTGGACTCTGATCCTCTGGAGACTCTTCTTCACTGAGACAGGCTGACCAGCACCAGGAGTGTATTTTCCACTGTGATGACGTAAACACCAGATTCCATATTTTGGTGAAGCAAAACACTCTCCCTTCCTGTTAACTGACTCTTTAACTAAACCCACATCCCACACAGGATGATCTCCCACCTCCACCTCCCAGCTGTGTTTCCCTGAGCTGAAGCCCTCAGACCCCAAAACACTGGCATACTTAGTGTTTCTCTCTGGATTATCAGGAAGTTTCTGCCACGTGTCTCCTTGTCTCACACTGGTCAGATCATCAGACAGATAGAGGCAACCCTGTGCAGTGTTTGGGTCCAGAATGAGAGGACTGAAGTGGACCTTGTCCTTCATCTTGTCCCAGACTCTGAAGGACAGGTTGCCCAGGTGTTTGGCCACATCTATCAGCCCTCCTGAGACCAGCTGTGGATCTGACACTGACCTCTGGGCTCTGGCTCTGCTCTGAGTGGCTTGATAACTGCTGAGGAACGACCCCTTGTGTTTCTGCAGCTCTTCTTCAACAGCAGAGATGCTGTCTGACAGAGAGGAGATCTGCTCCTGAATCCTCTTCATCTCTCTGCTCAGAGTCCTCCCCTTCTGCTCCTCTTCCTCCCTCACAGCTACCAGTCTGGACTCCTCTTCCTCTTTCAGGAACTGCTGCAGCTTGTTGAACTCTGCTCTGATCTGACTCTCTGTCATCAACAGCTGCTTCTTGGTGTGTTCAATCATTTCTTTGTAGGTTTCCTCCACTTGTTTGTATTTGTTCCTCTTGTCCTGCAGAGACTTTAAGTCAGATTTCAGCTGCTCCTTTAGGTCACTGACTGCTTCTTCTATAGGAACCACTTTGTGACTCTGATAGTGAGGAAAATCACAGACAGGACACACAGCTCTCTGCTCGTCTACACAGAACAACGGAAGCTCCTTTTGGTGTTTACTGCACACAGCCTCCACCTTCTTTTCTTTTTCTGTCTCACATGATCCAGATTTGTGTCTCCCAGCAAAGGAGTCAGCCAGTTCCTTCAGAGCAAAGTTCACCATTATATTTTTAGATGATTTTCTCTTACAAATGGGACAGTTTTTGGTTTTCGTTTGTTCCCAGAATTTCTGCAGACAGCTTGAACAGAAGCTGTGGTTGCAGCCCAGAGACACTGGATCTCTGAACGTCTCTAAACACACAGAACAGCTCAGGAAGTTTTCAACCAGAGCAGTTTTCTCAGCCATTTCCACCAATGTTTTAACAAGACTCACCAAAATACAGTCCAGCTGACTATTTAATCCACACAATCAGCTTTCTTCGCTAAATCCACCTGTGTTCAATGTAATGGCGTCTCCACTCTGAGTTGTGGTGAAAATCTTTCACTTCTGTTCACAGGTGTTGTAGGTGGGGCTGAGAGCAAACATCTGCTTCTTCTTCCTCTTCTTTAGAGTTTAAGGGCAGCTGACATCCGTGCTGTTGCATTGCTGCCACCTTCTGGTTTCCACATGCTTCTAATCATCCTGCTTTACATCCGTCTGTCCAGTCTGGTCACTCTTAGGAACTGCATTATCCATTTCCTCCCCTGCACACAGTCCCCATAGTCCAGTATGCTTTTTACAGTCTTTTCTACCCGTCCTATTTTCTGTAGCTGTTGAATCATTTCCTCTCTTTCCTGATTAAATTTCCTACAAGATAACAATCCATGCTTTATTGACTCTGGTTCCTGACAATTTTCACAGATGCCAGTTGGGTGCTTTCCTAAGATGTATAAAGTGCCATTGAGATAGCCATGCCCAATTCTCAGTCTACTTATTAGTACTTGTCCTTTGCATTTCCTTCCCCTGCCACTTGTTTCACCTACTATATTCTGAATGGAGTGCAAATGCATACCCGTCAAGTGATACGGTTTCTCCGTATTTTAATACGGGGAAAATGCAATTTTAGCAAATACGGGCATATTGCCATTTCTGTACGCCAAAAAGAAAAATATACAGCAAAAAAAAAATTATTGACAGAACCTAAAATCAACTGAACAGTAATTCGATGCCTGGCGAAATTGAGCATGTGGTGACCCCCACAACCTACGGGGCTGGCAGAGCGCTCAGCTTGAGCAATTATCAGAACAGTGAGAGGTATGGACTGATCATTATGCAGATGCGCCTCGCACCCTCTTTTGTCCTGCAGCTCCGGAACAGAGAGGAATTCCGGCGCCAGTAATCCTGCGGCTGATATGTGTGACTCTAATGCAAATGTCCATGCTTTCCTGCTGTATACTGTGATGCTAATGTGCCATGCATGCATTGTCTGTAGCCGGGTATATAAGTTGACTACATACAGTTAGGCCCAGAAATATTTGGACAGTGACACAATCTTCATGATTTGGGCTCTGCATGCCACCACATTGGATTTGAAATGAAACAACTACAACAGAATTGAAGTGCAGACTTTAAGGTTTAATTCAAGGGGTTGAACAAAAATATATGATTAAACATGTAGGAATTGCAGCTATTTTTATACAAACGTGCCTCATTTCAGGGGCTCAAAAGTAATTGGACAAATAAACATTACCCTAAGTAAAATGTTACTTTTCAATATTTTCTTGAGAATCCTTTGCAGGCAATGACTGCCTGAAGTCTGGAACCCATGGACATCACCAAACGCTGGGTTTCCTCCTTTGTGATGCTTTGCCAGGCCTTTACTGCAGCTGTCTTCAGTTGTTGCTTGTTTGTGGGTCTTTCTGCCTTAAGTTTTGTCTTGAGAAAGTGAAATGCATGCTCGATTGGGTTGAGATCTGGTGATTGACTTGGCCATTGCAGAATATTCCACTTCGTTGCTTTAAAAAACTCCTGGGTTGCTTTTGCAGTATGTTTAGGATCATTGGTGAAGCGCTGTCCAATCAACTTTGCTGCATTTGGCTGAATCTGAGCAGAAAGTATATCCCTATACACTTCAGAATTCATCCGGCTGCTTCTGTCTTATGTCACATCATAAATAAACACAAGTGGCCCAGTGCCATTGGAAGCCATGCATGCCCATGCCATCACACTGCCTCCACCATGTTTTACAGAAGATGTAGTGCTTTGGATCATGAGCTGTTCCAGTTCTTCTCCAAACTTTCTTCTTCCCATCATTCTGGTACAGGTTGATCTTAGTCTCATCTGTCCAAAGAATGCTGTTCCAGAACTGGGCTGGCTTCTTCAGGTGTTTTTTGGCAAAGTCAATTCTGGCCTTTCAATTTTTGAGGCTGATTCATGGTTTGCACCTTGTGGTGAATCCTTTGTATTTACTCTCATGAAGTCTTCTCTTTATGGCAGACTTAGATACTGATACACCTACTTCCTGGAGAGTGTTCTTCACTTGAGTGGATGTTGTGAAGGGTTGTTCTTCACCATGGAAAGGATTCTGTGATCATCCACCACGGTTGTCTTCCGTGGACGTCCGGGCCTTTTTGAGCTCCCAAGCTCACCAGTGCACTCTTTTTTTCTCAGAATGTACCAAACTGTTGATTTGGCCACTCCTAACATTTCTGCTCTCTCTCTGATGGATTTCTTCTTTTTTTTCCAGCCTCAGGATGGTCTGTTTCACCTCCATTGAGAGCTCCTTTGACCGCATGTTGTGTGTTCACAGCAACAGCTTCCAAATGCAAACGCCACACCTGGAATCAACTCCAGACCTTTTAACTGCTTAATTGATGACAGGTTAACGAGGGAAGGGCCCATATAGCCTTGTTATTTTTTTTTTGCAGCCTTCTGAGTCAATTGTCCAATTACTTTTGGTCCCTTGAAAAAGAGGCGGCTACGTATTAAAGAGCTGTAACTCCTAAACCCTTGCTCCAATTTGGATGTGAATACTCTCAAATTACAGCTGAGAGTCTGCACTTTAAGCCCATATTGATTATATAATTGTATCCTGAATATGTTTTCGTAAACAGCTAAAATAACAAAACTTGTGTCACTGTCCAAATATTTTTGGGCCTAACTGTATATAAATATACTATATATACACACAGTGCGGCGATCTACGTGTTCGGATGGAATAAAGGTGACACTGGATCATAAAGATTGGCAAGAGAGCCAGATAGTAAATAGAAATAGGCAGAAATTGATCCGCTGTTGCAAAAGGCAGCCTACTCGTGTGGCGCCGGAAGTAGTGTTTTCCAGTGAATAGTGACAGATCCAATGTTACAAGCCTACACCATACAGTAATTACATCCAGATGGGTGGAAGCCCGTCACACTAAAGCAATCCACAGATACAGATACAGTACTTAGGCAGGAAGAAAAAACTGCTTCTGTGGTAGCTTCTTCTTCTTCTTCTTTTAGATTTGATTGGTGGTCAGGGAGGGATAGTACCTCTGTAGGGGATGCTTGCCATGTCCTTTTAGGACAGCTCATTCTACATTGGTTCTCACTTGGCACCAAACTCTCACCTGTGGCTCCTTGAAGCTGTAGCATGCGCAGCGGCCACACCCCGGTAAACCGCTTTGGCAGGTGGGCTGAACCAGGTGAGGGTAGCCAGTCGAGCCTCAAACCCTCCGGTGAATTAAACAGGGTATGCCTACCCAAGCATGTGAAGACTGTAGTCAGCGGATTTAGCGGATGAGGTCATCTTTTGTCCCAACGGTCATGAAGGCGGTGACAGCAGGCGTTGTGGAATGCAAGGGCACGACAAGGCACTATAGACGCCATGGTCATCCACAGTAGCTGAGGAAGTCCCTGGTCATGACCGCTCTTTTCGTACCACCAGATCCTGGCTTTTGAGGCCGAGAGAGTGGGATTGCCCCTGTCCATCAACTTTCCCCACTTTTAAAAAACTTTCCCACACAGGTTTTCATCATGTGTGTTAGTCCTCAAATGAAAACAGTCCTGCAGCGATAGGGAACAAGTGAAGCAACAGGTGGAGGTGACCACGGGCAGTTGTAGCTTGAACCCTGCACGCAGGTGGCTTGGCTGCAATAGTTGCTCTCCTTCTGACCCCGGGACAACAGTGTAGTTCAGCGTTCCCCCGGGTGACTGAGCAGCCTCTTTAGGACAGCACTACTCACCCTCACATGAGGGAGGGGACTAGAAAATGTGTCAAACAAATACTTGTCCCTTCCAACTGGCCAGCCTACCATGGCTGGCAGTTCTATCCCCCAAGCGGTCGAAATCAACGAAGAAAGAAACTAATTCTTGGTGCGTGGAATATACACATGCTCATGGACATAGAGGCCTCCTCGAGGCCTGAGAGAAGAACAGCTCTCATTGCAAGGGAACTGGCCCACTATATCGGCTATAGGGCTGCACGGTGGCGCAGTGGTTAGCACTGCGGCAGCACAGTTTACCCTTGGCCGGGGGATTGTGGGGATCGTGGGATCGTGGGTTCGATCCCAGCCCCCGACCAACAGTGATCTGTGTGGAGTTTGCATGTTCTCCCCGTGTTGCGTGGGTTTACTCCGGGATTTCTCCGGTTTCCTCCCACATGCCAAAAACATGCATGTTAGGTTAATTGGCTGTTCTAAATTGTCCCTAGATATTTGTTTCCTATAGGCCCTTAGAATAGAGGGTTAGTATTAATGAAAGCGCTTTGAGTGGTCTTTGTGACTAGAAAAGCGCTATACAAGTGCAGGTTAGTTAGTTAGTATATCGCGACCCTCAGTGAGACCAGACTAGCCGAAGGAGGATCTGTGGCCGAACTAAAAGGCGGCTACACCTTCTTCTGGAAAGGCAAGGCCAAAGATCAAGAGAGGATCCATGGAGTAGGACTGCCCATCAAGACATCGGTTCTCAAGCAACTTCCTGACCTACCAACGTCAGTTAATGAACGGCTGATGAAACACCATTTCCCCCTCAACTGTAACCGGCACGTTACCCTTATCAGCGCGCACGCCCCAACTCTCATCAGCAGCAATGAAGTGAAGGAAGCCTTTTATGAGGAGCTCAGTACCTTCGTGAAGGACACTCCTCCCAATGACAAACTCATTCTGCTAGGCGATTTCAACGCCAGAGTCGAAAAGACTGCTGTAACTGGAAAGGCATGCTGGGGCCACACGGCACTGGAAAATTAAACTCTAATGGCTTGATGCTCTTGAACCTTTGTGCTGAAAACCACCTCACTATCACAAACACACTGTTCCGACAAGCAGACAAATACAAGACAACATGGATGCACCCAAGATCCAAGCAGTGGCATCTGATAGACGTTGCCATTTGCCGTCAGAGAGACATCCATGACGTCAGGATCACCAGGGCCATGGGCAGAGTACAGTGTTGGACGGACCACACATCTAGTCAGATCCATCCTATCCCTGCACATTGCCCCAACACACCGCAAGATGCTGAAAGTCATCTGGCCAGCGTTCAATGTTGCCAAACTTGGAACAACCTCAGTGATGTAGTGAATTTGCAGAAGATCTGGACTGCCGACTGATTGCCCATGGACCCCTGACTGGCTGTCCAACACAAAGGTGGGAACAGTTCAGAGCACTGGTGACGGAGTCACAAAAACCACCATCGGCCCCAGGAAACGAGTGCACCAGGACTGGTTCGACGAGAAAGACGAGAACCTCAAGACACTCCTGGATGACAAGCAGAAGGCTTTTGTTGAGTGGCAGAGTGACCCCACTTCTATTTCCAAGCGTGATTGCTTCAAGCACCTCAAGAGACAGGCACAAGCAGTGCTGCAAAAGATGCACAATGAATGGTGGGAGAAGAAGGCAGATGAGATACAGAGATACGCTGACACGCAGAATTCCAAGATGTTCTTCAGCATCAACAAGGAAGTATATGGACCTGCCAAGCCATGTACTACCCCACTCCTGTCAGCAGATGGCTCAACTCTGCTGAAGGATTAGAGCAGCATCAATGCGTGATGAAGAGAGCACTTCAGTTACCTGCTCAACAGGCCCTTCACTGTAGACCCCCACACCCTCGATCTGATCCCACAAAAACCCACTGTCCACTGCCTCGACCTCCCCCCTACAATGGGCGAAGTCTTGAACACGATTAGGCAGACCAATTCAGGCAAAGCACCTGGGATGGATGGAATCTCGGTGGAAATATTCAAATCAGCCAGTCCTGTGGCCCTCTAAACCTTCCATTACCTCTGTTAGAAAAAACTGGAATTGAATAAGACTGAGTCAAAAAATCAATAGGTGGTTTCCAAGTTATGAGCCATTTATTTTATCTCTGGCCAGAGGAGAAAACAGGTACACTCAACTGTCCCACAGAGCTGCACATGCACCTTTTCCCAACCATGAATTCTAAGCCGGTATCCAGTCACAAGCACAACCATTCAAGGCTCTGGGACATGAAAATCACATAGACAATGATGGCTCATACAACGCACCAAAAATACATCAGACATAAAATATAAAATAATAATAATATGAGAGAATAATACAGAATAATATTGAAGAAAATGTAATTATTCTTTCACCCTCCTCACCAGCATCTAGGATGAAGAACAACTGCCCAAAGACTTCAGGGATGCCACTGTCATCTCCCTGTTCAAGAATAAGGGTAGAAAGTCTGACTGCGGCAATTACCGAGGTATCTCCCTTCTATCTATTGCCGGAAAAATACTGGCCCGGGTCCTCCTCAACCGATGATCAACAACATCTCTGAAGGGAACCTGCCAGAAACACAGTGTGGATTCCGCCCAAACCGTGCAACAGCAGCACCGTGGACATGATCTTCTCCGTCCACCAAGTGCAGGAGAAATGTCTAGAACAAAACATGGATTTATTATTTATATTTTGGTTCGAATCCCCAGGCTGGCAGGGGTTGGAACCTTTCTGTGTGGAGTTTGCATGTTCTCCCTGTGCTCCGTGGGTTTACTCCGGGGGCTCCAGTTTCCTCCCACAATCCAAAGACATGCATGTTAGGTTAATTGGTTGTTCTAAATTGTCCTTAGATATCTGTCTCCTATGGGCCCTTAGAATAGAGAGTTAGTAATAGTGAAAGCGCTTTGAGTGGTCTTTGTGATTAGAAAATCACTATATAAGTGCAGGTTAGTTAGTAGTTAGTAATTTATATGAGGTCTTTATCGGCCTGACTAAGGCCTTCGACACGGTGAACAGGGGGGCCCTCTGGATCATCCTATCACAGCTTGGATGCCCAGACAAGCTTGTAAACCTCATATGCCAGTTTCACGACAACATGACTGGGCAGGTTCTCTCAGGTGGAGAGGTATCGGAGCCATTCAACATCAGCAACTGTGTCAAGTAGGTGTGCATTCTGACCCTGGTCCTCTTCAACCTCTTTTTCTCTTGCGTTCTCAACCATGCCATCAGGGACTTGCACCTTGGGGTATACCTGCGATACAGACTTGATGGCTCAGTTTGACCTCCTCCGACTAAAGACTAAGACCAAGGTCACAGAAAAGATTGTCCTCGAAGTGCTTTTCGCTGATGACTGTGCCCTCATGGCCCACACGGAGTTTGACCGCCAGATCATCGAGAATAAGTTTGCAGAAGCCCCCCGCCTTTTTGGTCTCACCATCAGCCTAGGCAAGACATAGGTACTGTTCCAACCAGCACCTGCCTCCACCCCCCCCATCTCCATCAAGGGTACCCAACTGAAGATGGTAGATGACTTAAAGTACCTCGGCAGCACCATCAGCAATGACGACAGCCTGGATAAGGAGATCAACGCCAGAATCTGCAAGGCCAGTCAAGCTCTCCGTCATCTCCCAGCTCATGTCCTGAACCAGCACAACATCCAGCTGTCCACAAAGCTCAAAGTGTACAGGGCCATTGTCCTCACCAGCCTTCTCTACAGATGTGAGATGTGGACCGTGTACAGCAAACACCTGAAGCAGATGGAGAATTTCCACATAAGAAGCCTACGGATGATCATGAACATTCACTGGAAAGACCGGGTCACAAACCTTGAGGTCCTGGACAGAGCTGAGATGACCAGCATCGAGGCCATGATTCTGAAAGCCCAGCTCCGATGGGTTGGTCATGTGATCCGGATGGATGGCCACAGGCTGCCCAAGCAGCTCATGTACAGCGAACTCTACTCTGGGAAGCAGAACCAAGGCAGACCACGCAAAAGATTCAAAGACTGCGTGAAGCTCAACATCAGATACAATGGCATCCTTCCCAAACAATTAGAGCTGCGAGCTATGGACAGGTCAGGGTGGCATGCCCTCACTACCCAGGCGCGAGACTTCTTTGATGAGGGGAGCTGATGCAGCTGAAGCACGGGCACGAAGAAAGGCGTCATTACCTGGGCAGTTTTCTTGCTCCTAATGCAGCCGTGTCTGCAGATGGAGGACTGGCCTAAACAACCATCTCTGTGCGCATGCAAGAAGAGAACAATCTCTCAAGATGGCGACCGGGATGGTCACACTTTTTCAGTGCTGAGACAAAGTCACTGATTTTGCCATTAAAAGTGGCTGGCCTGCAGCGATCGGCGCTCGTGGCGAACACGCACGGGCTGAATTGCCACCTCCGCTGGATTGCCCTTTAATCGCCTTTCTCCAGCGACTTCCTGCGCCTTCCTGAAGCGATTGCTCAGCTAACACTAGTTAGCTTAATGCTACCTGAAGCGATTGCTAAGCTAACACTAGTTAGCTTAATGCTGGCGCCAGTCTCTAAATAACTACCTACAGCGATCGGATATACCTCCGGTGGATTACCCCTTTGATCGCTTTTATCCGGCCACTGTGAGTAAACTGACCAGCGATTCCAGCGCTTCCTTGTGATTCACTGATGTGCCCTACCTGAAGCGATTGCTAAGCTAACGCTAGTTAGCTTAATGCTGGCGCCAGCCATTCCACCTAACACCAGCCTGAATCAAAGCCCAGCTGCGAGGCCCAGCGGGGATACTACCAGGCAGGCGGCTATTTGTTTGACGGGGCTCAGCAGAGGTTTCACCCAGGCAGACGGCGGTAGGCGGCGGTGCCCAGCGGAGGACTTACCGTGACTGCAGCGGCGGTGTGCGACGAGACTACCCGAAGCGATTGCTAAGCTAACGCTAGTTAGCTTAATGCTGGCGCCAGTCATTCCACCTTACACCAGCCTGAATCGAAGCCCAGCTGCGAGGCCCAGCGGAGATACTACCAGGCAAGCGGCTATTTGTTGACGGGGCTCAGCAGAGATTTCACCCAGGCAGACGACGGTAGGTGGCGGTGCCTAGCGGAGGATTTACCGTGACCTCAGCGGAGCTCGGTGGCAGCGGCGGTGTGTGACGAGACTCGGTTGGAGGAGCGGGACGGGAGACCAGTTACGGCGACTATGAGCAATGAGACCAGCAACGGAAGGGGCTAGTTGGCTAGCTGAGGCCCAGCTGGATTCGAGGACGATCGGATCAGATTCTGGCGATATAAGCAGAATTTATTTTACTATCCACAGATTTTCCTTTTCCTTCTTTCCAAGAAGGACTGAAGATGGCTGCCACGGGATTAAAAAGTGGGCTGATGGGCACCACTAATAAGCCTTCTCTACTTCTCTACTTCCTCTTCGTTTTGTCTTTGTGTGTCTGGACCTGCAACAAGAAGGATTTTCTGACAAACTCAACCAAAGGTGAAGTTAAAAAGTTTTATCTGTATGGATTTGGGCTTGGACATCTCACCCTACACTCTATGTGGTCTTTAAAAGCCCTGAGCAAAAACTTCCAAATTAAGGCAAACATGGCTGTTAAGCAAAAATCACAATATGGCAGAGGATATACAGTTAAAGTTCTGTTAGTTCTGCTACTTCTGGCAGGAGATATTCACCTTAACCCTGGACCTGCCACTATTAAACAGCAGACCACTGGGTTAGCACAAAACCGAGCTGTACAAAAGCAAAAACAACATTTATTTTTCCAAACTGTTAATCATGCACGAGTTCTTTGGGACACCAAGGCTAAACCAAAGGGGATCCTCGGCGGTCATTTAAACATACGGAGCATAATCCCCAAAAGAGATGAGATTTCGGTGTTGCTGTTGGACTCAAATCTGGACTACCTTTGTCTCTCAGAAAGCTGGCTACACAGTAACATAGACACTAATATGATCGATATTGTGGGCTACCAGTGTTTTAGAAAAGACAGGCAGGTAGGGAGGGGAGGAGGTGTTTTAATTTACATCAAAGAGAAATATAAATGTCAACTGGTTGATTTGAATACTTCACTTGAATGTTTAGCTGTTAATGTATGTCTCTCTCCGGTAATGAATTTCAACATTGCAGTAGTGTACAACCCACCGTCACACAACTCTTCCTTTTATAATGAATTAAGTGATCTGGTTAAACAACTTGAGAAGAACAGAGAAACAATAATTCATGGTGACTTTAATATCAACTGGTCTGATAAAAAAGACAAACAAAAACTGAAAAGCCTCATGACTAAATTTAATTACCAGCAAATCATCAAAGGACCCACCAGGATAACCAAACAATCCAGAACACTTATTGACATGGTATTTACTAATAAACCAGAACGAATAACCAGAACCTATAATCTTGTAACTGGTCTCTCAGATCATAACATGGTTCTTGCTGTCAGGAAACTTACTAAAAAGCGACTACAGTATTTTGGGGGAGTCGATACTGACAAATCAAATTTTATTATCCCCAAATCAAAAAATGAGGAGTTTGAACATTACTTAGAGAATCAAAATTGGGAGCAGCTCATGGCAACATGTGAAGTAGATGATTGTTGTAATTTTATAACTGCAACAATCTCAAAGTCTATAGAAAAATTTTCAAAGCAAATTAAAAGTAGACAACAGAAGATTAGCCTACCATGGTTAAATAATGAAATAAGAAAACTTATGAAGAGGCGAGACTATGCACTGAAAACATCACCAACCTCCAAACTACAAAATGATCACCTTGTGTACAAAAGTTTAAGAAATAAAGTGGTACATGAGCTGCGAAAATCAAAAATATCTTATTACAATAAACTGATAGATCATGCAAAGGGTAACAACAGTTCCCTATGGAGGCATTTAAATAACTTAACTAATAAAAAAAACGATCAGAAGGGGGTAAAGGAACTTAGAATCAATGGCAAGACCGTCAGTGACAAGGCTACTTTGGCAAATGAATTTAATTCACACTTTGTGGGCTCTGTGGAAGACTTAACAAAAATTTTTGTGCTGCCAAATGTGCTCAACAACACAAATTCCATACTCCCAACAGATACTTTTCACATCGATGAGGTAAATGAGAAGTTAATTGCTGGTATTGTTAAAACACTGTCAAACTCAAAAACTAGTGATATCTACAATATGAGCACCTCCTTTCTCAAAATGCACAGCAAAATATTAATCAAACCACTGACTCATCTCATTAATCTCTCCATTAGGGCTAGTACATTTCCATCTGGCTGGAAAAAAGCTGTCGTCATACCAGTTCATAAATCAGGCAGTAAAGACGATATATGCAATTACCGCCCAATCTCTATCTTACCAGTCCTATCTAAGGTTCTTGAAAAAGTTGTAGCTACACAGCTGATAGACTACTTACAAGACAGTCAACTTCTTCATCCACATCAATTTGGTTTTAGACCAGGATACTCAACAGAAACAGCAAATTGTTGCCTTATTGAAAACGTCAAACAGTCCTTGGACAGGGGTAATGTGGTAGGAGCTGTTTTTCTAGATCTCAAAAAGGCTTTCGATACTGTAAACCACAGTTTGCTTTTATCCAAAATGGTATCTTTTAACTTCTCCCCAAATACATTAGAATGGTTTGCATCTTATCTCCAGAATAGAGAACAGTGTGTAAAAGTTCACCAGGATAAATCCTCATTTTTAAACAACCGCATGGGTATCCCACAAGGGTCCATTCTTGGTCCTTTACTTTTCAGCATTTTTATTAATGACTTGCCGTTACACTGCTCAGCTGCAACATGCCAACTTTATGCAGATGATGCAGTTATTTACACAGCTGCCAAGACTCCAGCACAGGCTGCAGATGTACTGTCTACAAGTATGGTTGATGTCCAAGAGTGGCTCCTCAAGAACCATCTATTGCTGAACCTTCAGAAAACAGTCTCAATGTGCTTTTCAATCAAAAAATGTAACCTGCAACATTTTAAAGTTAATATACATGATCATGACATCAGTTTAGCTACAGAATTCAAATACCTTGGCATTGTACTAGATCCTCAACTCAAATTTAATCTTCATATAAAGAAAATTTCAAAAACAGTAAAAAAAAATCTGAACTGCTTTAAATTAATTAGATATTACATACCTTACGAAGCAGCTGCACTGTATATGCATTCTATGGTTTTTTCTCATATATCATACTGTTTGACAGTCTGGGCTCAAGCAGCCCCTTCCACAATAAGACATATAGGTTCATTATATAATGAAACCCTAAAAATCTTGGACAAAAAGCCCATTAGGTGGCATCACTGTAATGTTTTAAAAAAATACAACCTATTGAGTTTTGAGAGCTTCATTGACCTCTGTCTTCTGAAATTAACGTTCAAATGTTTCCATAAATCAGCACCCGAGCCACTTGCTGGTTTCGTTCAAAGACAGGACAGCAGCAGAGCCACCAGGAGTTCTGTTAACAATAACTGTAAAATATTCCACCGCAGAACCACATTTGGACAAACAGCTTTCTCTATAAAGGGCAGTCACATCTGGAACACAATGCCAAATGTAATTAAAATAATAACGGACTTTAAAACATTCACTAAAAATGTTAAAAACTGGCTGAAAAATAAACAAGAATGTACTCATGTATGAATTATTTGTCTGCAAAGTGAGAGTGAATGAAGGGAAGGAATAAATGTGTTTGTTTATAGTGAGTGACGGAGGGAGGAAGGCCTGAAATAGGCAAATGTGAGTTATGTTATATGTGTTAAATGTGAGTCAGGCTGTTATATTTGTGTATTTATAATATTTATGTTAAAGGTGAGTCAGGCTGTTATATTTGTGTATTTATAATATTTATAATTGTGTATTTATAATTTTTCTGCATTGATGTATGTGGTTATTGTGTATATTTTTATCTTGATTCTTTTTTCTAAAGTCCATCCAGGGACAAGAGTTGCAAATTAGCTAATAGCTATACACTCTATGTGCAACACATCAGATTGATTGTCTTTGATTAATTGTCTATGTTTATTGCACTGTCCCTGTCAAATAAACTAATCTACTACTACTACTTAACACATGAGGGACGGTCATCATCGAATCAATGGACAACTATCCTCATCTTCCTATAATATTACAATACTGTCTCCAAAATAAAGGCTTAGCTGTTTTGTTTTCCTGATGATTGCCTGACACTGTTTAAAGTCAATCGCTGCTTCCAAAGTATGACGCCTTTTCACTTGTCTGAATGCCCTATTTCTGTTTTTAATAGCTTTATTACAATTATCATCCCACCAAGGAAGATTCTTTTGTTGTCTATAGTCTGTACTTTTTGGTATTGTTTGATTTGCAGACTCTATTATTATCGCACTGACACGTTTACTAAATTTCTCCCCATCAATAATGTCCTCACTATTTAGCTGCTCACATCTAGTCTTACACAGATATTTAAATTTATCCCAATCTGCTTTATCCAATTTCCATCTTGTACCAGGTTGCATCCCTTCTTCTCCTGCTTCTAGACCAATTTTAACTCTTATTGGGTAATGATCACTCCCATTAGCTGACCGACTTAATACCTCCAAAGATGTGATTCCTGCAATCACATCTGAAACCAAAGTTAGGTCTAGCACACTTTCTGAGACTAGATTATTGCTAAATCTAGTATCTTTCCCATCATTCATGCATATTAAGTCCCTGTCCTCTAAAAAATCCTGTTACTGTGTCATTCATATCTATATTCCTGCTACCCCACAGTGTGTTATGTGCATTAAACTCCCCACACCAAACCACCTTACGCTGTGCTTGTCTATTTACAGTATTCAAAGTGTCAACTGTCAATCTGTTACATGGATTATAGTAATTAATAATTATTTCATCTTTTACTGCCCATATTTTTACCATTATTGATTCCTGTTCTTTCCCTATGTCCATTATTTTGTAATTTGTTCCATTATGCACAAAAGATGCTACACCCCCTCCTCTACCAGTTTCCCTGTTGTTCCTAATAGATGTGTATCCTTGAATGACAAAATCCAACTGAGGTTTTAGCCATGTTTCCTCTATACAGATTACCTGGGGTATGTCTTGCATATCAGGTATAAACTTTTTGAATTCTTGCCCATTTGATATTAAACTTCTGGCATTCCATTGCAAAATCGTGATTACCATTATGACCCACTAGCCCATGATGTCTATGAACTTAAAGATCCCCCACTTAACAAGTCCTCAAATTCTTCCCAATATAGCCCCTTAATGCCAAAATATTTTTCTGCTGCTTTCCCAATGATTTTGATTTTTTCTGTTTTCTGGGAAATCTGTGCACTTTATCACATCTACCACAAATAAGACAAAAGTAGTTTCCTTCAAAACCAGAGTATCTTCCTTAATTGTACTGCATGCACTGCAAGCCTGCACACTTTCCTTGTTAAGAGTCCACTCCCACTTTTTTAGCTGGCACCTTTTTCACAGCTTCTGCATATGTTAATCCCTGGAAGACTTATCTGCTGAATTTCTGCTGCTCTTTTGCTGGCTTTACAGCCTTGATATGCAGCGCTATGTTCACCACCACAGTTACAGCACTTTAATTTGGCTCCTCTTTCACACTTTCCATATTCATGTTCACAGGAGCATCTGGCACATCATTGTCTACCTTTGCATATCGCTGCTACATGACCAGACTTTTGACATTTGAAACATCTGAGTGGAGGAGGAACATAAAGTCTGACTTCATAGCTCACGTAGCCAATATACACCTTACTTGGCACCCTTGCGTCATCAAATTTTAACATTACCAACAGACTATCACATTTTTCACCATTTCTATTAGCTTTCAATCTTTGTTCCGCTGTCACTTTTGCTCCAGTTAAGTTTTTCATTATTTCATCAGTTGAGACAGCCGTCGAAATGGTCGGTATCACTCCTCTCATTGCCTTATTTCCTTCCAATACTGAACACTCCACACTTTTCCCCTCCATCTTATTGACACTGTTGCTTTTCCTTGTTGAACACTATCTTTATATGTAACTAGTAATGAACAACTACGAAGCATTCTTGCATTTAAAACTTCTCCAAGTAACTTATTAATTGCATTTGTGAGCTTAATTGGGTTCCACTCACGAAATGATGCCCCTTCCTGAGTAAGTTTAATGATTACTTTATACTCCTTCTGATTATTCCAGGATTGAACATCTTCTGATTCATCAGCATTTGATAACACACTTGATTGAATTTCCCTCCGTTTCCGTTTGCTTCTTTTAGACTTCACCAAATTCCAAACTTCCTCTTTCCTGCTTCCTACCTCCATTCCTCCTAGATCACTCCCTGCTTTATCACCTTTTGCTACCTGCTCTGCCATCTCCTGTCCGTTCACAACCCGGCTGTGCCACTCCGGTTCAAAGTCCCCGCCTCTCGTGGCCATCTTATATCACTCTTGTTGAAACACTGTTGTCTTCTTTTCCAGAGGAGCTTCTCAGCAAGCCTGCTATTTCTACAAAAGAGTATTGAGGGAGATGGATGAAATGGTAACATTTGGAGCTGCTGAAGTGAGAACTTTATTGTATGAATGGACAGTGGTGCAGCTGCAGAAATGACAGTGGCTCATTTTAATCTTCTGTTTTACAAGTGGGTTCCCAGCACTGAGGTCAGGTTTAAGATCTTAACAATGCAGTCACATGTTTGTCTTTACATCTCTGATTATTTATTTACAGAGAAAGACTTTGACTCCAAGAATAGTATTTTCAACAATGTACACTATATCCCCAGAGAATGCATAGAGGGACAGAGAATGATCATCCATTAACTGTACAAAACAATGACCTTTGAAAATTTATTACTGTTAGAATAAAATAAACAGTGAAGATAAGTTAGATATTACATAAAGTGCTCACACACAAGCTACAAACATACCTACACACACACACACACACACACACACACACACACACACACACACACACACACACATCCAAAAAAGTGTTTTAGCTCTACACGCATACATGCAGACGCACAAAATCTTTAGTCTCCGTTTCCTGCATCCACATGCGGGCATGGGGGTTGTGTAGGGTTGAAGAGTCTTAAACAGGATGTGAATGCCATAAATGGACTAAAAGGAGCCATAAAAATGGACATCTGGATGCTGAAAGGAAGGATGTGGAAGCCATAAAAACAAGGACACATCTAGACGCTAAGAGGAAGGATGTAGGAGCTATTTGGACCTGAGAAGACTAGTGTGTACAAATGGACAAGTATCATTGGAAGAGTGGAACCGCCCACCAACTCAGAAGCTATATGTAGGAGGGACTTCCTTTGTTCGTGGTCTGAGAACAGGTTAAGCTGCTGAGACCCAGTCGTGTTGACTACCTGCGTGATTCAATAAAAGTTAAGCTGAGAAATAGTATTTCTTCTGTGTTTATTGGTTGGTTAACTGAAAAGATTCTGCTAACTGTCCAAAATTATTTTTTACATTATCACCTGTTGATCCTTAAGAGTCTTTACATGTGGCTCACTGAATTAAAACAAATACACTTTAATTGCTAAAAGCACCTTTATACAGAACAGAGATTGTTGGGAGACTGCCGAGAGTTCAAAAATTGACCTGATCTGTGAACATTCTCCACCTGTTTGGGAGATTGTTGTAAGATTTTCAGGGTGATCAACAGAGATCTTTGAAAGATCATTGAGAGATAATTAAGAGACCAGGTCTGTCATATCCCGAGCGCTTTTGTCCGCGCTCGGGTTATTCCTCATCCTTGTCAGGTTTTGACAGCAGGTGTCGTCACTCGGGCTCCCCGGGCTCTGATTGGCCAGACGCTCGGGGGCTCTCAGCTGTCAGAACCTGAGCAGCTGCGCCGCGTTTCCAATCATGAGCAGCTGGCTTTAAATGTCAGTGCAGGTGAATTGGACTCTGCGGCTGTCTCGTCAAAAGTCTTATGACTTTCCCCCGTTTCCTTACCACATGCTCCCTGGGTTCCCCGACGTATCCCGCTGCATGTAAGTTATCTGTTATTTGGAATTGTACTTCTCCCTCGTTGACATTCCTTCCTATTGTGGTGGACGAGAGCTCCTCATCTCTGCCATAACTCTCTCCCTGTTCACGTTTAATATTCCTTGCCTTTGCGGCGTACGAGTGTTCCTCGTCCTAGCCGCTAACCTCTATTGTGAAACCATATTGTGCTGTGTAACGAAGCCTGCGTGGCAAGTTGTGTTGTACACCCAAGCCCTGTGCAATATAAATAAAGGAACTGAATTGCAACTTACTGAACTGTGGCGTCTTATGCTGGCTCGTGAGGGCCAGCCTTGACAGTAGACAGCCGCCAGAAGGAGACGCCGTTCTCAGTAAGTTGCGTTCTGAGAACTTTGCCCCTTCCTGTCCAGGTACGTGGCGTTGGAAACATGCCATCTCAGCGGAGTCGTTCTCGGGGTTCCCACGGCCTGCTGACCAAGGCGCTGGAGGAGGTAGATGAAATCCTCATCATCGCCTCCGACCTCGATGGGCATCCAGACACCTCCCTCGCCCCTCCTCTCCTCGGTTATCAGCCCGATGAACAGTGGTATTTAGACCGGGCTGAGGAGGTGCTTGACCGTCTGCCTTCCCGCTACAACGGTCACCCCGAGGTCGACGCGAGGAGACTCAACATCGCTGCCCAACGCCAGATTATTCAGATGTACGAAGAGGAGGAGGCCGCAAGGTGGAGTGATCTCTGGCTCCAGCTGCCTGAGGCGCTGGAGGAGGTGGATGACTTCATCAGCGCTTCCGCCAGCCTTGACGACTCATCCGAAGCGCACTACTACCTGGACTGCGCTGAGAGAACGCTCGACCGATTGTCTCCCCGCTACACCGACCACTGGGACGTCCAAGCGAAGAGACAAGAGATCGCCGCCCACCGCGAGGCGCTCCAGGAGATCGAGGAGGAACGAGGCCAAAGGCGGAGTAATCGGAGCTCCCGCTGCCCGCTCTGGAATCCGGATCCTTTTCTCGATCCAGTCCTGGAGTTCGCACCACCCAGGGCCCGTCGTAGACGTCGGCGCCGTGGCCAGAGACGTTCTCAGCGCGACTCCCTTCCGGAACCCGCTCCAGTTCACTGGACTGACCCCATTCATCCCACTGCTGTCTCCCCAGCGTCTCACCAGGAGGAGATCCCTGCAGCCTTTCCCCCCGGGCCTGCTTCCCCCACTGAGCTGTCAGCGCGTCACGCCCGGCCCGACTTGGCTGTTGCCCCCTCCGCCTCGACGCCTTCTCCAGCGGCTGGGAGTTTGAGAAGTTTTGCTCCAGTGGACAGCGCGGCTACACCATCCCGAGTGGCCCCCTCTCCTCCTTCAAGAGAGTCTCTGGCCACCACCCGGTGGGAGGAGGATGGGATGACGTTCTCTACGGCAGGTTCCACCGCCCCTCCGGGAGGCAGGCAAGTACAAGTTCACTTTTTTCCATCTAATAGTGATTTGTTCTGTCTGACTCCTGGGGGTGAGGCTCGGGGTTTGCAGCCCCCCGAACCTCAACTCCCTGCTGGTATGTTAATTAAACCCGCTGCCTCTGTGTCTCCCCCTGCTGAGCACGCTTCGACTTCTGAGGAGCGTCACCAGACGAGGAGTGAGCCTGCGGCCCTCGGGCAGAAGACCCCAGCCCCGCAGCCTTTTTCTGGGCAGAGGAGATCGGACGACTGGTTGGAGCCTGTGCCGACGACGGAGCGTCCCCGGGACTCCGCAGATGAACAGTCTGGTCCAGAGGGCTGAGAGCCCCCCACTTCCACGCCACATGAACCGCCTGCGTGGACGATGACGTCGGGGGGTCCTCGAGCTGCAGGAGCCCCTCTTCCAGGGGCGGATGAAGTCACGACGGGGTGGGAACCGGACGACGACCTCCTTCCGTTTGAACCTGGAGCATCGAAGTCCTGGATGGCGGCAGAACCCGAGATCAGGCGAGTGCTCTATTTTCTATCCCTCATCTTCTTTCTGGAGCATTATTGCCTGTCTCTCGGGGGGGCGAGCCGGGTGCAGCAGTCTGCTGCACTCGAGCCTGTCTCGCCGGGCCCTGCCGCTGCCGGTGATCCTGATCCCGGTTCCTTTTGTCCCTCTGAGCCTCTCCCCAGGGTCACTGGAGGCGAACCTGCTCTAGGTGCCACCTTGGAGGTTCTGGCTCTCGGCATGGGGTCCACCGGGAGTGCTCCGCCGGTTCAAGCGGAGCTCGACGTCATGGAGGTTCCGGCCCAATCGGGGTCCGACGCGGGTGCTGCTCTCGCTCGATCGGAGCTTGACGTCAGGGAGGTTCCGGCCCAATCGGGGTCCGACGCGGGTGCTGCTCTCGCTCAATCGGAGCTCGACGTCAGGGAGGTTCCGGCCCAGTCGGGGTCCGACGCGGGTGCTGCTCTCGCTCGATCGGAGCTTGATGTCATGGAGGTTCCGGCCCAATCGGGGTCCGACGCGGGTGCTGCTCTCGCTCAGTCGGAGCTCGGCGCTTGGTCGTTCTGACCCAGGCGGGTCCCGGAGATTGTGCAGCTGACCCACCGCTGAGCGCTTTCCAGGCCATGCCCCGTCCTCGCCATGGCCCCTTCTTCCCCGCTTTTGAGACTGCAGGAGTTAATTCCAGCTGGCCCGGTTCGCCGACCTTCCCCCAGCCATTCTGTTGGCAGGCCGATACTGCCCGACCACCCGGTGACCGGCTCTGTCCTTTTGGCGTCCGGGCCCGGATTCCTGACAAGCAGGATGATTCTTTCGGCGCCCTGGCCCGCCCGCCGGAGACATGGTTTCCCTCGGCCCGGGGTTTGGCTGGGCCGTTAGGGCACGTTCCGCTGCTTTTGCTGGCGGCCTGGATGCTGGGTGCTGGGAGACCTCCTGAGCGGAATTATTTAACTCTATTCCCCAATGGGTTTTTTTTCCTCCCCTTCTCTTACCCCACCACTGGCTTGTGACTGGTTTTCCTTTTTCTCTCCTCCCCTCTCAGACTGAAATACCCCACTGGGGATTGATCTTCGTGTTTAAAGTGACTGTTTTTCGTTAATGGACATACTGTATGTTCTCTTGCCGTAGCTATTTTTCATGTTATTTTCTGGGATGACTGTTTGGGGTTGTTCCTTGCACTCCCGATTTTTTTTTTTTTTTTTTTTTTTTTGTTACTTATTTGTACCCGTAGGTAGACATGGTTTGCAGTCTGGTGACAAGCCACCGGCTGCTGGTCGCTGCGTGCGCGAGCGCCCTAAACCTACATGTTTTGGTATGCGGGAGGAAACCGGAGAAATCCCGGAGTAAACCCGCGCAACACGGGGAGAACATGCAAACTCCACACAGCTCACTGTTGGTCGGGGGCTGGGATCGAACCCACGATCTCATGATCCCCGTGGTCCCCCGGCCGAGGGTAAAACTGTGCTGCCACAGTGCTAAACCACTGCGCCACCGTGCACCGTGCACCGTGATTTGAGACTCTTTTGAGCAGAATTTCCTTTTCCTTTTGACAGAATGTTATCATGAGTATTGTATGTTTCTTTTAGGGTGTGATTGTATATTTTCGATGTTACTCCCTTACTCGGGTCTAGTTCCTTTTTGGCACCTGTGTTGTCTTTTGGTTTTGAAGATTTTCTGTACACATTAGCCTGGAGATGAAGGTATTATTTGTCCTTTTATTTCTTTGACCCTGCCTTTTAGTATTGACTGGTATTCTATGTATCCTCATCTTGGTTTTCTTTTTTGTGGCGATATGTGTGTCAAGTTACATGGGGTGGTAGTTTGTGTCTTTTGTTATATGTGAGAGATGTCCATCTAGCGTTGGTTTTTCTTTTTTATTCGTCTTTTTGTCCCCGTTTATGAACGGTTTTTGCCTTTTTTTTTTTCTCTCCCTCCCTTCCCCGATGTTTTTGTCCCCTTGTTGTGAGTTGACCCTGCTCCCCCTCCACCTGCTTCCCCCTCCACCCTCCCTGGGGTGGGGTGGGGGGGTCTGGATGTTACGGGCGACCAGGAGTTCGCGTAGGGGGAGGGGTTCTGTCATATCCCGAGCGCTTTTGTCCGCGCTCGGGTTATTCCTCATCCTTGTCAGGTTTTGACAGCAGGTGTCGTCACTCGGGCTTCCCGGGCTCTGATTGGCCAGACGCTCGGGGGCTCTTTGCTGTCAGAACCTGAGCAGCTGCGCCGCGTTTCCAATCATGAGCAGCTGGCTTTAAATGTCAGTGCGAGTGAATTGGACTCTGCGGCTGTCTCGTCAAAAGTCTTATGACTTTCCCCCCGTTTCCTTACCACATGCTCCCTGGGTTCCCCGACGTATCCCGCTGCATGTAAGTTATCTGTTATTTGGAACTGTACTTCTCCCTCGCTGACATTCCTTCCTATTGTGGCGGACGAGAGCTCCTCGTCTCTGCCATAACTCTCTCCCTGTTCACGTTTAATATTCCTTGCCTTTGCGGCGTACGAGTGTTCCTCGTCCTAGCCGCTAACCTCTATTGTGAATCCATATTGTGCTGTGTAACGAAGCCTGCGTGGCAAGTTGTGTTGTACACCCAAGCCCTGTGCGATATAAATAAAGGAACTGAATTGCAACTTACTGGACTGTGGCGTCTTATGCTGGCTCGTGAGGGCCAGCCTTGACAAGGACAGATCACTCAAAGACCACAAGAAATCATTGGAAGATCAGGAGAGATCACTGGGAGAGCAGGACAGATCGCTGAACGATAATTTAAAACTTGTTTTGCAGACAGAAGTTTCTAGTGCTCTCTACTCCATTTACACAGGGGTGGTGATCATTGAGAGATGATTCATGGACAGAAAAAAATGACCAGATCTCTCAACAATCTTTCAACGATATCTCAGCGATCACCGAGGCCTCTCAGTGATTTCAAAATGATCTTACAGTGATCTCCACAGCCTCCACAGTGGATAGATTGTTTTTGCTAAAGTCCAAACAATCTCTCAACTGTCGGGAATGTGGAAATGACTGGAGACCATGGAGATCACTGGAAGGTTATTGAGAAATCATTGAGAGAGCTCAGTTATCGCTGAGAGATCGTAGAAAGATCCTTGAGAGATCTGGTCATTTTTTTTCCATTTATCAGGGATCTCTCAACAATCTACACCCCTATGTAAATGGAGTAGAAGAGCACTAGAAACTTCTGGAACCCAAACAAACTTTCAATCACCCATCAGTGATCTCTCCTGGTCTCTGAATGATCTCTCATTGCTCTATCCTGGTCTCCTAGTGATCTTTCAAAGATCTCAATAGATCACCATGAAAATCTTACAGTGATCGCCAAACCATTTACACCTGTAGAGATTACTGAGAGATCAGGCCAATTTTTGAGCTCTCAATGGTCTCCCAATGATCTCCATACTGTGTAAAGACAGTATAAGAGTTCTAAATGTAAAGAAGATTAAATTTATTTGACTTGATTCTTTTTGCAGCAGCTCCTGAGGACTTGAGCTCTGATCCCTGTTGAGCTGGATCCACCAGCTACACTGTGCCGGTGTCTGCATTCATGTACTGTAAAAAAAAAAAAGACACTGCAATAAAAATTCTAACATTTGTGTGTAAATATGCTGAAGTGCCCCAGGATCCAAGTGAAAGGGTTTAAGTCAGAAGTCTGGCTGCGGAGCTTTGTCATCTGTCTGTCTGTCTGTCTGTTATCACATGGCTCTGTCTTAATTTGACTGATCAGTGCAACCCAGTAACTACAAAGAGGAGGATGTCTGTGTGGACAACATGGAACTTAATGGTGCACAGGATAGCATTTTCATGAAAACAAAGATTTAAAAAAAACAACAACAACACATCGTGTTTGGAAATGTGCACAATGTAAATTTTAATGTTTTTCTAAAAATTAGTATATTGATGAAAAAATTATTTATTTCTTTTACGGGTTGTAAATAATATAAATATTAAAAAAAATATTTTTAAAAATCCAGCAATAATTACATCCAGCAGCTGGAGGAAGAGAGTTGCCACAGCCAAGATATATAGAGTGATGATATAGAGTGGAGTAATTGGCAGTAATCCACCTGTAAACTGGATGCCAACTGCCAATCAAATCTAAAAGAAGAAGAAGAAGCTGGAGGAAGACAAACAGGAAGTCCAGTCAGGATGTCACAGCCAATAGCATCGCTAGCTTCAGGTTACTGCCATCCCAGGTTACTGGGTTTGGGTTGTTGGGCTGCCAGTTAGTGAATTATTCAGCTAAATATCTGAGTCTGAAGGCAGACGTCAATTTCCAAGTCATTCTCAAGTATGGCATAACAAAGGAGCAGGATAAATATGGGTTCTTTTGATGGCTGTGTTCAGTAGTAATATGGCGACCGGGGCTCCCCGGGAATAGTGAGGGGTGACAGACCGCCTTTCCGGTGGTGGCGTCATCCGGGGTATAAAGGGCATGGTAGGAGGAGGCTAGTTCTCTTTCGCCGTCGACCCATTGCCTAGACTGTGCACCATGAGTCTGCCTGCTATTATTAATAAAGCTATGTTTACAGCAACCTCAGCCTGCTCGTTCCTTGTACCAAGTTATGGACATAACATCTGGTGACAAGGAAAACATCGTGATGGAGCAAGCTGCCACCAACATTCGGACATTTTTGGAGCCGCCCATACCATGGACGAGGTGGTTTGCCACTTTCAAAAAGTATTTGGTGGCCCTAAATCTAGGTGAGCTTGAGAAGTTGCATGCGAGGGCAATATTAGTCCATAACCTTGGCATGGAGGGTCAGAGAATCCTTGTGACTTTGGGAGGAGCTGATAGCTTCGAGGAGGTGGTGGAGCTACTAGTGCGCTATTTTCGCGCCCCTGAAAATGTTATCATCTAGCATATCAAGTTTTGGCAGTGCCACCAGCGGCTCAGAGAATCAGCACAGCACTTTGTTGCAGACCTACATCAGCTGGCAAGGGAGTGCCAGTTTGGAGCTTTAGAAGATGAGACAGTCCGGGATCAGCTTGCCGAACATCTGTGCTGTTCTGTAGCCTGGTTGAGGCTCCTGACATACCTGGGCGAGCTAACACTAGCCACAGCTACTGAGATAGCACAACAATTCGAAGCAGCCGAGGCAATTTCAAAGGACCTCAGTGGGAGGCCCACACTGACTCAAGACGAGCCAAGATTAAAGACACTGACGATGGACCCCGAAAACGAAGCCAGCAGAGACGAAGACAAATATGCCTTTGTGGTGAAAATATGGTCTGCCCCAGATATGCCAAGATGTTATGGCTGCGGGTCCTCCAGACATACATATGAGGCAAGAGAGTATCCGGCGAAGGGCAAGCGCTGTGGAAAAAAAGGCCTATTACTCCATTTTGCCAGGGCCTGTAAAAATTTCGAGTGGAGGGACCAGTGACAAGAACCAAGCTTCTCTGCAAAGACTCTAACAATCGTCCATATGGTCTCCCTGAGTACGTATGGTCATATCTACTGCAACATTCTGCTGGACGGTGTCGAGGTGCCGTTGCTGCTGGACATGGGATTGATGGCTTCGGTGCTGAACTGGTCCACGGTGAGGAGTCTGTTTCCCCATTACCGCATGAGCAGGTTATCCATGCTATACTTTGGCTACAGAGGAGCGAGGTTGGCTGTTGTGAGGTCTGTGGAGCTGATGGCCAGATACAAATCAGCGACAATGGCGAGCGTCCATTTTGTTGTGTCCACTATGGGGTCGAACATCATGGGATGCGACATGATTTATGGCCTCAGGCTTTCCATCGCCAACAACACCGGCAACGAGTGGTCGGGCTGTGGATTGTGGGACCGACCTGAGCCTTTTGTGGAGGACGACGTGGTTTGGGACAACAGTTGGCCTGGTGTTGTGGGAGGAGTTCACAATTGGCATCATGGAGCGTCATCTCGGGATGTGCCCGATGCCAGTGTCCAAGTTGCCCTAGATGAGGGAACTGGATGGCACAGCGGAGCCTCCAGGATGACTACCGGAACCAAGGTGTCAGCTCACTCGTCATCTGGAGAAGGTCCTAGCGATACCGGGCAGCGAGGAGCTGTAGGGGCTGTGCTGGTGCTGAAAGATGAAAAGGATGGGGCAAGACCAACAAGCGCGATCCAAAAACACGCTCAGCATCGTAAAAGGGCTTTGGACCGGGTCAGTGGAATACCCAGAACTGAAAGAGAGGCCCGACTACGACACAGTGGACAGAGCAAACAACATAGAGCTCCCCTACGCATCGGTGATGAAGTCCGGCACAGGGTAGAAGCTCGGCTGACAGGTGTCCACAAAATACGTCGGTGGTGTGATGACTACGGGTGGCTGCAAATAATGTTGGCCCAGCAGGATGGCTATTTGGGGCTGTCAGATGATTCGTGGAGGCACCCCAATGAGCTGAGACGCATGGAGAGGAGGAGACGGCGGCGCAGCTCATCTCCGGAGGCCATGAAGTGGAGGCACTCTGGGAAGGAACCACTGGATGGTAATCCTTCGGGGTAATTTCTCCAGCGGGTCGGTACTGTGACTGGGATGGTTGGGTGTGTTTTGTTTAAAGTTCACATGTCATACTGTATATAGTTTTTCACATGGACCTATTGGGTTGTACCCCATATGTATTTGGTTTGTGGGAAAATTGGAAAAAAGAAAACGGTAAAAGTGAATAAAATTAATTAGTTTAAGTAAATTGTAAAAAACAAACAAACAAACGAGAAGATGGTATTGTTGTTTGATTCGAACTGACAATGTATGGAAACGATTGAGAAAAAGTGTCATGTAAATTGTGATGCCCAACACGGTAAATGTGTGTATTGTGATGTGCCCAAGTGTGGGGTGGGTGTGTTGGGGTAGGGGCCGCCATGAGGGATGTGAATATTGTTTGTTGTGTGCATATTGTAATTGTTCTGGGATTATTTTATTTTTTTTAGGGACACAGATATTTTTATTTTTGGACTTTAAACATAAGGCGGCAGAATAACCTGCCTGGCCGTGTAGGTGGCACCAGCAGTCTACCTGGACCGTCTAGTTTATGTTGTGTGAATGGATAGGTTTGTATATTTATTTTGGTACATTTGGTTTTGGTTGTTAGCGGGTGAGTCGGGTCATAAATTCCAGGTGGGTTAAATTTGTGCGCTTGGCATTTTTCTTCGGGGGTAGGGGGGTGGTGTTAAGTAGTAATATGGCAGCCGGGGCTCCCAGAGAATAGTGAGGGGTGACAGACCGACTGTCCGGTGGTGGCGTCATCTAGTATATAAAGGGCACGGTAGGAGGAGGCGAGTCCTCTTTCACCGTCGACACATTGTCTAGACTGTGTGCCGTGAGGCTGCCTGCTATTATTAATAAAGCTACGTTCACAGCAACCTCAGCCTGCTTGTTCCTTGTTCCAAGTTATGGACATAACAGGCTGATGTCTGCTGAAGAGTCTCAAAGGGCAGAAAAGTCACGCAGAGGTGCAGTGCCGGTCCAAGCCCCTGTGGGGCCCTAAGCGAAATTTGATTTTGGGGCCCCCTATTACTGCTGCTAATACTGACTAATGACCATTCACACATCAACTGCAAATTTATTTAATTTTCTAATATGTCATTACGAATACACTTGTCAAACTAGATGTGAGAAGTTTTTGCTGTTGTTAGAGTGTAATCCACAGTGATGAAGGTCATGGAAGCAAACAACAGATTTGCAAATTTGTAGAAAAATCTTCCAGTATTTGGCAAAGTCAGCAACTCCTACACAGTTGCAGCAGTGTTGTTTACATCATCTTATTGTCAGCCTGGCATGTTTTTACCATCTATCTATAAATGCAAGATATCGCTGTCTGTGTGTGTGTGTTCCTCAGATATCTCTCAAACCATTCATCAGACTGGCCTATGATTTTAAACGTGTTTTGCTGAGGTTACAAGGGTGTACATTCCCGAATATGGAGTCGCTCAGTCAAAATATGTATTTTTTATTGATAAGAGTTTAGCCACCGCTTTCTTCATGTCCTGGCTTCTAGAAGTGTGGGTGGGGCTTCGGATTGACTCTTTGGATAATATGCGGCATCACAACCAGTCACCAGAGCGCTAAACAAACAAAACAAGGAAGTGAAGAGCAACAAATCTGACCAGAAAAAGAGAATACTGATGATTTAATACTGAAAAAATTATACTACAACGTTGCCGTGATTGCGTAGCTCTAAAGTATAATTCGGCATATCAATGGCTGAAATGCAAAACCTCCTATCTGAAGGATTTTCTAATTTGCGGATTTCACTTTGGATGATGAGAACAAGGAAGGCTGCTCATATCTGTCTGCAAGACAGTCCTACCCTTTATTGTGACAGAAAATTATTGTGATGGAAAAAAAAATAGCATTCTGCAAGAAAACAATTTTTTTTATTTTTTTTTTTTAGTTTTCTCAAAAAAGTGCCTTTTGTCAGATAGGATGTTTTGCGTTTCGGCCATCGATATGTGGAGCGGAATGGCCAGATCAATTGCACATCATATGCGGACACATATGCACGCTTTGACTAAACAACGACCATGACAAAAACTGCCCAAATAACAAAATAAATCATTTTTTATTTACTGACAAATGGGCAACACTGATGCAGGAATTGCAGCACATTTCAGTCATTCTTCTGAGTATAATAATGTTGGGTGTTTTGTTTATCTTTACTTGCACGATGGGAGATCTGGGTCCATCTTTTGTCGCCATTTGCACTATGGGTAGCATTACTGTACATAAACTGCTGTTGTTGTTTTTCCAGCCTTATTCCTTTTTCTTTTTTTATATTGTGCACACCTCTGAAGAGAGAGAGCAACGCCATTTCAATGCTCCTGTATGTCCTGTATGTATAGTAGTATTGACAAACAGAATCTTTGAATAATATTGCTAAAATATAAAAGGATGCACTACAGTGGGTCTCAAATTTTTGTAAACGTGTCCTGTTAGAGTACCGCTCGAGTTTATTGATGACAGACTACAAACTTCACAAATAAACTAAAACAATTATAATGACTGAACTCCCATTTCCCAAAGTGCACGATACAACACATGAATATAAGTGATAAAAGATCACACAAATAAGTCTGACTGTTCTGCCCTCAGTAGTGTGTTTTATAGAAGTTAAAATAGTTTATAAGTTCATATTAAATATCATAGTTCATTTATAATAATTCATGTTAAAATTGTAATCGTGTTAAAAGTAATTTCTGTATAGTTATTAGTAACTTGCTTGTATTTTATATTGAAAGCGCAGCCAGTTGCTGCTAGGATTTGTGGGTAGAAGAAACGGACTTCGGTAGAGAGAAAAAAAAGGCAGAGAGTATAACCTGCCCGCGAATGTCTGAAACGTTCCTCCTGTGTGTTTAACCCTTTTCCTACACCTTCGAAAGCAATGGCTGTAAGTCCAATTAGTGTCTTGTTAATTTATAAGTTTCGTTAGATGTGAACTTGATATCGTTTTTAGAGTGTGATTGTTTCAGTAATTAGTCATATCCCAGGGCCCCGCTAGCTTGTTGAATGTATTGTGTTTGTCTGTTTCCAGGAATTAGTCCTACCCCAGGGGCCCGCTAGCTTAATTAAATGTATTTGTTTTTTATTTCTTTTCAGTTTCACTCGGGCTTTTCAACGAGCTTCGAGCCACAGTTGTAAAGGTACTGTAAGCTGTCTAGAAGACTGAAATAAAGGAGCAGGACGCTCGGTTTCCTGGCTCGTGAAAAACGAGTTTGGCTTGCTGTTGATCTACGTTAACATACACAGTGTATACAACACGTAGGGATAACAGTACACTGACAAACAAGTAAACATGGGTTCTTAAACATTTGCCAATACTGGATATCCCATTCATTTTCAATAATTCTGTAATTAATATTCGCACAATCAAATACATAATAGTGTTCAGTCCTTTTAATATTTGTCAAAGTCTAACATGTGATTGCCTACTTACAGGCTACCCCTCTTTGTATTCCACTTTCAAACACAGCCTACATTTTGGCCTGTAAATAATAATAAATCAGATTTATATAGCGCTTTACAAATAGATACATGATTCATTCACTCCAGACAGACGTTGATAGTGGTAAGCTACTACTGTAGCCACAGCTGCCCTGGGGCAGGCTGACGGAAACGTGGCTGCCAATCCGTGCCAACGGCCTCTCCGACCGCTACCGAACATTTATACATATTCATACCCAGTGTCATGGACACTGGAGGCAAGGTGGGTAAAGTGTCTTGCTCAAGGACACAACGGCAGGATATCTGGGGAAAGCGGGATTTCAAGCACCAACCATCCGGTTATTGCACGACCTAATCTACAGTGGGGCAAAAAAGTATTTAGTCAGCCACCAATTGTGCAAGTTCTCCCACTTAAAAGATGAGAGAGGTCTCCAATTTTCATCATAGGTATACCTCAACTATGAGAGACAAAATGAGGAAAGAAAAATCCAGAAAATCACATTGAAGGATTTTTAATGAATTAATTGGTAAATTCCTTGGTAAAATAAGTATTTGGTCACCTACAAACAAGCAAGATTTCTGGCTCTCACAGACCTGTAACAACTTCTTTAAGAGGCTCCTCTGTCCTCCACTCGTTACCTGTATTAATGGCACCTGTTTGAACTCGTTATCAGTATAAAAGACACCTGTCCACAACCTCAAACAGTCAGACTCCAAACTCCACTATGGCCAAGACCAAAGAGCTGTCAAAGGACACTAGAAACAAAATTGTAGACCTGCACCAGGCTGGGAAGAATGAATCTGCAATAGGTAAATAGCTTGGTGTGAAGAAATCAACTGTGGGAGCAATTATTAGAAAATGGAAGACATACAAGACCACTGATAATCCCCCTTGATCTGGGGCTCCACGCAAGATCTCACCCTGTGAGTTCTCCCACTTAAAAGATGAGAGAGGTCTCCAATTTTCATCATAGGTATACCTCAACTATGAGAGACAAAATGAGAAAAAAAAAAATCCAGAAAATCACATTGAAGGATTTTTAATGAATTAGTAAATTCCTCAGTAAAATAAGTATTTGGTCAATAACAAAAGTTCATCTCAATACTTTGTTATATACCCTTTGTTGGCAATGACAGAGGTCAAACCTTTTCTGTAAGTCTTCACAAGGTTTTCACACACTGTTGATGGTATTTTGGCTCATTCCTCCATGCAGATCTCCTCTAGAGCAGAGATGTTTTGGGGCTGTCGCTGGGCAACATGGACTTTCAACTCCCTCCAAAGATTTTCTATGGGGTTGAGATCTGGAGACTGGCTAGGCCACTCCAGGACCTTGAAATGCTTCTTACGAAGCCACTCCTTCGTTGCCTGGACAGTGTGTTTGGGATCATTGTCATGCTGAAAGACCCAGCCACGTTTCATCTTCAATGCCCTTGCTGATGGAAGGAGGTTTTCACTCAAAACCTCACAATACATGGCCCCATTCATTCTTTCCTTTGCACGGATCAGTCGTCCTGGTCCGTTTGCAGAAAAACAGCCCCAAAGCATGATGTTTCCACCCCCATGCTTCACAGTAGGTATGGTGTTCTTTCTCCTCCAAACACGACAAGTTGAGTTTTGACAATAAAGTTCTATTTTGGTTTCATCTGACCATATGACATTATCCCAATCCTCTTCTGGATCATCCAAATGCTCTCTAGCAAACTTCAGACGGGCCTGGACATGTACTGGCTTAAGTGGGGGACACGTTTGGCACTGCATGATTTGAGTCCCTGGCGGCGTAGTGTGTTACTGATGGTAGCCTTTGTTACTTTGGTCGCAGCTCTCTGCAGGTCATTCACTAGGTCCCCCCGTGTGGTTCTGGGACTTTTGCTCACCGTTCTGTGATCATTTTGACCCCACAGGGTGAGCTCTTGCGTGGAGCCCCAGATGGAGGGAGATTATCAGTGGTCTTGTATGTCTTCCATTTTCTAATAATTGCTCTTGGACAGAGGAGCCTCTTAAAGAAGAAGTTACAGGTCTGTGAGAGCCAGAAATCTTGCTTGTTTGTAGGTGATCAAATACTTATTTTACCAAGGAATTTACCAATTAATTCATTAAAAATCCTTCAATGTGATTTTCTGGATTTTTTTTTTCTCATTTTGTCTCTCATAGTTGAGGTATACCTATGACGAAAATTGGAGACCTCTTTCATCTTTTAAGTGGGAGAACTTGCACAATTGGTGGCTGACTAAATACTTTTTTACCCCACTGTATGTCCATGATGAAAAGCAGCTTCTCCCTGTCGCCAGCAGTCACAGCTGCTACTGATCGCTGGCAGTCTCATTTCCCAGCTTTCTTGAAGTGGCACAGTGGCAGACATTGCTGCTTCCTTGCCAAAACAGCTGTGATAAAAACACATCACGTTCTTGCATCTCCTGGTGGCCGTCCCAGGCACTACCATTGGCTCCTCAATGATGCGGTCTGCCTCTTGTGCCATTGTGCGGTAGTTCCTGGCCGCCAGCTGTGGTGACTTAGCAAGGATCACCCACGCTGTAGCTGGTAGATTCCGGAGGAAGAGGTGGGTGAACAGGAAGGATCCATTGTCCTTACCCATTAGCACAAGCATGCTCTCCATAAAGTCCACAGCCAATCTGTAACCTAATTTCAAGCGTGTGAGGAGTTTTTCTGCCCTCTCCCCATCCGAAAGTGTACAACGTTGTAGCAGCATCTGCTTCAGAGCGTTGTAGTCACCTTGGGTTGGTGGGTCTTGAAGCAGGCTCGTGACTTGTTGCGTGGTGTGCGTGTCCAGTGCAGCTACCACATGATGGTATCTGGTGTCATCCATAGAGATTCCACGGAGGGTGAACTGGGCTTCCACATGCAAAAACCAAGCGGCTGGATTGTGGAGCCAAAAGTCCGGGAGCCTGACTGTGACAGCGCACGCAGTGGTATGTGGCTTCCGCAGGAGTGTTTCCACGGAGGTGCTCGGCTCATTCTCCACTTCACGTCTTAAGGTCACCAATGTGGAGGAAGGAATCAGATGAGACCACGGACTGACGACACAGACGTTTTTCTCCTCCATCCAGTAAAACAAACTAAATCTGAGTGCCAGAGCAGACTCTCTTATCCTCTTTATTCCCGCCTCTTTGGCACTCAGGGTAAGCACATTACCATACAAGCTGTAAAACATGCACACACATCCACAGACACATCTACATACACGTCACAGAGCAGGTCTTAATACAATACATTCGCACCCCTGTGTCCCCAGGTGTGAACCTGGCACAGCAGGGGCAAAAGGTACAAGTTTGTTTGGCTTTATGCCCCCTAGCGCTCTGGTGCCTTTAGCTGGTGCTTCTTGCCTTTTCCCCATTACCATGTCTGACTACCTTCTCCCCCACCAACCCCCCGGTCCTGGGTGGAGTGCCATGACCTATTGTGTCCCCCACAAGATGCTGTTTTCAGCTTTCCAGCCACCTGTGCAGGTTTTTCATTGCTGCTGTTGTGCATTGTTTGAAACAGGAATACTTCACTGATGTAATTTCATGCTGAAGGCAGTATCTGTCACACTGTAAAAATGGAAATCTCAGTAAGACAAAATATCTTAAATCAAGACTTTGTTTTTCTCTCCAAGATAATATTGACAAGACTAGAATTTCTTTTTGTTGTGCAGTTTTTCTGTCAGATTTTACTTGCTTTACAAAAGTTTTTACTTGTTTTAAACAATTTATTCTTACTCTGTTGGCAAATGTTTTCTTTTTTGCTTATTTGAAGTAAAATTATCAGCCAACAGAGCAAGAAAATGTGACTTATCAAATTGCTTCAAACAAGTTAAAACTATCTGAAAGCATGTAAAAAATTTCTTACAGAAACTGCGCAGCAAGAATAAATATCTTGTCAGACAAAAAAACGATCCCCTCATGGATCGTCACCTTATCGTGGTGGGGGGTTGCGTGCCCCAGTGATCGCAGGAGCTATGTTGTCCGGGGCAATTTGCCTCTGATAGGGTCACCCAAGACAAACTGGTCCTGGGTGAAGGGCCAGACTAAGAACTATCCAACAGACTCTCATGATAAATTCTAGATCAAGGATTCAGTGTACCCCACCTGGTATGGGGTTACCGGGGCCCCACCCTGGAGCCAGGCCTGGGGGAGGGGCTCGATGGCTAGCGTCTGGTGGCTGGGTTTCCACCCATGGGACCCGGCCGGGCTCAGCCCGAAGGAGTTACATGGGTCCGCCCTCCAGTGGGCTCACCACCTGCAGGAGGGATCATGGGGGTCCGGTGCTATGTGGATCAGGTGGCGGTCAAAGGCGGAGACCTTGGCGGACTGATCTCAAGCTTTCTAAACTGACTTTTGGTACGTGAAATGTCACCTCTCTGGTGGGGAAGGAGCCTGAGCTGGTGTACAAGGTTGAGAGATACCGACTAGATATAGTCGGCCTAACCTCAACACACAGCTCTGGTTCCGGAACCAGTCTCCTAGAGCTTGGCCTTTTCTGGAGTTGCCGTGGGCGAGAGGCGACGAGCAGGGGTGGGTATTCTTGTATCCCCCCACCTTGCTGCCTCTATATTGGAGTTTTCCCCGGTGGATGAAAGGGTTGCTTCCCTGCACCTTCGGGTTGGGAAACGGGTCCTGACCATCATTTGTGCCAATGCATCAAATGATGTTTCAGAGTACCCACCCTTTTTGGAGTCTGTGACTGGGGTGCTGGAGGGTGCTCCTCTTGGACACTCCATTGTCCTACTGGGGGACTTCAATGCGCATGTGGGCAACGACAGTGAAACCTGGAGGGGGGTGATTGGGAGGAACGGCCTGCCCGATCTGAACCCGAGTGGTGTTCAGTTATTGGACTTCTGTGCTAACCACAGTTTGTCCATAATGTAATGTAATGTAATGTAATGTACTTTATTTATATAGCCCTTTAAAACAACCCGTAGGTGACCAAAGTGCTTTACAAAAAATAAACAGCATTAAAAACACACAGAGCATTAAAAACAAATAACATAAACAAAAACAACCTAAAAATAAAATAAAAACAAATGCCAAGACAAATATCACCACTACTGGGTATTAAAAGCCATCCTAAACAAATATGTCTTAAGTTCAGATTTAAAAAGGGTCAGGTCAGAGATAGCACGTAGGTCAGGGGGGAGATTATTCCAGAGCCTGGGGGCAGCAACAGAAAAGGCTCGGTCACCCCAATGTTTATACCTTGACCTAGGCACATCCAGCAAAAGCTGATTGGATGACCTCAAAGCTCTGCCTTGGTCACGGACAGTCAAAACCTCAGACATATAAACCGGAGCAAGGCCATTAAGAGCTTTAAAAACAAAAAGCAAAAGTTTAAAATTAATTCTAAAATGGACTGGAAGCCAATGAAGTGAAAAAAGGATCGGAGTAATGTGCTCTCGCCTAGGTGTGTTGGTCAAAAGACGGGCCGCTGCATTTTGCACAAGTTGAAGGCGGCCAAGAGAAGACTGAGAGATGCCAACATAAAGTGCATTGCAGTAATCAAGTCGAGACGTGACTAAAGCATGGATGGCTATCTCAAGATCATGACGGCTCAGGAAAGGTTTGGCTTTGGATAACAAACGTAATTGATAAAAGCTCATTTTGACTACATTGTCAATCTGTTTATCAAATTTTAAATGGCTGTCAAAAATCACCCCCAAATTTCTGACAGCTGAACTGAGCCTTAAAGAGAGGGTACCAAAGCCAGCCGTTACAGTATCCCCAAACACAATACATTCTGTTTTTTCTTCATTTAAGTGGAGAAAATTTTGGCTTAACCACAACTTAATATCAATGATGCAATCCAATAGAACACTTTGTGAGTTTGTTTGTTCTGGGTTCAAAGGTAAATAAAGCTGCAAATCGAACATAATGAACACCATGTTCAAGCATAAGGGTGTCCATATGTGCACCTGGCACCAGGACACCCTAGGTTGCAGGTCGATGATCGATTTTGTTATTGTGTCATCAGACCTGCGACCGTATGTCTTGGACACTTGGGTAAAGAGAGGTGCAGAGCTGTCAACTGATCACCACCTGGTGGTGAGTTGGATCCAATGGCAGGGGAGGATGCCATTCAGACCTGGTAGACCCAAACGTATAGTGAGGGTGTGCTGGGAACGTCTGGCTGAGGCCCCTGTCCGGGATGTCTTCAACTCCCACCTCCGGAAGAACTTCAGCCACATTCCGAGGGAGTCTGGAGACATGGAGTCTGAATGGGCCATGTTCTCCACCTCTGTTGTTGAAGCAGTGGCCCAGAGCTGTGGCCGCAAGGTGGTCGGTGCATCTCGTAGTGGCAACCCCCGAACCAAGTGGTGGACAGCAGTGGTGAGGAGGGCCATTAAGCTGAAGAAGGAGTCCTATCAGGCTTGGTTGGCTTGTGAGACTCCCAAAACAGCTGAGGTGTAAAGGCAAGCCAAGCGGAGTGCCGCTCAGGTGGTTGCTGAAGTAAAAACCTGGGTATGGGAGGAGCTCGGTGAGGCCATGGAACAAGACTTTCGGTCAGCCTCGAAGAGATTCTGGCAAACTGTCCGGTGGCTCAGGAGGAGAAAGCAGCTCCCTGTCCACACTGTGTATGGTGCGGATGGGACGCTGTTGACTTCGACTGGGGATATCGCTGGGCGGTGGAAGGAATACTTCGAGGATCTCCTCAATCCCACTGCCACGCCTTTCATGGAGGAAGCAGGGTTTGTGGACGAGGGGGATGACTCGCCTATCACAGGAGCTGAGGTCGCCAATGTGGTTAAAATCTCCTTGGTGGGCGGGCCCCAGGGGTGGACGAGATTCACCCGGAGTACCTCAAGGCCCTGGATGTTGTAGAGCTGTCATGGTTGACACGCCTCTGCAACATTGCGTGGAGGTCGGGGGCAGTGCCTTTGGCATGGCAAACCGGGGTGGTGGTTCCTCTCTTCAAAAAAGAGGACCTGAGGGTGTGCTCCAACTTTAGAGGGATCACACTCCTCAGCTTCCCTGGGAAGGTCTATGCCAAGGTACTGGAGAGGAGAGTCCGGCCATTGGTCGAACCTCGGATTCAGGAGGCACAATGTGGTTTTCATCCTGGCCGTGGCACATCGGATCAGCTTTTTACCCTCTTGAGAATTCTCGAGGGTTCGTGGGAGTTTGCCCAACCAGTTTATATGTGTTTTGTGGACTTGGAGAAGGCATTCGACCGCGTCCCTCGTGGTTTTTTGTGGGGGGTGCTTCGGGAGTATGGGGTATCGGGCTTGTTGTTACGAGCTATTTGGTCTCTTTACGACCGTTGTGAGAGTTTGGTTAGTATTGCCAACACTCGGTCGGACTCATTCCCAGTGAGATTTGGACTCCGCCAGGGCTGCCCTTTGTCACTAATCCTGTTCATAATTTTTATGGTCAGGATTTCTAGGTGCAGCCAGGGATTGGAGGGTGTCATGCTTGGTGACCACAGGATCTCATCTGTTGTTTGCAGATGATGTTGTCCTGTTGGCTTCAACCAGCAATGACCTACAGCTCTTGCTGGGACAGTTTGCCGCTGAATGTGAAGCAGCTGGGATGAGAATCAGCACTTCCAAGTCCGAGTCCATGGTCCTCAGCCAGAAAAAGGTGGATTGTCCTCTCTGGGTTGGGGACAGGCTTCTGCCCCAAGTGGAGGAGTTTAAGTATCTTGGGGTCTTATTCATGAGTGAGGGGAAAATGGAGTGAGAGATTGACAGACGGATCGGAGCAGCATCTGCAGTGATGTGGACGTTGTACCAGTCTGTTGTGGTGAAGAGGTAGCTGAGTTCTAAGGCAAAGCTGTCGATTTACCAGTCAATCTACGTTCCTACTCTCACCTATGATCACGAGCTTTGGGTAATGACCGAAAGAACAAGATCGCGGATACAAGCGGCTGAAATGAACTTTCTCCGTAGGATTGCTGGACTCACCCTCAGAGACAGGGTGAGGAGCTCAGTCATCTGGGAGAGGTTCAGAGTAGAACCGCTGCTCCTCCACATTGAAAGGAGTCAGTTGAGGTGGTATGGGCATCTGATTAGGATGCCTCCTGGACACCTCCCACTTGAGGTGTTTTGGGCACGTCCCACTGGGAGGAGACCCCGGGGCAGACCCAGGACTCAGTGGACAGACTATGTCTCCCAGCTGGTCTGGGAACGCCTTGGTATCCTCTCTGAAGAGCTGGAGCAGGTGGCTGGGGAGAGCGAAGTCTGGGCTTCTCTGCTTGAACTGCTGCCTCCGCGACCCGGACCTCCAGAAAAGTGGTAGAAGATGGATGGATGGACAAAAAACAAGCATATCCATCCATCTTCTTCCGCTTAATCCTTTTCGGGTCACGGGGGGACTGGAGCCTATCCCAGCATCTTTTGGGCAAGAGGCAGGGTACACCCTGGACAGATCGCCAGTCCATCGCAGGACCAACACAGAGAGACAGACAACCATTCACTCTCACAGTCATACCTAAGGACAATTTAGAATCCCCAGTTTGAGGTCAGTTAACCTAACTTGCATGTTTTTGGCATGTGGGAGGAAACCGGAGAAATCCCAGAGTAAACCCACACAGACACGGGGAAAACATGCAAACTCCACACAGAACACTGTTGGTCGGGGGCTGGGATCAAACCCAGGATCCCCCGGCCAAGGGTGAGTTGCTGTGCTGCCACAGTGCTAACCACTCTGCCACCGCGCTGCCATAAACAGTCTTAATTTATTTCATTTTACTTATATTTGACTTTTTGCAGTGTAGTTGTGTTTTCTAGCTCACAGTTGCATTATTTCTCAAAGAGAAACAAAAATGAGGCCGTAGTGGCTCAGGAGGTAAAGCAGGTCGCCCATTAACTGGGGGGTTGGTGGTTCGAATCCCAATCCCCCCACCTTGCTGTTGTGTCCTTGGGCAAGACTCTTTACCCACCTTGCCTCCAGTGTGTTCATGACACTGATAAATAAATGTTTGGTGGTGGTCGGAGAGGTTGTTGGCATGGCTTGGCACTCACGTTTCCATCAGTCTACCCCAGGGCAGCTGTGGCTACAGAGGTAGCTTACCACTATCATTGTCTGTGGAGTGAATGAATAATGGACTCATTGTAAAGTGTCTTTGGGTGTCATGAAAAATGCTACATAACTGCAATCCATTATTAAAACATAATAGACCTTTTATACATTTTTAAACTGAGATTTTGTTGTGTGTGTGTGTGGGGGGGGGGTACGAAACCTCTCAGCTCAAGGGCCTAACGGCAAGTTAAGGTGGCCCTGCTGATGTCATCCACTGCGACCGCCAGTCCATTTCCAAAAATCAATTATCTATTTATAGCCCGTTTGAACGTACAGCATTTGGAACTACATTCTTAAATGCAGTTAGAGTCCGCCAGTAGAGGGGGCTCTAATCAAAACATTGGTGCCTCATGCAGCGGTCCAGCAAGAGTGAGGGAGCGACAGAGGGAAAGCTTGAATCTGAATGAGTCTGAATGAATGAATGAATGAGCAACGAGATGCACAAAGGCTTCAAGGAGGATTTCTCCAAGGAGGACAGAGATGCACGTGCCAAGCTGTGGCCACTGGTCCAGGAAGCAAGGAAGAAAGGAAAGCAAGCATTCCTGAGGGAGGGACATGCATGGACTGACAACCAAAGAGTGGATCCCATTTAAAACACATGTTCTTATTCTTGGGAACTGGTGGGCTGAAATCAGCAAGAAGAGTTGCACCTCCTTTTTCATTCGTTCGATGTGGGTTATTGTGAGCATGTTGTGAGGACTAAGACTTGATCCCTGCATGATACCAGCCTTTCTTGGTTCTTTTTTCAAGCCTTTCATTTTTGAACTGTTTTCTCTTATTTCCTTAAATACTAGGGAGTTGAAGGATAATGTAAAGCATAAGGCTGTGGGTCACCCCCACAGTCTGGGACAAGCAGAGCGCTCATCTGGAGCAATTAACAGAACAATGAGATGTGTGTATTGATAGCAATAGGCAGCCTCTCTGTGTCTAGCTCCTTCCGCCAGTATCATGCTGTTTTGTATGACTCAAATGCATTGTCTTCACGCTTCCCGGCTCTGTACTGTAATGCAAATGTCCCATGCTTTTCTGCAGTTACTCTGACGACAATGTGCCATTCATGCATTGTGTTCACGCTTTCCAGCTCTGTACTGTAATGCAAATGTCTAGGCTTACTGCTGTGCACGTATTGTCTGTAACTGAGTATATAAGCACTGAAATTCACATGTTCTCTCTCTCTCTGACCACTGCTGCTAGCACACGCATTCTGTGTCTCCTCACGAGAGCCTGAGGACCCGCTCCAGCCCGCCTGCACAGGGCTGGAGTGAGTTCTATGATGGCGGGATGAATAATAATAAACTCCCTCAAAAACTCACAGTTCGCCGCTTATTATTTCATGTCGCCACAAAGGCGATTTTTCTTTTTTGTAAAGAACAAAGGGCTAATTGTTACTTTTTACAAGAGACTCATCCTTATCGGATGCTAATTTCTGGAAAGTTCATTGGGGTGATACAGTCTTCTTTCCCCCCAAAAAAAGAAGAAAAAAGAAAAGAAAAATGTAAATAAAGAGCAGGTTTTGAGTAGTTTGCATTGAAAATGTTAAGAAATCTGTAGTTGACAGGGGACTGAAGCTAAAGCTTTGCCCCGGGTGAATGTGCCAGGTGTTCAGAATGGTGGTTGGGGTTCAGCCCCCCCTTCACAAATTCCTGGCTATGCCACTGATTAGGCAACATTGATAACACATCTGTACACCAGGAGTCTGATGGAATGAGCCATTAAATTTTTGATTTAATGCCATTTGTAGAGGAGCTTGAAATAACGAGGCGATGTGATTCATAAACCAAAGTTTATTATCAGCTCCTCTAACAAGTCTCATCTAGGTGCAGCAGCAGAAGAAGTAAGAGAGCGTACACCTTCGGCTCTACGAACTTATACTTGCACATAACAAAAGACATGTATATCAAAAGCTGATATCCCTCACTATCTTAATCCCCTCTTTTGTCTTCGTACCCCTCCATCTGGCCCTGGGGGGTCAGGGCAACCCATCCGGTCTCCACCGCAGCACCTCGGATGCTCTTTGATCTTCACTGGCGGTTGAGACCCTTTGTCCTGTTCTGAGGTGTGAAGTCGCCTTACATATGTAATCACTAAACACTCTCACATGCTTAAACATATGTAGGTTATGGAATATATGATTAATATAGACCACAGCCCCCCCCAAACGACTAAGAAAAGGACAATAGAAAAATTCACAGTTTAAGATAATTATTATGACATACTAACTGCTACACCTCTTGACACAGAAGAAACTTTCCAGCAGCCATGCTCCTAAGAGAGTTCAGTGGTAATCATAACAGCGTAGTAATATCACAAGTCAGTCCTAAACTGTTACAGCACAATTAGTGAACTACTGTTGAGTAGTTTGCATCAGTCCCTGTGCTGTCTGGGTTTTAATCTTCTCCCGAATCTGCTGTGGGTCCGCTTGGGCGTCCTGGTGGGACCTTCCTGTAAGGAATCTGCAGCTTGGGGAGGAGAGTGATTATTTGTTCCCTGCAGGGGGGCTGAGTCTTTTCTCTTGGGGGGTCTACCCCGCCGAGGTGCTCTCGCCAACCGTGCAGGCTCGTCTCTCAACAAGAAGGCAGGTTTAAGTCTGTCAATGCTGACTGTTTCTTTTCTATCCCCAAAATCAAGCACAAAATGTTTATCACCAGGTTCCAGCACTCTGAATGGGCCATCGTATGGTGGGCGGAAAGTTGGTTTTAAAGCTTCATGCCTAACAAAAACGAATTCAGTGTCTTTTAAAGCTTGGGGGACAAAAACCCGTGGAAAAGAGTGATGTGCCGGTCCGGGGAGAGAGTCCGGTCCGTTGCTGCCTAAAAACCTCGGGGCTGGAAGATGCCCTGGCTCTGGGTTCTCTGGTAAAAATTCACCTGGGAGCCTGAGAGGTTGTGCAAAAACTAATTCTGCTGGGGAGGCGTCTAGATCCTCTTTGGGCGCAGCACGCAACCCCAATAAAACCCAGGGAAGTTTATTTACCCAATTTGTATCCGTTAGTGAGGCTCTGAGGGCGGCCTTTAAAGATCTGTGAAAACGCTCGCATAACCCATTAGCCTGAGGGTGATAAGCGGTGGTGCGGTGAATTGTCGCCCCTAAGCTGCTGGCCATGGCTGACCAAAGCTCTGAGACAAATTGAGGCCCCCTATTGGACGTGATGTCCGATGGGACGCCGAAACGTGCCACCCAGTTTGTCAAAAAAACGCGAGCGACTTCCTCCGCTGTGGTTGACGCCAGAGGGACTGCCTCCGGCCAGCGCGTGGTGCGGTCTATCATTGTTAACAGATGTGTGAAACCTTGGGAGGAAGGTAGTGGCCCCACGAGGTCGACATGAACGTGGTCGAACCTTCTAGCAGGGATTCGAAAAGGCTCCAGAGGGGCTTTTGTGTGTTTGTGTACTTTGGCGCGCTGACAAGAAATGCAAGTCTTTGCCCATTCTTTTACGTTTTTGCGCAGGCCAGGCCACACAAACTTTTCAGCGACCATTTTAACCGAAGCGCGCACACCTGGGTGCGCGAGGGAGTGAATCGAGTCGAAAATACGGCGGCGCCATGTAGCTGGGACTAACGGGCGAGGTCGGCCGGTTGAGATGTCGCATATTAGGGGGGGCACACCGTCGCGTAAACCCCTTTCCTCCAGCCTTAACCCTGTTGGTCCAGACAAGAGTGCGCGCACGTCCGCATCACTACTTTGCTCCTCTGCCATGGCTGCATAATCTATCCCTGCGTGGATTGGTGCTGCGTATGTGTCCGCGTTGGCGAAGAGTTCTGCGGCTGAGGTAGTATAATCTGTCTCCTCGCGCTCTGGCGATGTCACAGCGCGAGAGAGGCAGTCTGCTACCACGTTAAGTTTGCCTGCCACATGTCGAATGTCTGTGGTGAACTCTGAAATCGCAGCTAGCTCTCTTTGTTGCCTGCCTGACCACGGTTCGGAAATTTTAGCCATCGCAAAGGTGAGCGGTTTGTGGTCTACAAAAGCCGTGAAACGCCGCCCTTCCAACCAGAACTGGAAGTGGCGGATGGATAAATGAAGCGCTAGCAGCTCTCTGTCAAAAGTGCTGTATTTACGCTCAGTTTGGTTTAGCGATTTGCTGAAGAATGCCAAAGGTTGCCAGATTCCGCTGACGTGTTGTTCTACAACTGCCCCTATGGCCAGGTCTGAAGCGTCTGTGGTTAGCGCAATGCGGGCCGAGGGTTCGGGGTGAACCAACAATGTGGCATTAGCTAGGGCACTTTTTACTTCCACGAAGGCGTGTTCGCGCTCCGGGGTCCATTCGACCGCGTTGGAAGGTTCTTGTTTTCTGAGCGCGTCATATAGGGGCTGCATGAGCTGAGCTGCGTGGGGGAGGAAACGGTTGTAAAAATTAACCATTCCCAAAAATTCTTGCAGCGATTTGACCGTTTGTGGCCATGGGAAACTTTTTACTGCGTGAACTTTGTCTGGCAGTGGGACTGCCCCCTTCGGAGAAACTCTGTGTCCTAAAAAAACAATTTGTGACACGCCAAATTTGCATTTGGCTGGATTGATTATTAACCTGTGCTCTTCTAGTCTCTGAAAAACCATAGTGAGATGCTGCTCGTGTTCTTCCTCAGACGAGCTGGCTACCAGCATATCGTCAAGGTAGACGAACACGAAAGGGAGGTCGCGTAATACTGCGTCCATCATCCGCTGAAAGGTTTGAGCAGCACCTTTGAGGCCGAAAGGCATCCGCAAAAATTCAAAAAGACCGAAGGGGGTTATTACAGCTGTTTTAGGAATGTCCTCTGCTCGAACTGGGACTTGATGATAACCGCGGACTAGGTCTATTTTTGAAAAAATGCGCGCACCCGCCAGATGTAGTGAAAAATCTTGGATGTGAGGAATTGGGTAGCGGTCATGCGCTGTCGCATTGTTTAATCTGCGGTAATCGCCGCACGGCCTCCAAGAACCGTCGGATTTCGGGACCATGTGAAGTGGTGAGGCCCAGGGGCTTTTCGAGCATCTGATAATGCCTAATTTTTCAAGGGTGGTAAACTCGTCCCGAGCTATGGCGAGCTTGGTCGCGTCTAAGCGCCGAGCTTTGGCAAATATGGGTGGGCCCGTTGTGGGAATAAAGTGTTCGACCCCGTGTTTAGCCACTGTGGCTGAGAATTTGGGAATTGTGAGTGCTGGAAATTGGGTGAGGAGTTGATCAAACTTACCTCCTGCTGTGGTGACGCTGGCCTGCACGGGTGGTGGAGAAACTCAAGCTGAGCAGGGAATAGAAGCAAAGGACAGTGCATTAACCAAGCATCTGTTCGCTAGATCAACTAATAACCCATGTGCACACAAAAAATCTGCGCCCAACAAGTTAAAACTCACCGCCGCTACAACAAATGTCCATCTGTAGTTGCGGCCGTGGATGCAGAGGGGCAGGCTCTTTTCGCCAAAAGTGTCGATGATGGAGCCGTTGGCTGCCACCGCTCCATTGCCCCGGGGGCCCATGGCCCGGTCTGCTTGGGAGGGCATGACAAAACTTAGCTGAGCTCCCGTGTCGATAAGGAACTGCTTGCCGGTGTGTCCGTCCGTCACATATAAAAGCTTGCTTTTTTCGCCGAGAACCGCCGCTGTTAACGGCTCTCGGCTTGGGCGTTTTCCTGAAATCGTGAATTTGCAGGGGGGAACGCATTTGTAAGCCTTCTCGGCGAAGCGGTGGTGGTAATAACAAACGTCGCTCCGTCTGTTACGTCTTGGCCGTGTCGCTGTCACCGCGGGCTGATTCTGCTTGGTGGTTTGTGGCTCCTCGTGGCTTCGGACATCAGCGTTGAGGTCTGCGGATGCTGCTGTGGGTGTCTGCTCCTTGCAGGCATTGATGAGCCGTTGAGCTTTGTGAGCCAGCGTGCGGAAGTCTTGCTGGGTGCTGCATCGCATGTTGGCAAGCGTCCCTCTCATGTGTGGCGGCAGCGTACTGAGGAATATGAATTGGAAGAGGAAGTTGTCATTGTCCTCTTCTTTAAGTTGCAGCAAGTCCTCCATGAGGGCCTTGGGTCTGCATCCTCTGTGGCCGTAGACCGCCAGGATCCTCTCGGCTCTCTCCTTGGCTGAGGGGACGTAATTTGCCACGATGGTCGCTTTCAGTTCTTTATATTTGTCCTGGGCCGGCGGCCGCTGGATTATGCTCCGCGCACATCTCGAAGTGGCGGCGTCGAGTTTGGCGACGATGTGATAGAACTTTGTATCGTCAGCCGTGATGCCCGCAAGTGCAAACTGGGCTTCAGCTTGCTGAAACCACGAGGCGGGGTCTTCCTGCCAGAAGTCCGGCAGCTTGACGGTGACGGCGTTTGTGTGGACCGTCACTGATGTGTCCGCAGGGTGAGAGTGCCTTGCTTCGGCTCTCTCCGCGGCGCTGGTGCTCGGTTGAGCCCTCTCTATCACTTCTGCCGTGGGGGAACGTCGTCCATCTGTTCCCCTGTCTGCATGGGCGCCGGCATCTGCCTGGGTCGCCACAGATGGGTCGATCGCGGGGGAACGCCTCTGGTCCATTCTCGCGTCAGGGTCACCAGTGTAGAGGAGCTTGAAATAACGAGGCGATGTGATTGATAAACCAAAGTTTATTATCAGCTCCTCTAACAAGTCTCATCGAGGTGCAGCAGCAGAAGAAGTAAGAGAGCGAACACCTTCGGCTCTACGAACTTATACTCGCACATAGCAAAAGACATGCATATCAAAAGCTGACATCCCTCACTATCTTAATCCCCTCTTTTGTCTTCGTACTTTGTAATCCAAGGCGATCAAAGAGCGCCTCGGATGCTCTTTGATCTTCACTGGCGGTTGAGACCCTTTGTCCTGTTCTGAGGTGTGAAGTCGCCTTACATATGTAATCACTAAACACTCTCACATGCTTAAACATATGTAGGTTATGGAATATATGATTAATATAGACCACACCATTGTTTATTTCTCCATTGGCATCTATGTACTGTTGATGGGAGGGAAGAACGAATAACATCAGCCTGCTTGATCAGATATCCATGGAATGCGGCTGAGAGGGCTGACAAACGGACAGATGGTGATTTTGTCCCTTAAGGTCACAGCGGGGATGAGGCTTCCTCCTCTGATTTGCACCCAGAAAGAGTCGGAGGGCTTTTGAGGCCGACTCGTCTGAGCATGTGACTGCACGGACTTGATCTGAATGTGTTCCACTGATTTCTTGGTACATAATGTAAATGCACATATGACTAGTTCTCTTTATTTATTAACAAGAAGATGAACAGACGCAGCAGTCGTGGATGTCCAATGACAGCAGAACTGAGCTGAAATGACAATAATGGAATTGGCTCCATCCTGGAATTTTTTTTTACAGGATAAAAATTCTTTGCCTTAAAGTGTTTGAGGAATAGAAAGGGAGCTGTAAGTTGTCTTGATATTGCAGTATATTTTGTGTATGCTCATGACATGACGCTTTTCCCAGATTTCTGTTTGCACAAAGGCTCAAACCTCAAAGGTCTTCTGAACAACATTTTTCGTTGATAATTTTGCTATTTAAAGGGAATCCCTCAAGTATCATCTGACAGAGGATTTAAGGCATTTAGTGTGTAGATGCAACGCGTCATGTTCAGGGGTAAAATGTGGCCTTCACCTCAAATTGGGTAGATAAAAAACTGAAGTGGCCAATCCAAATATCTCACATTATGAAGTGGTTATAATTAATGCCATTTTATTTAGTGAATGGCTGCTTGTGTGTTTAGGAAAACATACATTGGCTATAATTTTACCACTTTGGTTTTTGTTGCATTGCTGTACAGTTTTTTTTTTAATCGGGTCTGTACATATATTTAAAGCAGTTAGTGATTTAATTTCTGCCATAGATATATCCTGTATGCAAATCAAATCAAACTTTATTGTCATATTGCTGTACATACTGTAGCGAACTCAATATGAGCACCCTACTTGGCTTGCCAAGTGGGTTGACCCTATTGGCGACACAGGTAGGGTGCGGGACTCCGGAGCGGGAGGCGTGAGTTCGAATCTCCCGGTGGGACGTTGCCATGTCGAGCAGCACGTTACACTGGTGTCAGAAGTGGGATCTCCTGTCCAAAGCAGTAATGGGGCGCTGACATCGGGACGATGTCGAGAACCAGAGGGGAGTAGTGTAGCGAACTCAATATGAGCACCCTACTTGGCTTGCCAAGTGGGTTGACCCTATTGGCGACACAGGTAGGGTGCGGGACTCCGGAGCGGGAGGCGTGAGTTCGAATCTCCCGGTGGGACGTTGCCATGTCGAGCAGCACGTTACAATACAACTGTAGTGCAGGCAAGATGAAATTGCGTTTCTCTCGGCATCCATATAAGAAGCAGCATGATTAAGACACACTCCCACATAGCTCCACCCCCCCCCCCCATCCATTCACACATCCCTGAGACATACTTGGGGAAAAAGAATAACTAACTATAATATACAAAATGTCCATAGGTGCAGTAGTGTGTATGTAAGATTAGTTCCGGGTCAGCTGTTCAGCATCCTGATAGCTTGTGGGAGGAAGCTGTTGATCAGTCTGGTGGTTCTGCCTCTGATGCTCCGGAATCGTTTACCAGATGGAAGAAGTTCAAAGTGTTTATGCAGAGGGTGAGAACGGTCCTTGACAATGTTCAGTGCCCTGCTCCTACAACGGTTCTGAAAAAGTTCTTGGACAGAGGGGAGGGAGACTCCAATTACCCTCTCAGCCCCCTTGACTATCCTCTGCAGGGCTTTTTTTGTCTGACATACTGCAGCTGGAGTACCATGTAGCAATGCAGTACGTCAGAACACTCTCCACCACACCTCTGTAGAAGGTCCTGAGGATGCAGATGGGGAGAGAGGCCTGTATGAATGTTCTGAGTACAGAGAGCAAGTATCAGCTTTATTTTCACTGCTAAGTGTGCTGTATAGAAAAATGAACAGTCTGGAGTTTCTCTTTTTTAATCTGCTTCTGAACAAACCTGATGGAGTCGGACAGATCAGGAGGCCAACGTTCACTCCGAAGCATTTAAGTAGCTGAGATGTTGCTCATTAAAGTGTCACACTTGTAGGAGGGAGACGATTAGGTTTCCTCTCTGTAAATACCTTCAGCATCGGTGACTATGCTCTTCTCTCTGTGTCCAGCCGCTATACAATGTGTACGTACAACATTATCAAACTACAGTGATGTTCAATAAAGTGCTCATGTGATCACAAACCTACGTAGCCTCTGTGTCTTTTGTCCTTAGCATGACTTTTCATTTGACAGGACTCTGCACCCAGAACATTTAGACTGGGCTGCAGATTAATGGAATAAGTTTTACTTTAAAGGGCGCATATGGTGCAGTTGTTACTTTTTCAGTGCTTTGGCACATCAGTTTGGGTATCTGGAGTGGTCAGCAGTGGTGAAACTGACAAAAAACCCCACAATCCTGACACTGTTGGTCAGCCTTTGTCCCTGTACCTCTCAATAAAAAGGTGGATTTGGATTGGTTTGGGTTGTGATGCAAGGACCACACCTCACTGGAATAAAGCAGCATTCCCAGCTTCATCTCCACCCATTTTAATGACTGTAGGAGGCAGAGGTTGCTCCAGGTTGCGAAAATTCTGTCATTGTTACCCATCATTTTAATTGGATCACCCTCAGTGTAAGCTGTCAAAATCCACAGCTGTCAGATTTCTGTCACTGCAGGGGAAAAAAAATCTGAAGGACAATCCTCTGGTGGGAGCATCCCAGTGTCTGAATCCACACACCAGCAGTGCTACTACAGAGTTAGCTTAGTGAATGGAATTTTTATGGCTACGACAGTACTGCTGTATATTGTACTCATCCTGCTAAGAGATCCATGTTCCCAGCTGGTTCAATAATCCACATTAATATATAGGGGGAACATAGAAAGTAAGAAGGTGCCTATTGGACATATACAGTATAGGAAGTGACTGACACGTGCTGAAACCATAGTACAAGTGTTTAAGGCAGGGGTGTCCAACCATGTGGAGGGCCAAGACCCTGCAGGCTTTACCTCCAACCAGTGTCTTCAACAGCGGATTCCACTGATTGCTGATAAGTGAAAACACCTGCTGAAGAGTGGGTAGAGAAAACCTGCAGGGTCTTGGACCTCTATGGCACATGATTGGAAAGCCCTAATTTAAGGTGTTCCATTTACTGTACGCCTGAGTATGACGTGTAAATGGTAGACATCACACTGAGTCACGGGTGACCCAGTTGCCTGGTTGAGTCCATGAATAAAAACACTGAGTTGATCAAAGTACCAGGGGTGCCGGTGCCTCGGTGCATGTCTGCGAACAGACGAGCATATGCCTCGTTTCACTGAGGCATAAATATACAGTAATAACATGTCATCATTCTGGCTTCATTGCTGTTGCACAGGATGAAGATTAAAAATAGTCTTACACTTTAAATCTTTTGTAAAACTTTTATTGATTGGTTGATTTCATGTTAAATAACTTTTACCAGACTGAATACTACTTATAAGTTTCACTTCAAACAAGCCGCATCAAGAGCCATGCACTCAAAAGTGCTGCAACAAGCTTATTTCAGAGCAGATTTGATATGGAAATATTTTCAATTTTATGACTCATCTGCTACACTTCATAAAATACCAGACTGATATGATTTAAGATTTTGTTAATGCCACTAAAAAAGCAACAGCAAACAAAGGCCAAAAATGATACACTTGTACCTTAAAGGAAACAATATTTCCACATGTGATATTTAGATGATATTGCAAAACTTATTTTCCTGTTCCCCAGCTTTGTCTCGTCCAACTACTGGCTAGATTTCACCATTCACTCCTTTGCCTTGCTGACCTCAGCAGTGAGTCCCATCGAGGAGACACAAAAGGGCTTTTGCTGTTTTAACTGGTTTTATTACTCTGGTACCCAAAAAGTTAAATCTGTAACATTTATATCACATTACTGGTGTCCCTCAATAGATACAATATAATTGCAGCCAAGTATTGGGGTTTTTTTTTTTGCAGTACTGATCTCCCTACCCCACCCCATTAGGGATAAGGGCCTGTACTTATACAGTATAGCGGGATACCTACAGAGCGCTTTAAGTCACAAAGATCACTCAAGGCACTTCACTAGTAGCTACACTAACCCTCTATTCTAAGGGCCTATCAGAAACTCATACCCAGGGACAATTTAGAATCACCAATTAACCCATCACCAGTGGCACAATTTCTTTGACGGGGGAAAAAAAATCTTACAAATTTATGTGAAAAAAGTCAAATATACAAGACAAAAAGAATTCTCAATTTTTAGAAAATTTATCTGGCAAAATGTTGCAACTTTACGAGGAAAAAAAAAAAGCTTCCAAGTTTACGTCTGAGAAAAACATTGCCTTTTTTCTTAAACTAGTTTAAAAAAGTAGCAAATTGATGAGAAAAACTTGTAAACTTAAAAGGAAAAAAGTCATAAATTTATAAGAAAAAAAATCACAAATTTTTGAGAAAAAATAAAATTTATGAGAAAAAAAAAGTCAATTTTAAATCTCCCCCCCCCAAAAAAAATATTGAGGGCAGATGGGGTGCCGATAGAATTTATGCACTCTGTTTACATCCAGAACACTGCGACAATAACGTCAAAGGTCCTCATGTATACCAGACACCAATGTCAATGGAAGGTTCCAGTATGGCTGACGAGTCCCTGCTCTGCAGTAGTAGTTCCTGAAATAGATTTTTATTTCTGGGGACCAAAATTAGAACTAAAACCCTCAACAGGGATGAGCAACACAACAAAAAACTTCCACCAAACATTCCCTGGTAGTCAACGTCCTAGCAGTGAGCACAGCTTATGATTACAGTATATATGATTGAAAACAGTAATTCTGCATTCTAGTTTTGCAATTTTTAGAACTTATTAGAGAATTACATTCATAAATACATAGCAATACAAATATTCCACCTTATTATGATGATCTTTGGTCACAAGTGTCAGTGATGTTAGACTGTATTTAAAAGGTGGACAAGGCTACTGTAATGGTCAAGTTATTCTGATATGAAGCTTCCAGCTCAGTAATAACCATAACCATCAAAATGAAAAGACAAACACTTGAAATATACCACTCTGTGTTATGAATTTATACGAGTTTCATTTTTTTGAATTGAATTGCTGAAATAAATCAACTTTGATGACATTCTGCACCTGCATGTTGCTGCTGAAATTGTTTTTTTTAATTTCTAATATCTCATCCACTCTTATGAAGCAATATTTCCTGTTGTAGCCAAGGGCTCTTTTATGCTTCTTTTATGTACAAAAACAGATATGTCCGTTTTAAAACTCTCATACTTTACAGTGATGTGTTTTATCTTTTTGTGTGAAGCACTTTATTTCTGTGAAAGGTGCTATAAATTTTGCTTTGCTTGCTTTGAAGCAATACATCCATTAGAGGGTGCTAAAGGTTACCTCACAGAAGAGAGTGGGAGTGATTTTGACTGTAGCCCCGTTTCCACCAAAGGACCTTGGGAACGACTCTGGACCAGTGTTGTACGTGCCGATCAAAAAGGAACCACCCTTGGTAGCAAAATTTTTCAAGAACTTCAGGGTGAAACAAGTCCCTGCCTTGATGTAAGTACTTCAGTGGCGCCATGAAAAACTGCTGAACGGGACTTGGGATTGACTTGGGGCAATTTAACAATATAACTCACTGTTATATGGATGTCAGCTAAATAAAACAGAAGCCACCAGAAAAGTTTACAGGAGTATAGCAAAGAGGATGTAGAGAAACATTTGGCTGTGTTGACATTTGCTTTGGTGCGCTGCCGAGTCTGTATATGACGGTCACAGTTGAAACTGATGGCAAAACTAAGAGTCACACAGGGATTATGTAACCTCTGGAGGGTCCCCCCTCAACAATGAAGACACGGCAGTGAGAGGACCCGTTAAGCCCCTGTTACACCTTGACGATTTAGGCAGCGTATGCCAACATATCAAAAACACTGGTATACTTTGGGGGTATGCATCGTGCATCCATAACGAGTTGGATGTGTACATGCATAGCGCGGCCATGCCAAACTGTTATCGCTTCCCGATCCGTGAATCCTAGGTGTGCGAGAGCATGAAAGCTCCATCATCTCTGTTCAAACGGGATGACTCTCTCCTCCAAAGACCATCGCATGGTGGGGGGCGTGACCGACCGGCAGATCCATCACACTTACGGAAAGGATAAAACAGCTGATGTGACACGTCACGAATGTCAGATGACAGTCTAAACACGTCAAGGTATGAAACATCCTTTACTTTGAATAGAAGAGCAAGACCAATTTGACATGGACATCTGCTCACCATGGAGAACTGATGGGTTCCTCCTGTGAACCAAAGCTGCCAGTACACAATTATATGGTAGCTGTTAGTTAGAAACCTGTTCAATAAGTTCAGAACATGCCAAATATGTCTACATACACTACTGTTCAAAAGTTTGGGGTCACTTAGAAATTTCCTTATTTTTGAAAGAAAAGCACTTTTTTCAATGAAGATAACTTTAAACTAATCAGAAATACACTCTATACATTGCTAATGTGGTAAATGACTATTCTAGCTGCAAATGTCTGGTTTTTGGTGCAATATCTACATAGGTGTATAGAGGCCCATTTCCAGCAACTATCACTCCAGTGTTCTAATGGTACAATGTGTTTGCTCATTGCGTCAGAAGGCTAATGGATGATTAGAAAACCCTTGTGCAATCATGTTAGGTCTGCAATGCTGTAATTGCTGCAAATGGAGGATTCTTTGATGAAAACAAAGTTTGAAGGAAAAAATTATTTCAAATACAAAATTATTTCTAACCTTGTCAATGTCTTGACTATATTTTTTATTCATTTTACAACTCATGGTGGTAAATAAGTGTGACTTTTCATGGAAAACACAAAATAATTGTCTGGGTGACCCCAAACTTTTGAACGGTAGTGTATGTCAATATACATTGGAGATAAGTTTGATATAAGTTATACATAGGTTCAAAGCACGTTACTCATAGGTTACAAATAAAGTTTGGGGTATGCGAAACATCTCAATGTATTTGGACTTATGAGTAACTTGCATGTAACGTGAACGCGGGTCAACGATTGCATAACTTACCTACAACTTATGGCCCACGTATACAGGGCATACGAGCCATATGTTGGATTTGTCCATGCACAAAATTTTTCGACGACCTTGCCATACTACGACATGCTTCAGCGTGCTCTTAATTTATACACAACTTACTCATAACGTATTCAATGTATAACAGTGTATTCACCAATTTTTTTTAGACATCGGTATAAGTTATCTAAATTGTCAAGGTGTGACAGGGGCTTTACAGGAACAGACCATTCCAAAGTTTTCCTCCCATACGCTATAGGCCAAGGGTGTCCAATCATGTGCCATGGAGGGCCAAGACCCTGCAGGCTTTACCTCAAACCAGTGTCTTCAACAGCAGATTTCAGTGAATTTCTTCCCACTGATTGCTGATCAGTGAAAACACCTGCTGAAGAGACTGGGTAGAAGAGAACCTACAGGGTCTTGGCCCTTCATGACACATGATTGGACACCCCTGCTATAAGCCATAGTTCCTTCTGTGGAAACGAGGCTAGTGTACTGCCTCTGTTGAGAAAGAGGATTGGCAGTAGTGCCATAAATATGTCATTTCTTACCAACTTATACAACTTCTCAAAATATTCAGGCATTTTTTTAAAGTATTCTTTTTCATTGCATTTTGCTGCCATAATTTCTGGTGGTACTTCTAGATTTTACGCATTCCCTGTAAGCTTACAGAGAACCTGTATAAATACAGATGATGGAGTACCTACAGAAGGCTGTGTCAATCTCTGTATGTACTGTAGAGCAGAAAACAGCATTATGAAGATACCTAATTTCAATGTCTAAGTATTTTTTGTTTAGCTTGTCAAATGACGATTAAGTTACTTGTTAAAGAGGTCACAATGCTCAACATTAACATCATTTGTATTCAATGTGATAAAAATGTTCTCATGTACTTGAGAAATACATGAATGAATTATTTTTGATTTCACAGATTTGAATTTTTTTGGGGAAATAAGCTTGTTTATCAAGGATACATATGGATAGCCCCCCCCCCCACCTCAGACGAAGACATGTACAAAGAAACTGATAAGAGTAAGGCTGGAACTTTAAAAGAAAGCTGCAACTTTACAATTACATGGCTGCAAATTTACAGAGGCGAAAAAGGCCCAACTTTACAAGAAAAATGCCTCATATCTATGAGGAAAAGGCACATATGTCTGAAAATAAAACTTCAAATGTACAAGGAAAACATTTATGAAGAAAAAAATGCACATTTATGAGTAAAATTTCAAAATTTACCAGACTTTTTAAATGCAGGCAAACATTTTAATTTATGAGGGAAAGTGTTAAATTTACAAGACAAGAGCACTCTGAGGTGAGTGCAATATCCCCCACCTCCGTTTTCTTTGAAGATCCCAATACTTACTGACAGAGAGCAGTTTTCAACTTTTCAATATATTTACTGCAGCAAAACCAAATTATGATAAGTTCATCATCCACAAATATACAGCAAAGTATGCAACCTATAGTTGGAGGTCAGGATCCCAAGGTGAACTTGTGTACCAGGTTTGGTGGTCCTAGCTTTCTACGTTGTACAGTAATAAGGCATGGGGAATGTTGAACTTGACCTCTGACCCCAAACCCATAGTTAGGTGAAGGTGTACATCGTCCAAGACGTGCATTAGATACAACCACCGTATCGATTTGAAAAGCCTACATCATTTCTTTCAGCAGTTACTGTTTTGAAGATTTAGGGAAAATCTGGCCTAACCTTTGACCTCAAGGGCAACTGATGAGAGTGAAATTGCAATATGCGCATCATCAGAGTAGATCAAACCATGGTACCAAGTTTCAAAACAATCGGAACAAAACTGTAGGAGGAGCTGATTTCACAAAAGTAGGATAGACAGCTGGACCAGCCCATAACATAATCCCCCTTTGGTCTTCACCCAAAGGGGACCAGTGAGGGATAATAAAACACAAGATGAGGGGGAAAAACCCTACAGTTGTATGAGATGAGTCACAAATTTAAGCAAAAACCCTCACAACCTGTCCTGAGCAGTCACTCATCACTGCTGAGGAAACTTCATTTAGTAAATACATTCTTACTCTTTACTTCTTGTAAGAGCAGGTGTCTCCCCCTGCTGGACATTACACAGAATTACGCAGAATTAAGTCAGTTCCAAAATGGCTTCACTTTTCATACCTGCAAGTTCTGTTCATCGTTTGCGTCCAGTTTATAGCCCTGATCGATTTAGTCACAATTCTCCTAAAAATCTGTCCACGTTTGGTGATAAACATCTGCAAAGACGTTCTTTAACAAATTTAATTATTAATTATATGCAACTCAACTGAGATGTGTTAAAAAAAAAAGGTGCACAACTGAGGCTTTAAACAGTAGCCCACTACAATCCAGTTTTTCCTTCTACATCCTTCAAAATCACATCAGCTAAACAGCATCAAAAATACATCTCTATGACGCTGGATCAAAGCTCAGTTTTACACGTCTTCACAAATGAGATGATTAAACAGTCGTTTTTTATGTGTCAGGTTTTCACCTTCAAAATCACCACTTAACTCAGTCACCACTTAACTTGACTCACCAATGAACACAGAAAAAGCAGGATAAATGGCCTCGGCTGGGTTTAAATGTCATGAAATCCTGCTTGGCTCTGAATGGCACACGTTTAATCTGGACACTACTGACTGAGTCCAAATTTAGTGACTGATTTTTTTAAAATATCCCCCTGAAGTTAAGCTTCCCAGGGGGATATTTAATCTCACTTAAAGCCATCAAGTTTAACACATCAGTGCGTCTGTTTTCCGTGTGTTTAATGATTATTGTGTACACTCATGTTGGTGTGGAAGCGTATTGTCGGAGTAAGTGAGAGTAGCAGGAGGTGCACACCGTCTCTGGGAGAATGGAGGAAGGCAAAGGCAGCTCACTGGACACGCAGCTCTCACAGAAAACGCCGCTGCAGTTCTTACACTGTTTCTACAAGGAATTACAAAAAAAAAAGCTTTCATTTTAGGTGAGGAGGCGCAGGAGAGCGGCTCATGATAATTCAGCTCTTTAGGGTACCTTTGCCTTCAGGAGCGAATCGTCCTGTTCACACTTGGTGCACATGGATGGTTCACTGATCATCACAAAGGATTCATCCTGAGAGAAATTAGACAATAAAATAAACAGAAATACTCCTTTCAACAAACCAATCTGCAACCTGTGGACACACAGGCCTGCTGCCCATATTCAGCGGCATAAACATGTTCACTAGGAAAAAAAAACTAAATTCAGGAGAAAAAGGTTGCAAATTAATAAGAAAAAAAGAGAAACATTAAGAAAAAAGGTGCAAATTCAAAAAAAAAAAATTTCAAAGCAATAATAATAATAAGTTATAGCACCTTTCACAGAGAATGTCAGAGTAGACGAAACCATCACTCCACATGGCTCACAACTTTGTAAGGTGCTGGATAATCAAAAAAGCAGAAATCAGGACATCTGCACACTTAGTTTGTGACTATGACCTCAGGGTAAATGGAGTGGACATGCAAGGCCAGGGTGCTCCAGTTTGGGTGTGATGACCTTTAAATAGGTTCAAAAGATGACCAACACCTACTGGTCTGAAAATCACAGGGACGAAAAAGGGGGAAACATTTAAAAAAAAAAAAAAGGCAAGAAAAAAAAAAGTCATGCCACAAAGCTTGTCTGGGTCTATTTAAGCAAAATGGCTGACAAGCTGAAGAAAATGGTCCATGACAAGACTCCACCCTGCAAAGCTGATCTGGCAAGAGCAATAAGAGAAAGTTGGAGCTGGACTGTTGGTCAACAGTTAAGTCCACGCCTCAGAGAATTCCAGCTGTGATAAAGGCCAGAGGTGGTGCAACAAAGTACCAGTGGTGTAGTGGTTTGTTTGTTTTCATGATTCCATCATATTTTCCTCAGAACTCAAGGATTCCATTTTTTCCTCGATTGAGCTAATAATAAAAATTGCAATTAACTACAACAATTTTCTTTAATTCCTTTTAAATGTTTCTTAAAGCCAGAAGCTTGGCATTTTGAACACCACACCGTCAATTATGGAGTTACAACTCCGGTTTATCTTCATTTTAAGGCTCAAATATGTTTTGTGGACAAAAGTAGCTCAAAAAGATTTTTTTTTTTTTTTAATTAATTGTACAGGTTGCCAGCCCCTGGATTTTGTGCAGAGCAAAGCGAACGCCTCACCTGTTCATCTTCATGATGTGACAGAGACCTAAAAACAAGATGAAAAAGGTAAAAAAAACAACCAAACGTTCCATCACATTGAAAAACTTTTGTTAATTTCTGTACTACTTACAAGTTGGAGCTCAGACTGCTTTTGTCCTCGTGTGCAGTGTGGAACTGTTCACTATCACTCCTGCCTGAAGGGGATTCTGGGAGATGCTGAAGAGAAAATAAGACACACAGGAGAGCTAAGCAACAGGTCTCCCTTTAAGAGTTCTGCAACAACTATCAGCAGAAGGAAACTCCGAACTGCCCCCCATGAGGCGTTCCAGCTGTTGCAGAGCGACCAGTAACAAAGCCTCTGGCTGACAAGACCTCTGACTGGGCAGAGAAACTGTCACGGACTGAGCAGAGACCACTGGAGATGCTGGGGTGTCGTTGTCCACACCACTTCCATTAAAAATTGCTACAGGGTGAAAAATGATTTATTTTTTAACACAATGAAAAAAATTATTCTTTATACTGCAGCTTTAAAAAAACAAACAAACAAACAAAAAAAGGACATTCCCACAACTGTTTAATCATGAAATCAGACCCAAAGAACCTCTGCTCTGGAATAGGAGCTAAAAAAGAAAAAAAAAAAAGTCCCTGAAAACTCATTTTTGGGATCAAAATGGTCACTGAAACACATAAAATGACAAACTACCACAGGAACTACTAAAGGGCTCTTGTGGTGCAAACACTGCTGTTCAAATTAGCCTCTGAGCACCCAGTTACTTTTGGAATGTTTTCTGGCAGCCTCCTTTCACTGCGAGGGGTACTGGCATGCTGGGGTGAAGCGCTGATGCAGCGATCGCTCCTTTGGTCGCGCCGCTTTCTCAGCTCGTATTCCAGATGAGACCTGAAACAACAAAAAGAAAGATGATGGGACATCTGCAGATTTCTTCACTGCTCATGCAGCTAAGGGTGGATGGAGGACCTACAATCAGCACCACATGACAGACAATCGCACTCACTTCAACATCTACATACAGTGCTGTGAAAAAGTATTTGCCTCCTTCCTCATTTCTTATAATTTTGCGTATTTTCCACCCTTAAATGTTTCAGATGATCAAATACATTTTAATATTACACAGTGATAACCAAGTAAACACAAAATGCAGTTTTTAAATGATGATTTCATTTAATGAGAGAAAAAAGTTATCCAAACCCACCTGGACTTATGTGGAAAAAAGTAATTGCCCCCTACACCTAATAACTGGCTGTGCTACCCTTGGTGGCAACAACTGTAATAAAGTGCTTTTGATAACTGGCAATGAGTCTTTTATTCAAAGATTTTTATTTATCAATACTTCTATATGTACAGGACATACATGAGAATTGAAATGCCGTTTCTCTCTTAGTGGTGTGCGCAATATATAAGAAAAGAAGGAAAGAAGGAATAAGGCTGAAAAACAGCAACAGCAGTCTATGTACAGTAATGCTACCTGGAGTGCAAATAAATGTAAAACACAGCAATCCTATATACACACACAAAAAAAGTGGAGCCATAATACCCGTAATTGCAAGTTCAGTGCGGTAGTGTAGGTGCAGACAGTAACAGATTGGACTGCACATGATCAATATTGCAATAACAGACAGCAGCAGATATGGAATTTGTGCAAATGGTTGCAGTGAAGCGCAGAGACATACAGCAGCAGATGTGTTACTGTTAGTGTGCCAAGTCTTTCTGCGCAAACAGCTGAGGTAGTTATCGTGTGGGTGAGTGTGTTACGGTCCAGGGGTGGGTGAGGGTGGGCAGAGTTCAGGGTCCTGATGACCTGGTGAACAAAGCTGTTTAGCAGTCTTGTGGAGCGGGCCTGGAGGCTCCGGTACCTTCTGTCTGAGGGCTCTGTGGGTGAGGCAGGTGTGGTAGATGTCCGAGAGGGAGGGCAGAGGGCCACGATGATCTTGCTTGCTGCTTTCACTGTGAGTTGTAGAGTCTTCCAGAAGGAGGCGATGCAGTTTCTGTACCACACAGTGATGTAGCTAGTGAGGATGCCCTCAATGGTGTCCCGGTAGAATGAGCACATTTATATCACTGTTGAGGAATTTTGGCACACTTTTCTTTGCAGGATCAATCTATAAATGCAACAGATCTCTGTCTGTGTCTGTCTGTCTGTCTACATGTGTGTGTGTTCCGTATATAGCTCTCAAAAGCCTCTTTTCCACTAGCCCAGCACACCTCGGTACGGCTCGATTCACTTCAGTACGGCTCGGAATGCTTCTGTCTCCATTAGCACGGTGTTGGGCATGGGTGTTGTGCTAGGGTGGGTGGGTTTATAACAGCGAGGCGGCGCCACACTCCGTGACGTAACGCACGCGACCCAAGCAAAACACTTTTTTTTTCCAAAACTTTTTTGAGAAGACCCAAGAAAAACATAAAACATAGCTGTACAAGGTGGGTGGGTTTATAACAGCGAGGCGGCGCCACACTCCGTGACGTAACGCACGCGACCCAAGCAAAACATTTTTTTTTTCCAAAACTTTTTTGAGAAGACCCAAGAAAAACATAAAACATAGCTGTACAAGGCCACTCCTCGGTCTGTGGCTTTTTTCACCGTAAACGCCAAAAAGGACCGCCAGACAAGGGTACAGGCAGCGAGATGAAAACACTCTGGAATAGTTCTGCAGCTTCTGGGAGAGCCAAAGGCGTGAGGATACAAACTAGGTCGTATATGACGGTAAGCTAATGGTTGCTAATGCTAGTTTGCTATAAGTACGTCGTGCTACACTTTAATGTCTGCAAGTTATCGCTGTTAGGTACTAAAATATGTATGCTGTGTGTGTTTCAGATGGCTCTGTTATGGGGAAATTACTGCTTCATTCGCTCTGAGTGTGCCTGTCACGGATATGATCAGCCTGTCACTGATGTCAACACAGCTTCACAAACGATCAGTGGTTATAGAGCTTAAGAATGTCTGTAGAAGCGTTTTATTTCTTGTACAACAAATTGCTCTTATCTGCTTGAAAATCATGGAGAGACTGTTGAGACATCATGGACTTACCTGCTTCTGCAGCAGATTCTGAGATGGTATAGAAAAAAACGATCAGCTGACACAACTTGATCGCCAGGTTAATATTAGCCACAAAATATATATTCAAAAAGTAAACTTTACTGAGTTATGTAAACTGAGTTATGTATAAGATATATTTGACAGTTATCATGCATTTTAGGCCAAAACAAACTTGATCTAGGATTAAAAGCAATTAAAATAATGCAGTCACAAGTTTACATGGAAACATGTACTGTAGAAATATATATTCTCTGCATCAACAATGTACTAGATATGCATTCATGTTGTATTGCACTGGGATTTGCACTGACAATAAACCTATGAAGTTTTTGCAGATGTCTCTTTTTTTATATGTGAAGATTACCACCATGTGGCATAAATTAAATACTGACAGATTGGAAAAGCTAAGAATAATCCAGCATTTTGAGAAATCACTTTTGGTTTGGTGCAAGTCTGTCAACAGAATTATGAACCATAAAGCAGTTTGTGTTAAAATGTTAAATCCAATTAAACCTAATCCGGGGGCTTCCAATCATGTGTCATGGGGGGCCAAGACCCTGCAGGTTCTCTCTTCTACCCAGTCTCTTCAGCAGGTGTTGTCACTGATCAGTCAGTGGAAAAAGTTCAGTGGAATCTGCTGTTGAAGACACTGGTTGGAAGTAAAGCCTGCAGGGTCTTGGCCCTCCATGGCACATGATTAGACACCCTCCCCCCCCCCCCCGCCCAAACCCATTATGATGAAGATCAGATGCTAATATGACCCAGAATTCCTCCATATACTGGTACTGTCACTATTGAGAAACGTGTTATATGCCAATTTAATCCTATCCAACTTTTACTTTCAAAATAAGTGTAAATATTTGCAAAAAGCACACATTATTAGAAATATGTTATATTTCAATTTAATACTATCCCACTTGTACTTACAAAAAAGTGTGAATATTCATAAAAAGCACACACATGAAAAAGGTAGCACCACAAGCAGTGGTTCATAACGGTTTTGGGCAACAGCAACAATTGTGTATCCTTTGCCAATCTGTCTGCTGTTATTTAATGTTTAACAGTTAAGGGACGGATGATTATATGCTCCAAAACCTAAGAAACTCTCTGATAAAAAAGCTGCAACAACACAAGTCACTTTTGGTTTGAATTAACTGCCAAATGACCTAGAAATAATGAGCTGAAACTTGTTTTTATTCGTATTAAATAATGAGACAGTGGCACACTGGCCAACACCAAATTGTATTATTTTTTACATCCTAGGGCATTTTGGATGTACTGAATAAAAAAAATTCATGTTTTTCACCTTCAGGTCAACGTTTGGAACAACAGTATTAGTATTTTCTGTTTGGATGATGCTACACTCCTTCTAAAGTATTGTAATTCTCTGAATTTGGAATGCCGATAGAACATTCAATTTACATATACTTACTTTTTTACCTACTTTGACTTGTAAGCTTGATCAGTCTCTCCTGCTGCATTTTAAAGTCCAACTGTGCAACTTCTTATAAGTTAACATAAAAAATGTACCCAAAGTTTAGAACTGGATCATGTGGGGCTAATTTTTTATGATATTTCAATAAAAAGAACAGAAAGCTTACAAAAACATTTGTTTTTTGGTCTAGTTAAAAATTACATTACCTTTACAATGGTTGACCCCTGACAGGATGATCAGCATCATTTTGATCAGACTAGGCAATGGAATTTCAATGTAATTATACTGTTTTATAATTCAGTGTTATAACAGACAAACCACACTTTCCAAAACAATTCCATTTTATTATATACAAAATATTAAAATAAAAAAAAAACTTTGCAACACAACATGAAGGTTAATCGACATTTTATACACGCCGACCACTGAGTGCCTCTACCAGCTTCCCAAACTGGGTCAGGAAGGCTCGGTTGAATGAAGCCGTCTCTGCCGGCTCCTGCCTTCTCAAGGCAACATCCTGCTCCATGGATACCCTCGCGTTTTCTGCAACCTCATTTAAATGTTGCAAATATTTATCATTGAATAGATTTTGCGCCTGGCGGCGGGACAGATTCACATTAATCCGGGCGTGCTGGCGCGGCGGACGCGTGGGATGATTCTACAAGGAAAATGGACACAATAAAATACAGCACGAAAGTGCAAGATATACAGAACAGACAATAGTTTTTAACAAGATTACATAAGCTTATTTCAGCGTATTGTTCACATGAATAATTAAAAGAAAAGCGTGAGTCCGCAGTGTGCTGCAATAAAGCAGAGCGATCATCATCCACAAATGAACAGCTTTTTTATTGCATAAATAAACTGAGCGTCTTACCGAATATATTTGCGAAAAAACGCACAATAAAAAAAAATTAAAACTCACCGTTAAAGGACTCCGATGTCGAGACCTCCCGGTATATTTTTTCATTCCGGGTGGCTCCGTCTAACTCGCGCTGGATACGTTCGTCTGACAATGCAGTGAGCAGACACTGCAGATCCTTATTGGTCCATGGAACACCCTTATTACGCGAAGCCATTTTTGATAGAGAATAAATGAAAATAGCACAGCAATACACTGAAAATAAACTGCCAACAGTGGTTGTGCGCTGAGTAATGGCGGTCGTTAAGATTCTTTTTTTTTTTTTTTCCAAAACTTTATTGAGAAGGTCGTGAAGATTCGGCAGAAGAGGAGGAGGAGAGGGGCGGTTAAAACCTGACCAATCAGCGCCGGTTATGACCTGACCAATCAGCGGCGACCAGTCTGTTAACGTCACAACACGGCCCAGCTCAGCACTGCTGTACCCTGCCCTTGAGCGGGGCTGAGAATCGCGGCTGTTAAACCGTGTTGGGGCTAGTGGAAAAGCGTACAAAGCGTGCTGAGCCGTTTCGTGTCGCGCTAAAGTGTGCTAGTGGAAAAGAGCCTAAACTGTTCGTCAGACTGGTCTCAGATTTTATAAGCCCTTTGCTGAGGTTACAAGGACGTGCATCCTCAAGTACGGAGTTGCTCAGTGAAAATATGTAATTTTTATCAAAAGTTTAGCCACCACTCCGTTTCCTCATGCTCTGGCTTCTAGAAGTGTGGGCGGGGTTTTGCACTGACTCTGTACTGACCGGATAATATGCAGCATCATGGCATCAGTAACCACGGTGCTCCGTGAGCAAAAGAAGGAAGCCAAAAGCGACAAATTTGACTAGAAAAAGATAATACTGAAGATTTAATGCTTAAAAAAATTAAACTATAAAGTTACTGTGATTATGTAGGTCTAAGGATAATTCAGCATATGTGGAGAACATGAGGCGTGGGAGCAGACTGGGTGGTGCGTCAGTGGGGACCCGGGTCTGCCAAACACCTGTGTATCCAACACAGGACATGCTGGGAGAAGCAGCGGCCCGACCGGGCGGACCACGGACCCTAGTGGGGAGGTACGTCCAGTCTGCGGTAGACGGGAGTCCCGGCTGCTGCTTTACTTGTGTGGTACCACTGTACTTTGCAGGACTGTGAGCCCCCCCCCCCTCCCGCAAGAGTATCTAAAAATTAAAAACATAATACCACCATGACGGTGGAGCGGAATGGCTGGAGTGACTTAACAACCAAATGCAGGACACAAAAATGCACAAATAATGAAATAAATCATTGTTAGTTAAATATTTACTGACAAATGGGCAGCACTGATGCAATGGTTGCAGTCCAACGGGTCCTTCTGCTGTGTACAATAATGTTGGGTGTTTTGTGGTTAATTTGGTTGATTACAGTTTTAAAAAAAACCTTTTAATAACAAAATATTGCTAAAATATAAAATGGTGCACTACAGTGGGTCTCAAATATTTGTAAACGTGTCCTGTTATAGCACTGCATGAATTTATTGACGAATACACTGAAGAAATTCAATATAACACTGAACTCCATTACTGAACAGTGATATACAGTGGGGCAAAAAAGTATTTAGTCAGCCACCAATTGTGCAAGTTCTCCCACTTAAAAGATGAGAAAGGTTTCCAATTTTCATCATAGGTATACCTCAACTATGAGAGACAAAATGAGGAAAAAAAAATCCAGAAAATCACAATGAAGGATTTTTAATAAATTAATTGGTAAATTCCTCGGTAAAATAAGTTTTTGGTCACCTACAAACGAGCAAGATTTCTGGCTCTCACAGACCTGTAACTTCTTCTTTAAGAGGCTCCTCTGTCCTCCACTCGTTACCTGTATTAATGGCACCTGTTTGAACTCGTTATCAGTATAAAAGACACCTGTTCACAACCTCAAACAGTCAGACTCCAAACTCCACTATGGCCAAGACCAAAGAGCTGTCAAAGGACACCAGAAACAAAATTGTAGACCTGCACCAGGCTGGGAAGACTGAATCTGCAATAGGTAAGCAGCTTGGTGTGAAGAAATCAACTGTGGGAGCAATTATTAGAAAATAGAAGACATACAAGACCACTGATAATCTCCCTCGATCTGGGGCTCCATGCAAGATCTCACCCCGTGGGGTCAAAATGATCACGAGAACGGTGAGCAAAAATCCCAGAACCACATGGGGGGACCTAGTGAATGACCTACAGAGAGCTGGGACCAAAGTAACAAAGGCTACCATCAGTAACACACTACGCCGCCAGGGACTCAAATCCTGCAGTGCCAGACGTGTCCCCCTGCTTAAGCCAGTACATGTCCAGGCCCGTCTGAAGTTTGCTAGAGAGCATCTGGATGATCCAGAAGAGGATTGGCAGAATTTCATATGGTCAGATGAAACCAAAATAGAACTTTATTGTAAAAACTCAGCTTGTCGTGTTTGGAGGAGAAAGAACACCATACCTACTGTGAAGCATTGGGGTGGAAACATCATGCTTTGGGGCTGTTTTTCTGCAAAGGGACCAGGACAACTGATCCGTGTAAAGGAAAGAATGAATGGGGCCATGTATCGTGAGATTTTGAGTGAAAACCTCCTTCCATCAGCAAGGACACTGAAGATGAAACGTGGCTGGGTCTTCCAGCATGACAGTGATCCCAAACACACCACCCGGACAACGAAGGAGTGGCTTCGTAAGAAGCATTTTAAGGTCCTGGAGTGGCCTAGCCAGTCTCCAGATCTCAACCCCATAGAAAATCTTTGGAGGGAGTTGAAAGGCCGTGTTGCCCAGCGACAGCCCCAAAACATCACTGCTCTAGAGGAGATCTGCATGGAGGAATGGGCCAAAATAGCAGCAACAGTGTGTGAAAACCTTGTGAAGACTTACAGAAAATGTTTGACCTCTGTCGTTGCCAACAAAGGGTATATAACAAAGTATTGAGATGAACTTTTGTTATTGATCAAATACTTATTTTACCGAGGAATTTACCAATTAATTCATTAAAAATCCTTCAATGTGGAGATCCTGGTGCACGCCATGAAGGCAACAGCATAGAACCTCTGCTCTCAGCACGTTCATATAGAAAAAGCCCTTAAAACGCGAAAACCTACAGAACTACCAGCTCAAGACGATCAATTAAAAGGGCAATGGTAAAAGGCAAGTCAAAAACCAAGAAACAGGCTGAAACTACGGCGTTTGATACCGAAGAAACTGAAGCTAACGACGACAGCATCGGTTTGGCTAGTACTGATGCTAGCAAAATGGAAGAAGACGACAGCATTGATTTGAAGGCGATACTGATGGAAATCAGGGACTTCAGGAAAGAAAACACGCAACAGTTTAACGAAGTTAAAGCAGAAATCAGCAAGACAAATGCAAGACTCGAAACAGCGGAGGGACGCATTTTGGAAACGGAGGAACAAGTGGAAACAATAGAGGAGGTGGTTAAAGAGCTCGTGAAACTCCAGTCTAAGCTACAGGCCCAAATCATCGACCAGGAGGGGCGATCTCGTAGAAATAATGTACGGATATATGGTGTGATTGAAAACGAAGAGAAAGGTGCTCCGACTATGATAGATTTTGTCGAAAATCTTCTGAGGGAAAAGCTCCAACTGCCCTCGACACTGGACTTGCATATTGAACGCGCACACCACGCCCTAGCGGCAGTTCCCCCGGCCGGAGCACCACCTCGGTCCATCATTGTACGCTTTACCAGTTACAAGAGCAAGGAAGAGGTGCTCAGGAAAACTTGGCAAATGAGGGGATTCCAGTGGAAGGGCAAACAGATTAACCTTGATCACGATTATGCACCCGATGTCCTTAAACAGTGATAGACATACGCAGAGGCTAAAAGGATCCTAAAACAACGAGGGGTACGTTTCCAGACCCCGTTCCCGGCTAAACTCCGAGTGTTCTACTCAGACGAAACAAAACTTTATAACACCGCTGAAGATGCAACTAAAGACATGTTCGACAGAGGATTCCCAGTCACTGTCTACAAGCCACCAGAGACACTGATGGCACGGATTCAGAAAACAGTGTGGACCACTAAAGGAAGTACAAGAGGAGAGCGACGCACACCGCTGGATTCGGGTCAGACGGGACCATCATCAATAAAGGAGACTGCAACAATACAGAAGGGAATCCATGTAAAAACGCCAATATAAATCTGCTGTCCAATTTATAACCCAGTTACAGGTAATCTGATTTAACAATGACTTATCCGTGGTTTATTTTATTTATTTTTTTTAATTTTTATATATACATGGTTTTTCTATTAAGAGATAATACAATAACTAAACACGAGAAGTGAGTGAAACCTAAGACTTATTGCCAATCTAAATCAGCTGCTGGGAAATGACGGTTCAGGCATAATATGGAGGAATTGCGTGATGATGGACGCTCCACTAGAGGGCCCACCCTGACACAAGTGGCTTACCCTCTTAAAGACTCACAACATCAGGTCTTACAGGGTTTGTTTTTCTTTAAACCCCACAAACGGAAATCCTGGTTTATTTCCTCAAATGTTTGTTATTGTTTTGTTTTGCTGCAGTTCAGAGCAGCACTGTTTGGACAAGTGGTATACTTATGTTTATTCCGATTAATCAGGAAGGAAGAGAAAAAGAAAAACAAATTATAGCCAACAATCAGACTATCAATGTCATCTCCTTTAATGTAAATGGAATTATCAGCCCACAAAAAAGGTCCAAAATACTCTCCAAACTCAAAAAAGAAAAGATACATGCGGCCCTTCTACAAGAAACGCATGTATTAGACCATGAACTCAAAAAGCTTAAAGGAGGTTTTTATAAGTATGTCAATGGATCATCATACAAACATGGCCACCGTAGAGGTGTCGCAATTCTCATTTCACGACAGATTTGTTTTGAATATTTATCTGACAAGAAGGATAAAGAGGGGCGATATATATTGGTAAAAGGAAAAATTGATGGCTCATTAGTAACTATTCTCAACATATATGCACCACCAGGAAGTAATTGGAATTTTTATAAACAGATGTTCGAAATGATGGTATCTGAAACTGAAGGAATGTTGATATGTGGAGGGGACATGAATATACGGTTGTCAAAACTGGACAGTTCTAAGAATGATCTAGCACAAAAAAAATCAGTAATAAAGAAAATAAACAGTATCATGAGTGAAACCGGAATTATCGATATCTGGAGAGATTTTAACCCCTCTGGACACGATTATACACATTTTTCTGCCCCCCATTCTACATATTTGAAAATTGATTACTTCTTCACATTTAATAAAGACAGATATAAGATTAAAACAAGTGATACTGGCACAATTGATCTGTCAGATCACTCTCCAATATATTTATCTATCTGTATGAATGATACTCGCAAAACCACAACTTGGAAACTTAATTCCAATATTTTGAATGATTCAAAAATAAGAGAAATTAAAAGAAGAAATTGATGAATACTTTAAGGAAAATGATAATGGGGAAGTGTCACCATCCATTTTATGGGATGCTTTTAAAGCGGTTATAAGAGGCAAAATTATTGCCAGCACCTCTTTCATTAAAAAGCAAAAAAAAGAAAAACTCGAAAAATTACAAATAGATCTTAAGGAATTACAAAGACAACACAAAATTACTTTAAACAACGACAAACAATATGAAATAAAAAGATTACAAAAAGAAATTGATAACATACTGTATATTCTGATGAAACACAAAAAAAGCTCATCTATCTTAAACAAAACTATTATGAGGCTGGAGGGAAGTCAACAAAATGGCTAGCTTTTAAACTAAGAAAACAACAGGCTGATAACACAATTTATAGAATAAAAAATCCTAAAACTGTGATTACACATGATGATATTACAGAAATCCAGGAGAGTTTTGTAACCTATTACAAAGACCTTTACTCACAGCCTAAATTAAACAATTGTGACCACATTGAAATCTTTTTAAGTTCACTAAATCTCCCCGGTGTCACTGAACAGGAGAACAGTAACCTAATAAAAGAAATCACAAATAAAGAAATCAATGATGCAATTACAAGACTAAAACCACATAAAAGCCCTGGCCCAGACGGCTACTCTGGTGAATGGTATAAGACCTACAGGGAGGAATTAATTCCAAGACTGAGGGAAGTGTGTAACTGGGTGTTGAAGGGAGGGGATCCACCTCCCTCATGGAAAGAAGCGATTATCACTGTCATCCCAAAAGAGGGAAAAGATAAATTGAATTGTAACCAGTATCGACCAATATCAGTCTTAAACCTAGACTACAAAATATACATGTCCATAATAGCAAAACGACTTGACAATATTATACCCAGACTTATTAATCATGATCAAACTGGTGTAGCATCATCGTCTCCTCAAACCAAGACAGAAGATCACTTCTCTTCATTTTATAGGAATTTCACTTTATTCATTACACAGGAATATCACTTTTCTGCCTTTTCAGGAATATCACTGGCTTTTATGTCGACTCATGCCAGGCCTCTTCCGGGCCTGACCAAAGATGCTTGCTTTCCCAGGACCCCAATGTAAACAGTTGCCTCTTGCAGAGATTGTAAGGATCAGAATTTGCTTTTAAAGGCTCAAAGGAACATAAAACTCAGGAGACCAGACCTCTCAACGTGAACACTGCATTTGATAACGTACCTTTTCACAGGAAACCAATGTTCTTAAAAGAGTCATAAACCACTTAATCTGACGGGTTTATAGCCGATGCTGTCCAGGTTTCTTCGCCCAGATACTAAAGGAAATCATCTACAGCTCAACAGTACCTCCTAGCGGATACCTATGGAATGTGTTTTCAGTATGTAGGATGACTTTTAATTTGTTCTAAACATTAAGTTTCTTTCAGCTTATCCTCTGGATCCTAAGGACACTGAAAATCATCCCTCTTTTATCACCAACCATGGTTTGCTGCATGTTTTGCTGGATTTTGATCTAAATGTGAATGCATGTATTATAATTATGTATAAGAAATGTTATATTCATGAGTGTTATTCAAACACATATTGGAGTAGTGATATAAATGCATGATCACCAAAATATTAGCCAAGTCATTTAAATTTAGTTAGATTTTATATTGAGCATTTATTTCATAAGAACTGACTGGGTGTTGATTTTCCCTCTGAAATTTCATGGGATGGTGTCTTCATTTGATTGGCTGCTCTCAAACAAAGAAGTGTTCTCACATTGGATAGCAGCCATTTCAAACTGCTTCTGAAAAGGTCGATTGGTCGGTCTTACGACTGACATCATCAGTTTTACGACCTGGCGAGGTAACTTTAAAAGAGAGAGGTTAGATTTGAGTTTAGTCAGAGATCAGCAGAGTAAGAAAAAGTAGAGAAAAGAGAACAGATCAGACAAAGAACAGGCAGGAAGATTAGCTAGAAATAAAGTAACAAGTAGCAAGATAGAATTAAGAATTAGAAACACAGAAAGAAGAAAGAAAGAGATTTTGAGAAAGATTAGGAACTAAATTAAGATTAAAGAAGCAGAATAGTAATCTAGATCTCAGAAGAAGATTTTATTCCACCGTTTCAAGGCCCTGTGAAGTTTTATTTTATTCTCTGTGTGTTTGTCAAGTCTTTCGTTATATTCTGGTCACTGAGGAGAAACCATTTTTCTTTAGAGCTCGTCCCTTTTAGAGAATCAAATTCTCAAACTTTTTCCTTCACCTCAGAAGCCATTCTTATCCTAGTAAATGTTTTTCTAATTTTTTTTTTCATGACTTTTCACGCCATTAAAGTGGACCTTTAATTTGCCTAGTTTAAAGTGAACAGAGACTGAGAAGATTTTCCTTCAGTTTTTTTTTTGGTCTATCCCGCTACAAGAGACCTCAAGATTGGGATTCTTTTCCTAGGACTTTTCACGCCGCCCTGAGACAAATCATCCACGGCTGCAAGTGTCTCCTTGAAGGGCCCCCCAGCTGAGTTTACACTTCCACGGCTGTGAGGAGGCATCGCAGCAGCCGCTTCCTCCGACGTCCTAACTCCCAACTCGGCCGGTATTGACCCGCTGAAACGTGGACCTACAGCTGTCTTGTGAGTGAAACTCTTATTTCTCCTATCTACTGGGTTAAAACGTGATGTCCTAACAATTAAATTACGATTGAATATGGCCCGTATTTCAGGGCTCAATTAGTCTCTCAGCCACAGGATAGAACTGTAAACTGAAGGAAAACTCTTAGTCATTTTTAAGTAACTGCTCTTAAATTTTTGTAGATTAATTCAGGAGTCATTTTTAGATAATTAGCTTATGAATTTTCCCCATAAAATTGCGTTGTTTTGTTAAAACATTCCAGCCTCATTTACCTTTGAAACATAAGTCTAGTTTCTCCTTGGTTCTGCAGAGGTGTAACGCTGGATTTTATGTTCAGGAACCCAATATCAGTTGATGTGATATATTACGCTGTTATCATCTGAATCTGTTTATTCATTATTTGAACGCCATGTCATGTAACCTGAATGAGTTTAATAAAAGAGTGAATGAGAGCAGTTGAAGCGTTTCCCTTTCGCATATACAGGTTTCCTAATCACGGCAGGACAAAAACTCACTGAAACTTTGACTGATTCATTAAGTAATTTAAGGTACAAAATTAATTAAAATTAAAGTTAATATTATTGTCCGTTAGGACTGGTGCCCCTTTTACGAGTGCTTTTATTTAATTTAGCGGGTGTAGAAGTGAAGGGTCAACTCCGCCCCCTTTCACACCCACTATTAAAGAAAATAAATAATTCCTGTACCTTATGACAAATATTTTTATAGGCAAATCATCCTACACTGGTTTTATCCGCCAGAGGCAGACTCAAGACAGTATTAGAAGGACCCTCCACGTTATACACCATATTAAAAAAAATAATATTGAGGCATTGCTTATGGGTTTAGATGCTGAAAAAGCATTTGACTCAGTGAGATGGTCATTTCTTCATAAAGTTTTGAATAAATTTGGATTTCACCATATAATCATTAAGGCCATCCAGGCAATTTACCACAAACCAACAGCCAAAATAAAAATAAATGGTAGTCTTTCAAAGCCAGTCTCACCTGAAAGATCATGTCGCCAGGGCTGCCCCCTTTCACCAATTTTATTCACTTTACTTATTGAACCGCTTAGCCAATACATTAGACAAGATAATTTAATTGAGGGAATTGATATACATGGGGACATTCAGAAGATATCACTTTTTGCAGACGATGTCCTAATTTATTTAGGTCAACCAAATAAATCTCTACCTAGATTGATGGAGATATTAGAGCAGTTTGGATCACTTTCAGGTCACAAATTAAATATTGAAAAAACACAAATTATGACCATAAATTACCAACCCTCAATGGAGTTAAAAAGTAAATACAATTTTAAATGGGACAAAGACTCCATGAAATATCTTGGCGTGATACTAAGTAGAGACACTGGAAAGTTGTTTGAAAAGAACTATGGCCCATTAAATTCCAAAATAAAATCGGATTTAAGAAAATGGAGTCTAATACCAACTTTAGGACTAATTAATAGAATAGAATCAATAAAAATAAACATTTTACCCTGATTACTTTACCTTTTCCAAACTCTCCCAATTGAAGTGTCAAAACAACAATTTGTAGAATGGGACAAGTTGATTTCTCGCTATATATGGCTCGGGAAAAAACCTCGAATAAGATACAGTACATTACAACTGCCAAAGGACAGAGGTGGCTTATCTTTGCCATGTATGAGGGACTACTACTACTCTGCCCAATTAAGACCATTGGTTTGCTTATGTGATCCAATGTTCAAATCTAGGTGGAAAGATATAGAGGAAAAAAACCACCAAGGGCCCCCCTATACAAGCAATGATAGCAGACAGGAAATTGCAATCACATTTGAAAGACCCGAATAATCCCTGGCTAAAATTCACTTTTAAGATTTGGAATGACGTAAGTAGAGAGAACAAACTAACCAAGATTGAAATGATGTTAAGATGGTGCGCTTACGACACAGAATTTCTACCAAACCGTAATGAGACAAGATTTCAAAAATGGACGTCAATTGGGCTCACTTCATACTTCACATTTAACCACAAGGGGGAGCTAGCAGACTTCCAAACCCTTAAGTCAAAAAATGGGTTAAATAACCAAGACTTTTTTAGGTACCTACAGTTGAGACATAGATATAATGAAATTATAATGACTAAGACTGATAAGAAGGATAATAAAATTCTAAATATATTCCAAATGGCCTTTAGCACTATTACTGTTCAGAAAATTATAGCAAGATTTTATCAGGGATTTCAAGCAAACAAACCCACCAATACCCTATATATTAAGAAGAAATGGGGAAAAAGAAACAGGATCAGCAGTAGATGATAGTGACTGGGAATCAGTATGTACAGTGCAATGGAAAACTACTTATTCAACTATCTGGAGGGAATTTGGATGGAAAAATTTAATTTGTTTCTTTATTACCCCAGTCCCAAAAAACACACCAAAATTTAGGTGCCGGTTGTTGGAGACTATGTGGAAATGAAGAGGCTAATCATTATCATGTATTCTGGGCCTGCCCAAAAGTTACCCCATTTTGGAAAGACACACATAAGTGCCTGGAAAAGGTTTTCTCTACCCATGTTCCCTTTGACTTCCTGTACATGTTCTTAGGTTTGGAAATTCCTAACATAGCCTCATTTGCAGATAAATACTTAATGAGAATTGTACTATTGTCAGCAAAGAAAGTCTTAACGAGAAAATGGCTCCAAACAGACATACCAAAAATTCAGGATTTACATGATATGGTATACCAGATATTTAAGATGGAAAGGATTACCATGTCTCTAAGGCTACAAAGAGATAAATTTGATAAATACTGGCTTAAATGGACCCAATAGGAAATCAAAGGAGAGACTTTGTTTAAGTAAACTATCCCATTGAAGGGAAGAAAAGAGCAAAACTGAAAAATTTAATACCACTTGTCCACTGTTCAGTTTGTCTACATGTTATTTTTTATACTACAAAAAAAAAAAAAAAACTTATGGGAAGATTAAGCGAGGGCATTTTCTTGTGTATTACTTCTTATTAACCTTTCTTTGTATTCTATTTGAATGATGGCAAATTCTAAGCTTTTACTAATGTTTATTCCCTTGTAATAAAGTACTGCTCTCAATGTAAACAATTTGACCAAGATCACCAATAAAAATATAATTGAAAAAAAAAATCCTTCAATGTGATTTTCTGGATTTTTTTTTCTCATTTTGTCTCTCATAGTTGAGGTATACCTATGATGAAAATTGGAGACCTCTCTCATCTTTTAAGTGGTAGAACTTGCACAATTGGTGGCTGACTAAATACTTTTTTGCCCCACTGTAAACTAAAATAATTATGATGACTGAACAACTCCCATTCCCCAAAGTGCAAGATACACTATTATGAATATAAGTGATAAAAGATCAGACAAATAAGTGATCTGACAAACAAACAAGGGATCTGAAACAGTCACTAATATCGGATGTCCCATTCATTTTCAATAATTAGGTATTCTGTAATTAATATTCACACAATCAAATAAATCTTAGTGCCATTTACTCCCTTTAATATTTGTGAAAGTCTAGGTCGCCGGGGGGGGGGGGGGGGGGTGAGCCTATCCCACCATCAGAGGACAGAGGAGCCTCTTGAAGAAGTTACAGGTCTGTGAGAGCCAGAAATCTTGCTTGTTTGTAGGTGACCAAATACTTACTTTACTGAGGAATTTACCAATTAATTCATTAAAAATCCTTCAGTGTGATTTTCTGGATTTTTTTCCCCTCATTTTGTCTCTCATAGTTGAGGTATACCTATGATGAAAATTGGAGACCCCTCTCATCTTTTAAGTGGGAGAACTTGCACAATTGGTGGCTGACTAAATACTTTTTTGCCCCACTGTAAGTAGCACAAATGTGCTGACACGCCATCTTGCTCACAGGCTCAACAAAAGAAGAAAAGCAAGAGCCATGCACATTTAGCAACAACAATGGGGACCGTACAACAGGTGAGAAGAGGAGCTTCTGTGTTTACTACGTTTGGAGGAAGAAGAAGTTAAAAAAGAGGAGAAAGTATAGTGTGTGACCACTAAATGAGAATGTCATCTTTGTATGCTGTGTCGGTGGTGCCACCTTTTGAATGGGAAGTTTGATCTTTGCACATGCATAGCCAGTGTGCACAGTCAACGTGGTAATGGTGGCTGCCTCGCACACAAGCAGACGTGCAAAGTATAAAGCCAGAGAGGTGGTGGTGACATGACGGATGAGTGAGTGAACAAATTACAAGACTAAACCATCATCGCTTCTGCTGTAATAGGCTACAGTGTGTCGTGTGTACAATGTGACATTTGTAAAATTTTTGGTTGGTGGTGTGCCATGGGATTTTTTTTTCCAACGTAAAAAATGTGCCTTGGCTCAAAAAAGGCTGAAAAACACTGATATAGAGAATGAAAATTTCAATTAAGATTAGATTTAACTGAAGTCCAAACCAAGATAAAGAAGAGCTGAAAAGAAGAGCTGTCAGCATTCACTCAGACTTTACCTGTGCTTCCTCAGCTGCTCCACCTCCACCTGCAGACCCTCGATTTTGTCTCCAAACTCCTTTTTGAAGAGCCGGTTTGCCTCTGAAGCCAGGTCCCGCTCCTTCTCTGCCTGCTTGCATCTGTTTTTTTTTTGGGGGGGGGGGGGTGAGCGGGTTAACGTGAACTCACGGTAAAATGAAAACGTGGATGGGAAGATGTTAACTCAAACAATTAAAAACAACAACAGGAACAGTGGGGAAACTTGAGCCAAAGAAGATGAAGCAGGCCATGTTTGATTATTATTTTATTAGCCTAATGATTACTACAGTTCACACCAAGTTAATGTTCACGTACAATTCAAAATTAAGTTGCCCTTTTGCTCCAGCCGTATCTCTGCGCTTTCAGTGCAGATCACCAAAGACAACAAACTCCACAGATACGGGTTCAAACTAGTTCTGACTCTGTTGGTTGGAAACATTTAGGCACAGTCTCAGGCCTGTTATTTTGTTCTCTTTTTCTTTGGGAAATGTGCACCCTCACAACATCTGGGATGGATTTGTTGGCACGTTGATCACATGTCCGTCATTCCTACTCGCCTTACATCTGAGGGAAAGCCTTAATGTGGTCAATTTAAGAACCAAAAAAGAAATGAAGTATAAATCTGATGTGGCAAGCAAATCCAACAGAAGACTGGTGAAGGGCTGCTAACGGAATCCATTCAGTGCACAAAATAATAAGCTGATGCTGGAGAGCTGCAGGAAGTTGTAAGAAGACAGTTTGGAATCTTTCAACAACAAAAGGAGCGTTGTACAGAAAGGTTAACATCCTAGTTTGGTTATTTCTATATCAGACATGTTTGTCATATTCAGAATTATGGAAGTGTGGAGCTAATGCTGCAGCTGAAGCAGCTTCCCCGCTGCTGAGCTCAGGTTTCTGGCCTGCTTCACCAAATGTTTGTCACTAGTTTAGAAATTCAAAAGGAACAAAAAAAAAATGACAAAGACATGATAACAAAATAAGTAATGAAGGAGGGGAAAATAATGTGACAATAAGAAGTTTGAGTAAGTTTTCAATTCAGATAAAAAGCACATTTTTGCTGTGAGTATTAAAATTAGGGCAGTACCCAAATATCTGATTATTTCTTTGTCACGCTGGTGTTCAGTTTTCAAATGTGGAATTCAGATTTATTTTTCTAAATACGTGACTTCAATAAAGAGGAACTACCAATGCCAAAAGAATTCAGACCATATTTTTTTTAAATTAATAGTATATTATTTCTAAAATATAGCTGGGTAATTCTGCCTGAAACAGAGGAGAAAAAAAACCATGAATTTATGTGGGAAAAAGATCCAAATATAGGAGTTAAATGTGACAGATTGCCTATAAAAATTAGCAAATTTACACAAAAGTTGCAAAAGTTACAGCTTTGTAAAAAATCTCTAATGTAAGAAAACTTTACAAGAGAATTTCAGAGAAAAAAAAACTCAAACGTTTAAAATTTAAGACAAACCGCTGCAAATTTACCGCAACAAATGTGCAGATGTAGGAGGGTGAAAAAAAATTTGAATGAAAAACGTTGCAAATTCCTGAGAGATTTTTGGCCTAAAAAAAACAAAAAAACCAAACCTTCTTTCTGTAGCAGAGGCTGCAGATCCTGACCCTAGCTGAACATCTGACTGTTCAAGAAATCACTCACAAGTGAGTCTTGACTTCCTGATTATTCAGAGCCCCCCCAAACAAGTACTGAGGACAGCCCTAATTAAAATTCATATTTCATATTAAACGTCCCTCACCTGCTCTCCAGCTGTTTAATGGTCCCTGACATCTGGTTGATTTTGTCCTCCAGACGAACGATGACTTCACTTTTCTGTTTGGAGCTGGCATCCGCACTCTGTGGAGGATTCACTACTTTAGTAACTAGTGATTCACCACAGGTACAGCACACCTGGGATACAATTTATTGTTAAATAAGAGAGAACAACACGATTTTCTGTTTTCTGCCAATCTCTTGCAATTATTTTGAATGTAGAGTTACTGTTAAACAGCTGCAGATGTTAACCAGGCTTGCCACAGCTGGTAAATAACCAATTCTCTCCTTTATAGATGAAAGTGTACATCTGTCTCCAAAAACATCATGATGGGGCTTCTGAATCAGAAATCAGTGGGTGAATGGTAGTTGTCCTCTGTCAAGAGGGATTGAGCCCTGAGATAGCCGAGCGACTGCTGACAAAGACTGCATTGTTGATGGGTATTGAAAACAAAGTACGCATTTGAAACATAACTATAGGAGTTCATTTCACCAGACAGTTACAGTCTTTAAACTGAGGTGAAATAGGGCATCATAAGTCAGGGGCTACAACTCCTGCAAAAATCATACAATTGGAGCCAAACTGCAATATGTGCATCATCAGTGTATATCAAACTATAGAACCATGGTTCAAAACAATCGGAACAAAACTGTGGGAGAAGTTGATTTCACAAAAGTGGGACAGACAACAGACAGCCCCATAACATAATCCCCCCCCCCCATGGTCTTTGACCAGCGGGGGATAAAAACTCTTTGAATTTGTCTTGAGACTGTTGTGTTTGCTTAGAAATGCTTGAACTTTGCTTTAATCTATTCTTGAAGCTGCTGCATCTCTTAAAACACAATGGGCCGTATTAAACGGACACGATCAGTCATCACTTGTCACTGACGCAGAACGTATTTATGGGCGTTTCCAAGATCATTTCCTTATCACAGTAGCGCAGAAACAAATTTTCCATCGGGTGCAAAGTGTGAAGAGGCTGGTCTAATTATTCAAAGGTGTGTTTTGGATAATCCAATCCAAAGCACTCCTGTCCATCCCTTTAATGCACAGAGGCACATTATCTAAAGTGAACTCTGATCATGACCGCTTGTTTAAGATGGGTTTTGCGCTGGCCAAAGCCCGTGCGTGTGAGCCAAAATGCATGCGATAGTAATGCTGCTTAGCAGTAATGAAGGCATCAATCACAGTTGATGCCCATTAAGTTAATTTAAAGAGAACAAATGGGGAAGAATGCAAGGTTGAAAAAAAAAAAAATCAGCTGAATGGTTTAATGTAGTGTGCACAGATGCAACGCACAGACATGAATGGGTTTGAAACTTCAGGAAAAGAGGATGATGCCTGTGCAAATTTTCATAAACATTAACGATGGCACAGAAGACGCTCCCAGCCTATAGGGAGATGGAGTGCTATCTCTCCTGTTGCTTTCACCTAGAGAGGATCTTCCCCGTCTCGTGCAGAAGTCTGCCGAGGTTTGTGGCTCTCTATCCCAGTCCCTCCAGGGCAGAATGAAATCTAGCACAGCTTCCTGTCCACCACCGACACCAGCCACGAAGTGAGCCCGCTCTCGGTGGCCCCTCCCAGACAAGTGGCAGTCAAGGCACTTGGTGGGGAAGAACCACAACCGTAGGCGCGGTGCAGAAGTTCTCTGCTCGGCTGCAAACCCAGGGGTGTGCGGCCGAGGCAGATGTGGTTACATCTCCCGTCTTTCCGGGAAGTTCTTTGAAATGAGCCTCCACCTCTTAGTGCAAAGTGGGCGCAGTGTCTACTGGTAATTAAAACAATAAAAACACTGGCATACGGTGGAAAGTCTGGCGCAAAAGTCCGCTGATGACTGTCAAAATAGGACCCCATATGTTTAAACTCCGTTTAAAATTGTACTTACAGCTTCTTTACTTGCTTAAAAACATGAAATGTTCAGATGTATAACTCTGAAGTGTTATCTGGTTGAAATCTTTCCAAATATATTATTTGACTAGTTTTGAGTATTAAAGTTAGATGTAATGTGTGTGTAGAGACTATGTCATTAGAAGGTGAGAGGGAGGGTCAGAGTAGAGAGAAGCAGGTAGCTATTTTCTATATAAAATGGAATTTCTGTACAGAGCGAAGCAGACTGCAATCAGACAGAAGACAGTCCGGTCCTGGGATGGCTGGGGCAAAGAAAGAAGAGGATGAACCTGGAACAACATTCCTCTGCATGGGCTCAAAGGGGGCTGGTAGGGGGGCTGGAAAGATGGTCCCAGGTTGGGTGGCTTGGAGCTCCTAGAAGCTGACCAAGTGTTTCTCAACTTTTCAACAGTTTTCCAAAACTATGAGTCCAGGAGCAGAGTAGAGGAATGTTTTGATTTATCCCCGATTGGCGAGGAACGCAAACAGCATTGTTCAAGCACTAAGAAAGTGTGACTGGATGCCAAGCTGTGATTGACTCTTCATGGGGAAGCGAGCATGGCATAGTGCCAAGCTGTCTTTCTCTCTCTCTCCTTTTCAAAAATGATTTCTCCCCACTCAGCTTCAGTATGTACGGTAAGGTGATTTTAAGTTATTGTACAAGTTAAGGTTGATGAAAATTAGTTTAAGATTTGTGGATACTAACCTTATTGTGGTGAATGGGTTTGAGTGTCCCAATGATCCCAGGAGCTATGCTGTCAGAGGCTACTTGCCCCTGGTAGAGTCTCCCAAGATAAAATGATTCTGGGTGAAGGGCCAGACCAAGAATGGCCCACCAGATCCCCATTAAAAAAAAGTTACATCAATTGGTGTACCCAAAGGAGCCACATGTCCACCCTCAAGGAGAATCACCACTTAAAGGAGGGATCATGGGGATCATTGTGCTATGTGAACCACGTGCCCCCACAACCCAGATCCCCAGATAAGCGGTAGAAGATGGATGGATGGATCATTTTAGACCGATTGTTTCCATGTTGAAGCTGTACCCCTATAAAAGCCACAAAAATTGCTATCCTGCAATTAATGTTAAAAATGTGGTTTTTCCCTTTTCTATGGATTTTTCTATGATATAAAAAACCTTGTTTTGAGTGCATACCACCTCCATAAGGTTATGGTTAATCCTAGCCCTGTAAAAAATACTGTGTTCCCCTGTAAGCCTGAACAATGTTGGTAAATTCTGATCTACCACTGTACCAACTACAACAGGTCAGTGGGAAAAATTACCACTAACAGAAGTGGCTTGTAAAGTTTCTGCCTCAGAGTCCCAGGCAGGGGTTTTCAGAGTGAGCAGTGCAAAATGGCTGAAAGAAGATTTAAAACAAAAACACAGCAGCTAGAGTGATATTTTCCACACACACGTCTAAGTAGATGTGGCAGAATTGAAATACTGTTTTAAAAAAAAGTTCTGTCAGAAATTAGAAGTTTAGAGGATTTTCAGGCTCATGTGGTAGATAAATGTTTAATTGCCTCCAACTCACAGCAAGTGCATGAGAAAGTGTGTTTGTCTCCATACAACCTTGAGCCTCAAGGAGAGACAGAGCCAAGGCAAACAAGAGCCAGTTTGCTTATTTGTGAGTAAGAATAACTACACCACTCTACTGACACCTCTGTGTGAAATCCTGCATACTGAGGGGGAAAAGATCTGACAGCTCTTGTGTTCTTTTAATTATCTTTCAACAGCAGCCTAGTTAAAAGATTTGTGATTTTGGCTGACTTGAATTTATTAAAACAATTTTTTGGGGTTTTCATGGATGCTGCAGTTTTGAATGATGGTAAATTATACACCTGTCTATAGCCATTATCGATAGTGCACAGCTAACACACCATTCATTCATTCATCTTCTACCGCTTAATCCTTTTTGGGTCGTGGAGGACTGGAGCCTATTCCAGCATCTTTGGACAAGAGGCAGGGTACACCCTGGACAGCTCGCCAGTCCATCGCAGGACCCCCTGTCCCTGCTAACACACCAACAACTGGAAAGTCGATTACAAATTTAGGATTTAATATAGTGTAGATCTGTAGTCCTGGCCGTGGCACATCGGACCAGCTCTTTACCCTCTCGAGAATTCTCGAGGGTTTGTGGGAGTTTGCCCAACCAGTTTACATGTGTTTTGTGGACTTGGAGAAGGCATTTGACCGCGTCCCTCATGGATTTTTGTGGGGGGTGCTTTGGGAGTATGGGGTATCGGGCTTGTTGTTACGAGCTATTCGGTCTCTGTACGACCGTTGTGAGAGTTTGGTTCATATTGCCAACACTCGGTCGGAGTCATTCCCAGTGAGAGTTGGACTCCGCCAGGGCTGCCCTTTGTCACCGATCTTGTTCATAATTTTTATGGACAGGATTTCTAGGCGCAGCCAGGGAATGGAGGGTGTCATGCTTGGTGACCACAGGATCTCATTTCTGTTGTTTGCAGATGATGTTGTCCTGTTGGCTTCATCCAGCAATGACCTACAGCTCTTGCTGGGACGGTTTGCCGCTGAGTGTGAAGCGGCTGGGATGAGAATCAGCACCTCCAAGTCTGAGTCCATGGTCCTCAGCCGGAAAAAGGTGGATTGTCCTCTCCGGGTTGGGGACAGGCTCCTGCCCCAAGTGGAGGAGTTTAAGTATCTTGGGGTCTTGTTCACGAGTGAGGGGAGAATGGAGCGAGAGATCAACAGACGGATTGGAGCAGCATCTGCAGTGATGCGGACGCTGTACCAGTCTGTTGTGGTGAAGAGGGAGCTTAGTTCTAAGGCAAAGCTGTCGATTTACCAGTCAATCTACGTTCCTACTCTCACCTATGGTCACGAGCTTTGGGTAATGACCGAAAGAACGAGATCGCGGATACAAGCGGCTGAAATGAGCTTTCTCCGTAGGATTGCTGGACTCACCCTCAGAGATAGGGCGAGGAGCTCAGTCATCCAGGAGAGGCTCAGAGTAGAACCGCTGCTCCTCCACATTGAAAGGAGTCAGTTGAGGTGGTACGGGCATCTGATTAGGATGCCTCCTGGATGCCTCCAACTTGAGGTGTTTCAGGCACGTCCCACTGGGAGGAGACCCCGGGGCAGACCCAGGACTCGGTGGAGAGACTATGTCTCCCAGCTGGTCTGGGAACGCCTTGGTATCCTCTCTGAAGAGCTGGAGCAGGTGGCTGGGGAGAGGGAAGTCTGGGCTTCTCTGCTTGAACTGCTGCCTCCGCGACCCGGACCTCCGGAAAAGCGGTAGAAGATGGATGGATGGATAGATCTGTAGTAAAACTAATAACCATGTAATTGCAAGGAATTTAAGCAATGCAAACAATCTACATTTCAAAGTGGAACAAATTTAGAGCGTATCAGAAAATCAATTAACCCCCTACAACAGGGATGGGCAACTGGCGGCCCCCACCCTCATTCAGTGCGGCCCGCCAGTCCATTTCCAAGAATCAATTATTTATGTCACGTTTCACCATATTTGGAACAGCATTCTCAAATGCAATTATAGTGTCCACCAGCAGAGGGAGCGCTAATCAAAACCTACTAGCCCAAAGAAAGCTGTGTGTTGCAGGAGTGAGAGGTGTGCTCTTTGCCAGTGGTCAAGCAAGCGTGTGGTTGAGGGGGTGGTGTGCACTGTGCACCAGAGAGTGTTTGCAGTTGCAGTCCGTGTTGGATGGTATGTGTTGCATGTTAAGACTGGAAAGAATAGAGCTGGCGATCGCATCAGGAGTAAAGACAACATTAACGGGCTGTCAACAGCAGTACATAAACACCAATAAATGCTGGCTAAGAACTGTGAGAGCAACTTGTCAACGATGAAGCATATCAGATCAAATAGTATAGTATCGCTGCAGGAGAGTCCACAAGTATGCCATTAGGAACTTTATAATGAGCCACATGTGACTGAGGGTTAACCTCATGGCTTCTGAAATACACTGTTGAAACCAGAAGTTTCCATACACTGTAAAAAGACATTTTTTTTAGTTTAGTTTATTTGAAAAGGGACAATGCAGTTTCATAAAACACATGATTACACATGGTTAAAAAAGCCAGAATTAGCCAAAAGGCTAGTTTTCATCTGTAGTCCCCTGGCCAAGATGTAAAAAAGCAGCTGTAGGTGTTTATAAGCCACATTTTCAATTTTTTTGTGAAGGCCTTGAATGTTGTAAGCAGTTTAACCTCCTCAGGTACTGAGTTCCCCTCACTGGTGCTCCTCACTGACCAGGCCGACTTACTGAAAGTGCTCCTGCGCAGAGGAATGAAACAGTCACCTCTGACAGAGCCTCGAGTGACACGCTCAGAGCTGTTTCTTTGGCTGATGAACTCTGCCAGAGGATCTGGAGCCAAATCATGCAGTACTTTATAAATCAAATTTAAATTTGCAAATGTATGAAGACTATCCCAATTTAAAAGACTGTATTTTTTTAAAATTGCACAATGATGATAATGTTTAGGTTTTTTTTATCCATAACTTTAACTGCTTGTTTGTACAAAACTTCCAATGTTTTTTTTGCACTCAAACCCGCCTGGGACCAGCTAGTTAGGCAATAGTTGAAGTGACTGAGAATCATGGAGTGCAAGTATATTTTTGCGGCTTCAGTTGACATTTCATTTCGAATTGCACGAAAATTTGCAAGATTTAACTTGATTTTTTTACACAATTTAGCAATATGGGCTTTAAAGGAAAGCTGTTAATCTATTATTAACCCAAGATATTTATATTGGCTAACAATTTGTATTTTTCCTCCATTAACATGTATGTCAGGGTCAGGTGACACTATTTATTTTAGTGAAATACATGCCTACAGTTTTAGAAACATTTAACTGTAGACAGCACTCCTGCAACCAAGTTGTGATACAGGACATTGTTTTACTAAGTTTAGCAGCAACAGTGTCTTTGGAGCGACCATGAACAAAAAAAACCGTGTCGTCTGCATACATTAAGCATTCAGCTTCAGAACAAACAGTGGGCAAATCATTAATATAAAGACTAAATAAAAGGGGGCCTAATATTGATCCCTGAGGAACTCCAGAAGTTAGCCTAAGAGAATCAGATCTGCAGTTGTTAACTGATACAGATTGTGTTCGATCATGCAGATATGATTCAATCCTGCTCACAGCATTGTGAGAAAAGTTAAATTTAAAGAGCTTGGTAAGAAGAACAGAGTCACATAAAACCTGTTTTTCTCACCGACATTAAATCAGACTAAACTTTTCCTGTTTTAGGTCAGTTACGATTACCTAAATTATTTCTATTTGCTAAATAATTTTTATATTTGCTAAATAATTTTTTGAAAATTTGTCAGCAGAGCTGAAAAGACGTGTGTGAACAAGGCGGCCTACAAACCTGACTCAGCTACACCAGTTCTCAGAAGGAATGGGCCAAAATTCACACAAACTACTGTGAGAAAGACACCAAAAACATTTAACCCAAGTCATACAGTTCACAGGCAATGCTACCAAATAACTAAGGGAATGTAGGGAAACTTCTGACTTTGAAGAAAACATTACAAAATTATCTAAAAAAAAATCATTTAGCAAATAAAAATTTGCAAATAGAAATAATTTTGGTAATCCTAACTGACCTAAAGCAAGAAAAGTTTAGTCTGATTTAATGTCAGACTGAGGTTAAAAAGGTTATGTGTCTTTCATTACAGTGCATGTAAACTTCTGGTTTCAGCTGGATTTGCATGGTTATTACAGAATTCAGATTTGACTATTAAAGCAGGGATGGCAACAGGAAATTCTGATTTCAGCTGGAAACTAATTTGGTCGATGGACTTATGGGGGGGTGCAGCCCCCCTGAAGCTGGGAGGTTTTCAGTAAAACAGAAGTAATTTAGACTGAAAAAAATGATAAAAAAAAAAATGAAATACTAGACTTAGATAAATCATTAAATTTAATGAAAAGTTAACTTACTTTTTCTTCATTGTTGTCTCACTGTCTTTAGTCCAACATATTTAACAGTTCTATAAGAGTTTATTACACTATTTACACTGGTCACCAAGTCACTTCTAATGTGAAACTTTCTTCCTTTTGGCAGCAAGCTGTGTCAGTCTCTGAACTTTGAACTTCATCTCCTTTTCTGGTTTCTTCAGAAACTGTCTGAGTGTTTCTGTTACCTTGTCGAACTTTGAGCCAATTTTCACCTTTACTGTCACTTCGCCCCCCGAAGCTCCTGGGTTTTTATGATTTTTAAGTACCAGAACTGTGCTTAAATGACATACAACAAACAGCTGAATGCCACTTATTACTGTATAATATTGACTTATGTTCCAAGAAGATAGCATTCCTAAAATATTCCAGCAAGCATTATCCATCACATGCTTTAACACTTGATCAAATCAAAATCAGTTAATTTTATCTATTCCATAATAGAAATAAATTCCAACATACCATTACTTTTTATAATTTCAGCATTCATTTCAGATCACCAGTTTCAATCTCCATTGAGTCTTGAGCAGTTCATTTTGCACGATCACTGATGCAGCCAAGTCTTAGAAATATTCAAAAGTTATGAGTCAATATCCACTGTGCACTGTCAATTTCAAACTGTTTGGAATCATAAAAGTAATGTAACTAAATTGTTTTGCTATTTTTTTCTCCTCAACATCAATGTCAGGGCACTGCAGGAGTTTTTGGGGATGGTTAACTTTTATAACCGTTTCCTCCCCCGCGCAGCCCAGCTCATACAGCCGTTGTACACCGCACTCAAAAAACGGAAACCGGCGGACAGAGTCAACTGGACTCCTGAACGGGAGCAGGCGTTCTGAGGTTAAAACAGCACTCATTACCGACGCCTCGGACATGGGCATAGCGGCCGTCGTGGAGCAATGCGTTGCCGGTTCTTGGCAGCCGCTCACCTTTTTTTTTTTTAGCAGGTCTTTGCACGACAGTAAGCGTAAATACAGCGTGTTCGACAGAGAGTTAATGGCTCTCCACCTGGCCATACGCCACTTCCAGTTCTGCCTGAAAGGGCGCACCTTCACTGCGTTCGTGGACCACAAGCCACTAACGTACTTAACGTACTTTATCTTCCTGGAAGATAAAATAAAGCGGAATTCGGCGAATTACCGGAAAAATCACATCCCTGAGAACAAGCCGCCATGAATTTTTGACAAAGCATACAACGAGCCATTTGATTGGTCCAATCGTTTGCAACTATCCAATCGCAGGGCTGTTTACAATACAGCAGTAGCTTGAGTACATCCGGGTTATCGCGGGAGACTTGACCCGGGGAAGCGCCGAGCGCTTATGTAATCATGTTGATTTTCGCTAAAATCGGTAACAATAAGGCACCTTACCCCCCTAAAATTTTCTCAACGGATTTAGACGATTCACAGAAATGATCAATTTGAAAATAAATCAGCGGAAATCCGCGGATCGGCGGAAAATTGCCATCCCTGTTAAAGTATCAACATGTTCATGTTGATGATGTTCATATCAAAAGTATGAACATCTTAAATACATGCACAAACGTGTGAAATAAAAAGAAGTCATAGCCTGAAAACTGTGGGAGAAGTTTGACAGACATCATCATACCAAAACACATCCCGTCTTTAGAGACAGACATATAATAATAATAATAATAATAATTTTAAAAACCACTATGGTCTTAATCAGTAGCGATGTACATTACAGCTTATTTTTGTTTAACTGAGACACTAGAATCTGTTCACTAAAAAGATTTGTACAAAGTATTCATTAACTGAATCATTTAGTGAACTGAAATGTAGCTGAATGATGCGTAACTCGGCTCTTAAACGCCGGCTTCCAGACGTGCTGCACTTAAACATACTAAACACTTCTTCTAAAACTTGGCATTTTATTTATTTATTTCATTCTTGAAACAAAACAACACAATTTTAGAAGTTTCCTCAATGAATGTTAGACAAAACCACAGGTTTTAAATGGCTGTTTAAGTGTTTTTAACTGATCTACATTAATGTCAAACTATATTTGATGTTTGACATTGTTACTGTTCAAAATCACACGCTGCTGATTTGGGACAGCGGTCAGTGCATCTTCTCTATTCTTAATATGATAACTATTGTATCGGTAATAAAGCTTTATTACCCGATTCTTACCTTGCCAACTCCCTTATTTTATTGCCATTATTATTTTCTGAGACACTTTGAGCTGCCCGCCAATTCCAAGCCAAAATCGGCACATGCCCCCTCACTAACTTGGCCGTATCTCAAAAGGTCCTCATTCAAATTAACTAAAATTTTGACTTCCGGTCTGGACGCCATGGCGACTGCAGCTTAACACTGAAGTTCTCAGACCCAATTCAGGATAACACCTTGAAAATCAAACTTAACGGATTTTTGGAGGAGTGAAAATCAAAAGACAAAATCATCATGTCTAAAGGAAAACAGAAGAAACTGAAATTCTCCAGGCCAGGACACGTATCGGCCGGAGAATCCGAACTGGAAGATCTCCGTTCAGAAGACGAGGAACTGGTGATAGCTAACAAAAGGGTTAGCCTGAAATCACTATTTGAGGAGCTACGACGATTTCGCCGAGATGTTACGGCCGAATTTCGGGAATTCAGAGAAGAATTGAAAAGGACAAACAGCAGAGTGGACCAGGCCGAGAACCGAATCTTGGAAACAGAGGATCGAATAAAAGTGCTCGAAGATTCTGTGCTAGACCTACGCAAAAGACAAGCAGCTATAGAGGCTAAGCTAACCGACCAAGAAGGAAAACAAAGAAGAGACAACATAAGAATTCATGGTCTGATAGAAGGAACCGAAAATGGTTTCAACTCAATGGCAGAATGCGTGGAATCCTTACTAAGAGAGAAATTGGATATTCCACAAACCACCGACTTGAAGATAGAAAAGGCACATCGTTCATTAGCCGCTAGGCCGGCGGCGGAAGCGCCCCCACGTTCGGTGTTGGTAAGATTTTCCAATTTCAAAATAAAACAAGAGGTTGTAAGACTGGCCTGGCAGAAAAAAGGATTTATGCACCAGGAGAGAAAAGTCTACGTGGAACACGATTACGCCCCGGAGGTCCTTAAAAAGCGCAGGGAATACAATGACGCGAAAAAGGTGTTAAGAGAGAAGAAATTGCGCTTTCAGACACCATTTCCTGCGAAGTTAAGGGTCTTCTACGGCGATGAAACGTGTCTCTATAATTCGGCGGAAGAAGCAACAGCTGACATGGCGAAAAGAGGCCTCCCGGTAACGGTATTTAAACCCCCAGCAGACCCGAGTGAGAAGATCAGAGCTCAAACATGGACAACACAAAGACCTTCAAAATCCACGGACCAGCAGCGGGAAACCCAGCACCAGAGCGTCGCGGATAAACTATCCGTTTTCAGGTTGGAATAGCGACCTTTTTTTTTTTTTTTTTCTCTTGAATCAATCCGCACATCCAACCCCCCTCATACAAGGTAACAAACATTAAAGGAGATGCATATTCAGCATGTGGTAAAACATTTCATGGAACAATCTTATTATTTGAAACAAATAAGTCTTTGTAATAAAAAAAAAAAAAAAACTTGTTAAAATAGAAATGTGACAATAATCCACATGTTCTCCTCATACTAACAAATACTGTTTTTGCGTGAATGTTTGATGTGATGGGGGTGGGAGGGTGCACACAATTTCACAGGGTTTAGGCATAAAAGGAAAAAAAAAAAAAAATCATTACAAGTTTGGATTGGGTTCTGAAACTCACGTTAAAAGCATGGGACTACTTTCAGTGGTAAGAGAGGGCCCTCAACACGTAACAGAGTTTGAGGAATTTCCCTCAGGGCCTTCACTCCATCAAGGCTCTTACAGGGTCTTTAAAAAGACCTCAGCTCAGGAAGTTCTTATGACAGCTTTTTGTTTTAAAGTTTTTTACACTATGTTCTTAATGTTTTTCTTGTTTTTAATGTTCTTTCAGTTTCTGAGTAGCACAAAAGAGGGCCACCACACAGTTATACTAAACAAAACAACACAATGGAGAAACAGGGTGTAACCAAAATAATTTCATATAATGTAAAAGGAATCCTGAATCCAGTTAAAAGATCCAAGATTCTAGGCAAAATGAAAAAAGACAAAGCAGGAATAATACTTTTACAAGAAACCCACCTAACAGACGTGGAACACAATAAACTCAGTAGACAAGGGTTTAAAATGATCTCTTCATCTTCATATAAATCAGGGAGGAGGAGGGGAGTAGCGACATTGATATCAACCAAAATTACATTTGAAAAAAAATCAGAACACAAAGATAAAGAAGGGAGATACAGTTTGGTAACTGGGCGGCTAGAGGGAGAAGATATCACCCTGCTGAATGTGTATGCTCCCCCAGGGGCTAACTGGAAATTTTATAAAAATGTATTCGACCTAATGATAACTAAAGCTCAAGGTTTAGTGATATGTGGTGGGGACTTCAATCTTAGACTGAATCCATACTGGGATGCTTCTGGTAATTCCCCACATCAAAATAACACCCAAAACAGGAAGACTCGGATGCTACTAAAAGAATTGGGAATCTGTGACGTGTGGAGGGAACTCAACCCCAGTGTAAAAGACTATACATTTTACTCAACTCCACATTCATCTTACTCAAGGATTGACTAATTTTTTATGTTTAATAGAGACATTGGAAGAGTAAAAACATGTAAAATAGGACTGATGGATCTCTCCGACCACAGTCCGATCTACATGGACTTAAATATCCAAAAATACACAAATAATACATTTTCTTGGAGGTTAAATTCAAATGTCCTGAAAGGACCATTGAAAGATGAATTGGAATCAGATATTCTCAGATATTTGGAAGATAACGATAATGGAGAAGTATCCCCTTTAATACTGTGGGATGCATGTAAAGCTGTAATAAGAGGAAAGATTATTGCAAAACTGGCAACCCAAAAGAAACTAAGACAAGAAAAACTATCCACATTAGAGTCAGAACTTAGGAACCTAGAAAAAGAACACAAAGGCAACACTCATTCTACTGACTCGCTCAAGATTAAGGAAATTAAAAACCAAATAAATGAGATCTACACAATAGAAATCCAGAAGAAACTTACATTTCTGAAACAAAAATACTATGAAGCAGGCAGTAAATCGGCAAAATTGCTAGCCTATAAATTGAGGAAACATCAAACAGAAAGAGCAATCTACAAAATCAGAGACCCAGTATCAAAGGAAATAAAATTCAGAATTCAGGATATTCTTAAAAACTTCGAGAATTACTATAAGAACTTATACTCCCACAAAAAACATAAAAACGCATCCGAGGCATTCCTAAACACATTAAACCTTCCCCAACTTACGGAGTCACAAAATAAAACACTACTGTCAGAAATACATCCTAAAGAATTGGAAAAAGCAATTATGAAACTTAAAGCTAACAAATCCCCAGGAGCTGATGGCTATACAGCAGAGTGGTACAAAACCTTTAAACAGCAACTATCTCCTCTCCTCCTGAAAACATTTAATTATGTCCTCCACACAGGGGAAATCCCCCCCTCCTGGAGAGAAGGGGTCATTGCAGTTATACCTAAACCTGAAAAGGATAAACTAGAGTGCTCCAACTACAGACCAATCAGTGTACTAAATCAGGACTATAAGCTTTTTACCATTATCCTTGCCAAAAGGTTAGAAAATATACTGACAGACCTAATTCATTTAGACCAAACAGGTTTTATAAGACAAAGACAGACACAAGACAACATTCGACGCACTTTACACATAATTCATCATATAAAAAAATATAACTTAAATGCAGTCATATTGGGATTAGATGCTGAAAAAGCATTCGATTCGGTTGACTGGTCTTTTCTATATAGAATCTTATCCAGTTTCAATTTTCATAACAACTTCATTAGAACTATACAGGCATTATATAAAAAACCAACAGCTAAAATAAGGATTAACGGTAATTTATCATCATCTTTTGAACTGGAAAGAGGATGTCGTCAGGGCTGCCCCCTGTCTCCACTGCTCTTTGCAATCTTCATAGAACCTCTGAGCCAATGGATAAGACAAAACCAAAAAATTCAAGGTATTACACTTGGTCAGAAGGAACATAAAATAGCACTCTTTGCTGATGACATTTTAATATACCTAGGGCAGCCGGACACTTCTTTACCAGAACTAACCTCAGTTTTTTCAGAGTATGGAGATTTATCGGGGTACAAATTAAATATGCATAAAACCCAAGTTTTAACATTCAACTATGACCCAAATCATTATTCACTAAGCAAACTCAAAACTAACTGGGAGTCGGAATCTATGAAATATCTGGGGGTCAATATCCCGAAACAACTCAACAAAATTATATCACTAAACTATGATCCACTGGTGACAAAAATAAAATCTGACCTAGCAAGATGGAATATGATACCATTCTTGGGTACTGCACAAAGAATTGAAGCAGTCAAAATGAATATACTTCCACGTCTTCTATACCTTTTCCAAACAATACCGGTAGAACCTCCCAAAAAAACATGGCAGGAGCTGGACAGAAGGATCTCAAGATTCATATGGCAGGGCAAGAGACCTAGAATCAGATATAGAACCCTACAGCTAAACAAAGACAAAGGTGGGCTCGCGCTGCCAAATATCAGGGACTACTTTAAAGCCGCACAAATTAAAACTTTAGTAGAGATATGTAACCCAGTCTACACTGCACAATGGAAGGAGATCGAATGCCAAATAACAAGTGACATCCCCCTACAGGCGATAATAGGGAACAATGTCTTACCTAAGCTTTTGAATAACACTAACCCGTGGATAGAGACCCCGCTAAAAATTTGGTTTAAGATAGTCAGAGAGAATCAAACTAAAGAGCCCTATCGACTTCTGCAATGGATCGCCTATGATCAGGACTTTACTCCTAATAAAACAGACACCAGATTTAAAAAGTGGAAGGAGAAAGGGCTGATAAAATATTACGATTTTTTTAAAGGGCAAATCTTAAGAAGTTTTGAAGATTTGAAAAAACAAGGCCTAATAAATCAAGACCTTTACAGGTTCTTCCAGCTTAGACACCACATAAACAATATACTTAAAAAGGAGGTTTTGGAAAGGGCCCAGTCAGGTGTTCTGAAGGTCTTCTTAATGGCATATAAAGGGATCCCAGGGATCAGATACATTTCTAAAATATACCAAGGTCTTCAAGACTTAAAAGGAGACAACACATCTTATATAAAAGAGAGATGGGAAAAAGAGGGGAATTTCACTTTACAACTGGAAATATGGGAAAAGCTAAATAAACAGCAATGGAAAAGTACCTCATCCCTGCAGTGGAGAGAATTTGGATGGAAAAACTTGGCAAGATTTTTCAGAACACCTGCACAAAACAAATTTACCCATAAGGGATTGAACTGTTGGCGCTTGTGTGGTGAAAAGACTGCAAATCATTTTCATGTGTTTTGGTCATGCCCAGTTATCCACCAATATTGGACCAAGGTACAGACAATATTGGGGAAAATATTCAAAATTACAGTTCCCTTTTCTTTTGTAACTTTGTATTTGGGTTTACTACCGGACTCACTGGAAAGACGAGGAGAAAAATACTTATTCAGTGTTTTAATATTGGCAAGCAAAAAAGCTCTAACTAAAAAATGGATGTTGAAGGACTGTCCTACACCTGAAGATTGGACTAACGTGATCCAAGACATTTACTCGATGGAAAAGTTGACATTCGCACTGAGACAGGACATGGATGTGTTCATGAACTTTTGGCAACCCTGGACCACATATGTGTCTTCCATTAGATCTAATCTTTGACAAATACCATTTCAATAATGGTTCCGCTCTTTGTTCCAAAGCTACTCAGATGCTCTTTTATCTTTATTTACTTACTTTTTCTTTTTGTTTGTTTTTTACTGGTTTGTTTGGTTTTTTTTGTTATTTGTTTCTTGTTTTTTTTTCTCTTTAATTTCACTTTTTCTTTCACTTTAAAAAAAAAAAAAAAAAGGGGTGTTGTAAGAATTAATCTTCCAATGTTGTCAGATATCAGAAAATAAGGGAACATGTGATGAAAATGTAAACACTGCATTGCTGTAACGACCTGTATACCCTTTACAAAAACTTAAATAAAAAAAAAAAAAAAAAAAAAAATTAACTAAAATTTTATGTTCAGCCTATTGGATAATAAAGGCACAGCTGGTAAAATTTTCAGAATTTTTTCAGAACGAAGTGTGTGGGGCATTTGTTGAAATGGAATGATTCATAATTTAAAAAAAAACTAAAAAACTGAGTGACTGAGGAAAACGTGCAGCTGCTATCCAAATATTAAAACTTACAGGTCAACACACATTGAAAATCTTATTACAAAGTCTACAAGCTTTTTTAAATAGCTTTTCTCCACTGCAAGCCATTTTACAATCATTTGCAGTTCACATTCTTTCAGTGTTGTTACATTTTTGCTTGTGATGAGTAATGGCTTCCCTAGAAACTCCATATGATGACATTTACCAGCAGAAGCAGCCTTTTAAAAATATCCATGTCACAAACGATGAATCAGCCATCAGCCTCACCTGTGACTTGTGGCTGAGCTGCTGGTTGATGGCGTGAAGGTCCTCCAGCTGCTGTCTGAGCTCCACCAGAGCGTCCTGCTTCTCACAGAGGTCTTTCTCCAGCATCTTCATGGACATCTCCATCTCCTGCTTCATCCCGATTTGCACCTCCAGCTCCTTCTCCACATCCTGTATTGAAGACAACCGTAACTCAAGCTGCACAACACAATGAAATGGGATGGTGCACTATGCTATTATTGGCACTGTTAATAAAATAAAATTTTAAAACGGGATGGGCGAAACATATTGTGGTTCTATGAACATTCATGTGACATACTGTATTGCTCAATCAATCAAACTTTATTTGTATAGCACTTTTCAAACATTGGATGTTATGCAAAATGCTTTACATACTGTAGACAAAAACAGTAGACAAATTTAATTATATATTCACACGATACACCCCACCCCTCACACACACAGAGACATTTAGATAATTGGTCTAAATCTTCACCACTGACAGAAAATGTCTTTATTAGAGCTGTACCCAAATACACCGCATTCCAAATTATTATGCAAATGATATTTGTCTCCGATTCGCCTAAATAGTCGATGGAAATGACAGTAAAATTTTCAAGTCATCAACTGTTTGAGCATAATTCAAATTTTACTGAACAAACCTTCCAATGATAACTATTTTTTTGCAAAAATAAAAAACTCAAAATGCACTGTTCCAAATTATTATGCACAACTGAGTTTCAAAACATTTTATTGGTTGTAAAGAACTGAAAATGGTCATTTGTTGAATTTTTTTTTTTTTTTTTTTTTTTTTTGTTACTTATTTGTACCCGTAGGTAGACTTGGTTTGCAGTCTGGTGACAAGCCACCGGCTGCTGGTCGCTGCGTGCGCGAGCGCCCTAAACCTACATGTTTTTGGTGTGCGGGAGGAAACCGGAGAAATCCCGGAGTAAACCCGCGCAACACGGGGAGAACATGCAAACTCCACACAGCTCACTGTTGGTCGGGGGCTGGGATCGAACCCACGATCTCATGATCCCCGCGGTCCCCCGGCCGAGGGTAAAACTGTGCTGCCACAGTGCTAAACCACTGCGCCACCGTGCAGCCCGTGCAGAATTTGCAGCATTAGGAGGTCATATTTACTGAAATCAAAAGCTATTTCAATCAAAAACATCTTAACAGGTCTTAACTCTCCTTTTATGCCCATAGATAGTACAGCTATCCATCTAGCAGCCAATGACACAGAGGTATTCTTTGCAGCATGAGATGGGGCATTGTCATGCATGAAGATAATTTCACTACAGAAGGCACAGTTCTTCTTTTTGTACCATGGAAGGAAGTAGTCAGTCAGAAACTTTATATACTTTGCCGAGGTCATTTTCACACCTTCAGGGATCCTAAAAGGGCCTACCAGCTCTCTCACCATGACTTCAGCCCAAAACATGACTCCGCCACCTCCTTACTAACGTTGCAGCCTTGTTGGGACACGGTGGCCATCCACCAACCATCCACTACTCCATCTACCTGGACCATCCAGAGTTGCATGGCACTCATCAGTAAACAAGCCTGTTTGAAAATGAGTCTTGATGTATTTCTGGGCCCACTGCCACCGTTTCTGCTTGTGAGCATTGGTTAAGGTGGCCGAATAGTAGGTTTATGCACAACTGCAAGCCTCTGGAGGATCCTACACCTTGAGGTCTGTGGGACTCCAGAGGCACCAGCAGCTTCATATACCTGTATGCTGCTTTGTAATGGCATTTTAACAGCTGCTCTCTTAATCCGATGAATTTGTCTGGCAGAAACCTTCCCCATTATGCCTTTATCTGAACAAACCCGTCTGTGCTTTGAATCAGCCACAAATTTCTTCACAGTATGATGATCACGCTTCAGTTTTCATGAAAAATCTAATGTTTTCATACCTTGTCCAAGGCATTACACTGTTTGACGCTTTTCGGCAGCAGAGAGATCCTTTTTCTTTCCCATATTGCTTGAAACCTGTGGCATGCTTAATAAAGTGGAACATCCTTCTTAAGTAGTTTTCCTTTAATTGAACTCACCTGGCAAAATAACTATGACAGGTGTCTACGACATATCAGTGATCCAAAGAGCCCCAAGACACAATACCATCCATGAGTTTAATTGAAAAGCAAAAAACTGAATGTTTATGACACTAAAATCCTACTTGCATAATAATTTGGAATGTGGTGTAAAGGGGTGAGTGGGAATGAGTGAGCGGGTGCGCAGAGGCTGGCACGGAAAGTGAAGAGGCAGGGTCGTGTTGGCCTCTAACCATTGTCCACATCATTGACCGTTTTGCAGTGGGGGTGGATGAGCCAAGGCTGTATTGAACAAGACGATCAGAGATTAATGGTCTCTTTGTGGTGATAGCACAGTCATGGCTGAGTGAAGGGCTCCCCCAGCGCAGCTGGCAGGCGGTCAGCATGAGTCACAAGGCCCATGGGCACTCAAAAGGTACAGTGGTGTGAAAAAGTGTTTGCCCCCTTCCTGATTTCTCATTTTTCTTTTGTATGTTTGTCACACTCAAATGTTTCAGATCAAACAAATTTAAATATTAGACAAAGATAACAAGTAAACACAAAATTCAGTTTTTAAACGAAGGTGTTTATTATTAAGGATTAAAAAAATCCAAACCTACATGGCCCTGTGTGAAAAAGTGATTTGCCCCCCCCCCCCCCCCCCAGTAAAACATAAATTAACTGTAGTTTATCACATCTTTGGAAAGCTGAGTTCAATTTCTCTAGCTGCACCCAGGCCTGATTACTGCCACACCTGTTCTCAATCAAGAAATCACTTAAATAGGACCTGCCTGACAAAGTGAAGTAGACCAAAAGATCTTCAAAAGCTAGACATCATGCTGTGATCCAAAGAAATTCAGGAACAAATAAGAAACAAAGCAACTGAGATCAGTTTGGAAAAGGTTATAAAGCCATTTCTAAAGCTTTGGGACTCCAGCAAACCACAGTGAGAGACATTACCCACAAATGGCGAAAACATGGAACTGAGATGAACTTTTGTTATTGACCAAATACTCATTTTTCACCATAATTTGCAAATAAATTCTTTAAAAATCAGACAATGTGATTTTCTGGATTTTTTTTCCCCTCATTTTGTCTCTCATAGTTGAGGTATACCTATGATGAAAATTGGAGACCTCTCTCATCTTTTAAGTGGGAGAACTTGCACAATTGGTGGCTGACTAAATACTTTTTTACCCCACTGTATAGTGGGGAAAATTGGTGGCACAATTGGTGGCTGACTAAATACTTTTTTACCCCACTGTACAGTGGGGAAAAAAAGTATTTAGTCAGCCACCAATTGTGCAAGTTCTCCCACTTAAAAGATGAGAGAGGTCTCCAATTTTCATCATAGGTATACCTCAACTATGAGAGACAAAATGAGAAAAAAAAATCCAGAAAAATCACATTGAACGATTTTTAATGAATTAATTGGTAAATTCCTCAGTCAAATAAGTATTTGGTCAATAACAAAAGTTCATCTTTATACTTTGTTATATACTCTTTGTTGGCAATGACAGAGGTCAAATGTTTTCTGTAAGTCTTCACAACGTTTTCACACACTGTTGCTGGTATTTTGGCCCATTCCTCCATGAAGATCTCCTCTAGAGCAGTGATGTTTTGGGGCTGTCGCTGGGCAACACGGACTTTCAACTCCCTCCAAAGATTTTCTATGGGGTTGAGATTTGGAGACTGGCTAGGCCACTCCAGGACCTTGAAATGCTTCTTACGAAGCCACTCCTTGGCGGTGTGTTTGGGATCATTGTCATGCTGAAAGACCCAGCCACGTTTCGTCTTCAATGCCCTTGCTGATGGAAGGAGGTTTTCACTCAAAATCTCACCATACATGGCCCCATTCATTCTTTCCTTTACACGGATCAATCGTCCTGGTCCCTTTGCAGAAAAACAGCCCCAAAGCATGATGTTTCCACCCCCATGCTTCACAGTAGATATGGTGTTCTTTCTCCTCCAAACACAACAAGTTGAGTTTTTACCAAAAAGTTCTATTTTGGTTTCATCTGACCATATGATATTCTCCCAATCCTATTCTGGATCATCCAAATGCTCTCTAGCAAACTTCAGATGAGCCTGGACATGTACTGGCTTAAGCAGGGGGACACGTCTGGCACTGCAGGATTTGAGTCCCTGGCGGCGTAGTGTGTTACTGATGGTAGCCTTTGTTACTTTGGTCCCAGCTCTCTGCAGGTCATTCACTAGGTCCCCCCGTGTGGTTCTGGGATTTTTGCTCACCGTTCTCATGATCATTTTGACCTCATGGGGTGAGATCTTGCATGGAGCCCCAGATCGAGGGAGATTATTAGTGGTCTTGTAGGTCTTCCATTTTCTAATAATTGCTCCCACAGTTGATTTCTTCACACCAAGCTGCTTACCTATTGCAGATTCAGTCTTCCCAGCCTGGTGCAGGTCTACAATTTTGTTTCTGGTGTCCTTTGACAGCTCTTTGGTCTTGGCCATAGTGGAGTTTGGAGTCTGACTGTTTGAGGTTGTGGACAGGTGTCTTTTATACTGATAACGAGTTCAAACAGGTGCCATTAATACAGGTAACGAGTGGAGGACAAAGGAGCCTCTTAAAGAAGAAGTTACAGGTCTGTGAGAGCCAGAAATCTTGCTTGTTTGTAGGTGACTAAATACTTATTTTACCGAGGAATTTACCAATTAATTCATTAAAAATCCTTCAATGTGATTTTCTGGATTTTTTTTCCTCATTTTGTCTCTCATAGTTGAGGTATACCTATGGTGAAAATTGGAGACCTCTCTCATCTTTAAAGTGGGAGAACTTGCACAATTGGTGGCTGACTAAATACTTTTTTGCCCCACTGTAAATGCTTGTCTCAGTTTTGCCAGAAAACATTCTGATGATCCCCAAGACTTTTGGGAAAATACTCTGTGGAATGATGAGATAAAGGCTGAACTTTTTGGAAGGTATGTGTCCCATTACATTTGCTGTAAAAATAACAGCATTTCAGAAAAGGAACATCTTACCAACAGTAAAATATGGCGGTGGTAGTGTGATGGTCTGGGGTGGTTTTGCTGCTTCAGGACCTGGAAGACTTGCTGTGGTAAATGGAACCATGAATTCTGCTATCTACCAAAAGGTCCTGAAGGAGAATGTCTGGCCATCTGTTCGTGACCTCAAGCTATAGTGCACTTGGGTTCTGCAGCAGGACAATGATCCAAAACACAACAAGTCCAATTCAAGTCCACCTCTGAATGGCTTAAGAAAAACAAAATGAAGACTTTGGAGTGGCCTAGTCAAAGTCCTGACTTGAATCCAATTGAGATGCTGTGGCATGACCTTAAAAAGGCGGTTCATGCTCGAAAACCATCCAATGTGGCTGAATTACAACAATTCTGCAAAGGTTAGTGGGACAAAATTCCTCCACGGCGCTGTAAAACTCATTGGGATAAGGACCTGTACTTATATAGCGCTTTTTCTAGTCTCAAAGACCACTCAAAGCGCTTCACTAGTACTAACCCTCTATTCTAAGGGCCTATAGGAGACAGATATTTAGGGACAGTTTAGAACAACCAATTAACCTAACATGCATGTCTTTGGATTGTGGGAGGAAACCGGAGCCCCCAGAACAAACCCACGCAGCACAGGGAGAACATGCAAACTCCACACAGAAAGGTTCCTACCCCTGCCAGCCTGGGGATTCGAACCTGGAACCTTCTAGCTGTTAGGCAACAGTGCTAACCACTGCACCACCGTGCTGCCCAAGCGTTTGCCAGTTATCACAAACGCTTGATTGCAGTTCTTGCTGCTAAGGGTGGCCCAACCAGTTATTAGGTTTAAGGGGCAATCACTTTTTCACACAGGGCCATGTAGGTTTGGATTTTTTTTCCCCTTAATAATGAACACCTTCCTTTAAAAACTGCCTTTTGTGTTTACTTGTGCTGTCTTTGTCTAATATTTAAATTTGTTTGATGATCTGAAACATTTAAGTGTGACAAACATACAAAAAAATGAGAAATCAGGAAGGGGGCAAACACTTTTTCACACCACTGTATGTGTAGGCACTGATTGTATTTAGGTTGGTTGCATGTGTGTGGGATGACAACGAGCCTATTTTTTCCCTTATGCTCATTTACGGGTGAATCATTGCAATGATATATTCATTGACGTTGCACTCTCACAGCTTAATTACGAGTCTTCTCAGTATAAGGGAGAAGAAAGAAGGCAGAGAACAAATAAATGGCTTGAAAGCTTCAATTAACTGTGATGCTGATTTAAGGTCAAATCGCCCAGCCCTACAATAGCTTTACTGTATTTTTACAAATATATTCAACAAAATTTGCTATTGTCCATCCATCACCATTTATATCGATACCCACTGGTTCTATCACTTTGGTTGAATGGCCTGCAAGCTGGCTAGCTAACACCTGATCAGTATCTCTGCTTTTATTTGAGATGTCCTCTTAAAGACATCTTCAGATGAAGTAAGAGTCGGAAACATTCATTATGCCGTGAGACTACAGTAAAAACTGTACACTGAGTTTTTCATTTTAAAACCAAAACACTAAACGGGGTCATGGTAACTGTTGGTCTCCACGGTGCTCTTTTTAGCCTAACAAGGTGTCCTGCTTGGCATCCCCTCTTCTGTTTACGGTCTCTGCATGCCGCCCTCTTGAGCCACTGCTGATGTGGAGTATTTGGAGCCCTAAAACTAGTATTTGGGATCGCCTTAAATTTCTTTAGCAAATTATACAGTATAGTGCAATCCTTCACCAACAATTACTACTCATAAAAGTTAGACAAAAAGAACCTGAAACTCACCAATCGAAGCAAAGTTTCCTCTTTGAGTAGCTTGCGCGCTTCACCCAGCACTTGTCCATCTGCTGCAGAGTCGCTTCTTATTGCCTGACAAAAACAAGAACACTTAATTCCAACAGAAAAAAAAAATTCTAGGAAAAAAGAAAAACCCTGTGGCTTGGTCTGACAACGCCTCATTCTGTGAGTTGTTCCTGATGTAACGATACTGCCCCTCTATCTTTATGTTCTGCCATGTTCAGGAAGGTTCCTAGTGTTAGAACTCAGACATCTCCAGCACTGCTAGTGGGTAAGCTTAATGGAGCCAACTTGGTTTTTATGACTGTTCTCTACATATTCTACTCACCACACCAAACGAGCTACCATTTAGTTCCATAATCCACACAACAGTCAATTATACATATATCTCCCTTCCATGCATTATTCTAGCTATTACTTTTTGTTGACTGGGATGGCCCAGGAAATTAGGCCACTAGTGAAATTGGCTCAGTGGCGTGACCACAGTTTTTAAATAGCTATTTTTGAACATATTGTACTTGTCCCATTAGACATCCGTGTACCTGGCTGGCTCATTAATCCACTGGCAATTATAAAAATCCCTTCCAGGCCTTATTCTGGCTCATTTTATTATACTTTGTCTGAAATGGCTCTGGCAGACATCCTAGCTGAGTTAGATTTATGGCCCTCTTTGACACAAGTCACCCACTCCATGAACATAACATGGCTTATTACGCTCTCTTCCACCGACGATAGTTAGGTGTAGGTAACGGACGTTGCTGGGCTACTCCTTCAGGATTGTTTCTGTGCTTACCGGTCATATCCTATCAGCTCACCCCTGTTCCTGATTATGCTTTACTTGGGCATTTATATTGTCACATTTAGTCAATTTTACGTTTGTTAGGTTGTGACCAATATCTGAAGCTTACAGCTAACATAGCATGGCATCAGTCATGGATATCAGTGACAAAAGAGGGAGAGCAGGGTGAACTGTGGGTCATGAGAATTTGAAGAAGCAGACAGTGAAAACAGACATTCTGACATCATCCTTAATATGGATGGAAAATGGTGCTGTGCTGTTTAAGCCCTGATGTATTTTGACCTAAGCATGTTATGTCAGATGTTTCCCCCCAGCACAAGCTGTAATTTAGACGAATTTTGGGCTAAATCAGGTCCATCAATCCAAGCTTTAATTTAGCCCACAAATAGACATTGAAAATTGGTCTATGTCTAGCTCGTCTAATACACACCATATTTAACCCAAAAACAGATGCTGAAATTTGGGTTGTGTTTAGCTGGTCTTCTATGGACCACATTTGACAGAATAAACGGTGACAACTGGGGTGTGTTTAGTCCATTTAGTACAGACCATATTTATCTAACTAACTAACTAACTAACCTGCACTTATATAGCGCTTGAAAATTTATCCAGAAAACATTTGTTGAAAACTGGGCTGTGTCTGACCATATTAACCAAAAAAACAGTCCAATAATTGAGCTCTTTAGTTCACTGGATTTGGCCCAAATTTATCCTCAAAATAGTTTTTGGCACTTAGTGATGGTGGTGGGGGGGCTGACTCTCACAAGTCAAATACACTTTTACAACCACTGGGACTCTTTCTTAAAAGTGCTTTATAAAAATGTATATTTTTAACAGCTTTTTTTCTAAGTTCAAAATTTTGTAGTATTCCAAGGTTGAGGCACACACTCTCCTCTGCTGATTGCTAATCATGACCTGTTGCACTGATTACCACCTGCCTCTCCCTGCTGCTATAAAGATCAGTTCGTCTGTCTTTTGGTTTCGTTTGCCAGAGAAGCTACTGCCTTCAGCTGTGTGTGCCAACCTGGGGTCTCTCCTGTGCCTTCTCCAACGTCAGACCTGTGTAAGGAAAACATTTCATCTCAACTTAATTCTCTCCTTAAATATCCACCTTCTCCCCGGGACCTTCCACTGAGCTCAGTTGGCGACAGGCAAAGCTGTTCAGTGAACAGCGTTCACTAAACTTGGATCATTCTGACCTTCAAGTAAGTCTCAAACAATATTTGATTAACTCCAACTCTCCCCAAGTCCTCGGCCAAGGCAAACTCCTACCTTGTCCAGATCACTTTTCCTACCTGATCCAACTCTGCACAACCTGAGAGGAGGAAGAGCAACAACCTGAAAAGATTCTCACCGTATGGTCTTCCGCTCCACCTGTAAGAGAAACAATCTTAATATTGCCTGCAGTTGTTCAGCTGAATACTCACCATTTTCCTCTTCTCTCCCATCTCAGCAGGGGTTGCCTGTTCTTCTCAGATCACGCTACTCTCCCCTTGTAAATAAACTCATTGTTGGATCACCATACAAACTTGTCAGTGTCTGCTTCTGGGTTCATTATCTCCTAAAATTGTCACATTTAGCATAATGCTTGTTAAATAATGGAACAATCTGAAGCTAGTGCTATACCAGGGGTCTGGAACCTTTGCCAACCAAAGAGCCCTTTTGCCCGTCTGACTAAAATAAAAGTGGCTGAGGACTGTAACGGCAATTTGACCTTTAAAATCAAGATTATGCTGCTTAAAAAGATTTTTATATACAGTATCTCACAAAAGTGAGTACATCCCTCACATTTTTGTAAATATTTTATTCTATCTTTTCATGGAACACTGAAGATATGAAAAATGACACTTTGATACAATGTAGTCGGTGTACAACTTGTATAACCGTGGAAATTTGCTGTCCCCTCAAAATAACACAGCCATTAATATCCAAACCACTGGCAACAAAAGTGAGTACACCCCTAAGTGACAATGTCCAAATTATGCCCAATTAACCTTTTTCCTTCCCCGGTGTCAAGTGACTAGTTAGTGTTACAAGGTTTCAGGTGTGAATGGGGAGCAGGTGTGTTAAATTTGGTGTTATCAATCTCATACTGGTCACTGGAAGTTCAACATGGCACCTCATGGCAAAGAACTCTCTGAGGATCTTAAAAAAAAAAAAAAAAATTGTTGCTCTACATAAAGATGGTCTAGGCTATAAGAAGAATGCCAACACCCTGAAACTGAGCTGCAGCATGGTGGCCAAGACCATACAGCAGTTTAACAGGACAGGTTCCACTCAGAACAGGCCTCGCCATGGTTGACCAAAGAAGTTGAGTGCACGTGCTCAGAGTCATATCCAGAGTTTGTCTTTTGAAAATAGACATGAGCGCTGCCAGCATTGCTGCGGGGGTTGGGCAAACAGTTTGCTGAAGACAAGCAGACTCAGGACATGGATTACTGGAACCATGTCCTGTAGGCTGATGAGACCAAGATAAACTTATTTGGTTCAGATGGTGTCAAGCGTGTGTGGCGGCAACCAGGTGAGGAGTACAAAGACAAGTATGACTTGCCTACAGTCAAGCATGGTGGTGGGAGTGTCATGGTTTGGGGCTGCATGAGTGCTGCCGGCACTGGGGAGCTACAGTTCATTGAGGGAACCATGAATGCCAACATGTACTGTAACATACTGAAGTAGAGCACGATCCCCTCCCTTCGGAAATTGGGCTGCAGGGCAGTATTCCAACATGATAACGACCCCAAACACACCTCCAAGACGACCACTGCCTTGCTAAAGAAACTAAGGGTAAAGGTGATGGGCTGACCAAGTATGTCTCCAGACCTAAACTGTATTGAGCATCTGTGGGGCATCCTCAAACAGAAGGTGGAGGAGCGCAAGGTCTCCAACATCCACCAGCTCCGTGATGTCGTCATGGAGGAGTGGAAACCTGTGAAGCTCTAGTGAACTCCATGCCCAAGAGAGTTAAGTTAGTGATGGAAAACAATGGTGGCCACACAAAATATTGATACATTGGGCACAATTTGAACATTTTCACTTAGGGGTGTACTCATTTTTGTTGCCAGCGGTTTAGACATTAATGGCTGTGTTTCGAGTTATTTTGAGGGGACAGCAAATACAAGCTGTACACTGACTGCTTTACATTGTATCAAAGTGTCATATCTTCAGTGTTATCCCATGGAAAGATAAAATATTTACAAAAATGTGAGGAGTGTACTCACTTTTGTGAGATACTGTACATACCTCTGAATAGTACGTGGCATTAATGAATTCATACTACAACAGTGGAAAAACCTGTCAAGTTATGTACAGCTTCATTTATGAAACAAAAGTATTAGAAATACATTACAAATTGTTTTGTACTGACTGGAACAACTTTTAAAAGGCAGCTTATTCATCTTTCACTTTTCAACCAAATCTGGACCTTTTTTTAGACTGTTGGCAAAGCAGTCTTTTCAATATTTTTTTTCCCCAATCAATTTGTGCTGGGAGGGTTCATTAACCAATCATCTGACTGTGTCAAAAAGTGGGGGGGGGGAAATGCATACTGTGCACCCTTAAAAGGGTTATGTCTATAATGTATCGTCAGACCAGACTGAGTGAGCATGATAACCATGTGTAGAAATGATCAAAATGGCACTCACCTTCCTGGACTCCAGCTGGTATGAGCTTTCTTCCTTTACTCTCTCCACGTCTTCTTGTAAAGTTATGATACGGTTATTTGCCACAGCGAGCTGTTGAGAGGAAAAAAAAGTCAAGCATGTTCCAACTATGCTGAGAGGAAATTAAAGTCTTTTTGAAGCCAAGATCCATGAGACTCACCTCTTCTGTCAGCTTTGTGTTGGATTTTTCCAGAGCGTCCACTTTGGCCTGGAGGTTATTTACTGATGCACTATAAGTAGAAGAGAAAGGGTTTTTTAACCTTTATTTATTCAGGGGAGGTCCACTGAGAAGCAACCATTCTGATTCAAGGATGCTCTGATCCCATTCACACAATCAGGGTTCCCACTCTTTTCTTGAAATTATTTTCTAGGACTTTTCCAGGACATTTTCAGCTGCTACAGTATGACAGACAACTTAACATGTCATACACTAATGCATTCCTCCGCCCCATCATGCATTACAGAAGTGCTCTTCTGCATAACTGTACCTTGTATTTTGTACATTTAGCCAGATTGTGTCTGTTTAGTCATCTTCTGCCCCCTCTCTCATTTAAAAGATGTGTAGTCTATAGCCATAACTTTTCTACGAAATAATCTTTTACATTCTTAGAAATTATGGTAAATTTATCATAGGATAACACATTACAGTGTCACAATTAATTAGCATAACCAACTGAAGATACAATATTGTTATGGGCAATTCTCACTTCAGCTTTCCCTTTTCTCTTACTTTCTTTAAAAACATTTTTATACTTTCGATGAATCACAAAATCAGAACGTCAGTGACGGAGTAGGTCACTCTAGCCTGATGAAGTCACCCTGGGAGTGGCCAGATCTCCTAACTGTTGATATTGACCTGAAGTTAAGCCAAAACACAGAGCCATCTAGGATGTGCTTCAAGTCAAGGTCAGTGGCCTAAGAAGAATAACGTTTTTTGGGAAATCATAAATGCCCAGATGTTCTGACCTTTGACAATGACCTTGACCTCAACCTAGATGCAGACCTACTTGATGGTTATTGTGAGTTTTGTAAGAATTGAGGTGATTGCCTCGTCGGAGAAGGGATTTTTAAAAATCTTGTATGCGTCCAGATTCTTGACCTTTGACTTTGAGCCCAACTTAGATGCAGACCCACCTGAGGATCATTGTGAGCGAGCGTGGCGATCATCGAGGCAATTTCCTAGGAGGAGGAGCAATTTTTATGAAATCACATAAGTGCCCAGATCTCCTGACCTTTGACCTTGACCACAACTTGGATGCAGACCTACCTGAGGATCATTTTGAGTGAGTTTGGTGAGCACTGAGGCAAATCCCTAGGAATAGTAATCCTGTGAAATGTGGACAAAGACATGGATGCATGAATGCCATGTCATTGTATTCGTGCTTTTCGGTTAATTTTGAAACAATTTCCTTGTTTCATCTCAGTTTACTACACCCCTCAGTTTACACATGTGGCACCTGTATTTCTCAAACATACTAAAAACTAAAATCCACTACAGCTGTATACTATTCCTCTGTCACTCAGAGGAGCCTGTGGCTGTACGAAAGAAAAACCTCACACTCCCGGACCAATACTAGCAGCACTCTTCATCTGAAAGTCGCTAGTTTTGTCTCTTGGCACTTCCAACAAAGTGAAATGGAAACAATGGGTAGCAGGACTACTCTGAGGGGACATATAAATTTGATTGGCTGGTAGCGTCATATGGGGCGCTGCGCCGGCGAGAAGCATAGAAACACGCAGCCCTCCCTAACCTGCACATCACTGGTTGACGTGACTCCTGGTGGCTGGGCTGTTCTAATCTGTTCACGACGCATCAGGATGTTAAAGTTTTACCTATATCTTTAAAGGTAGACAGTGAACCATGTTTCCGAAAACTAATGAGGCGACAAGTGAATGTGTAGATGCTGAATATGTGTTTACTTTTGACTAACATGTGCTATTTTAAAAGTTCAGCACAAGCTCCAGGAAGTGATCGCCTGCTCCTCATTTGCATAAACTGGAGTGGAGCAGGGATTTGTGTAAATGAGGAGTGGGCACCTCCACACAACGGCTCAAGATTCTTGACACGACACTACCAGAATGAATGTGCAACGTGCTACATACACAATGAATTGGAAGTGGACACACAGCTTTAATGATGCCCATCGAAGACAGTGTGACAGACATGCATGCACATAACTTTTAACCCGTTTGCATTTACTCACAAGGAAGAGGGAGGAGAAACAATTTTCTAAGACAACTGAAGCTTTTCCATAACATTTGACTTTTTTTTCTAATTTCCATGTCTTCCACAACTGGAAAATTGGTCAATCATTTTCCAGATTTTCCAGGACGTGTGGGAACCCTGACAATTACGCATTCACACCTGGAAGCTGCCCAGTACAACCACAGACTGACCTGTGGCCACTGAGCAGCTCCACTGGAGCGGCTGCGGTTAAGGGCCTTGCTAAAGGGCACCATGGTGGGGTTAATGAGGGTGGGGCAAACGATGCTTTGTCATCTGTCCCACCCAGATCTGATCCTGCCGGTCCAGGGATTGAAGCAGCAACCCTCCAGTCACAAGTCCACATCCCTATGAGGCCACCACTGCCCCAGCCTTGAGCTATTAAACACAAGGCTGTAAAAAGAGTCATGCAGTTTGATCACCTCGACAAACCTTAAATGTCTGTTCAGTTCCTCCACATAATTCTTCTGATCCAGAATCGCTGTGATCTGACCGTCACTGGGGCCAAACAGAAAAAAAAGGTCAGAAGTCAGCAATTTCTACTATGGAAAAAGCCATTCTTATCCAAAAGAATGTTTTAAAAACCTGTTGAGCCACAAACCATATTTGACCCTTAAAACTGAGGCTAAACATCCAAGTCAACATTAATAATATTTTTTACTCTTTTCTAAATTTATCCTGAAAATTTGCAACTTTTTTTCCTTGAAATTTTGTGCATTTGTCTAGAAAAAGAGGTACGGCCAATAAAAAAAAAACATCCAATTTATTTAGTTTCCGTTTATGTATTTAATTATCAATAAAGTTTGCTACTGGCTGTTTCCTTGCTTTTATTGGCAAAGTTCAGCTTTTATGTTGGAAATTTCCTCTTCCTGAAATCCAGTGGCAGTACAGTTTTGGCAGCATGGTGGTACAGTGGTTAGCACGGTTGCCTCACAGCCACAAGGATCCAGGTTTGAATCCCCAGGCTGGTGTGTGGGGGGGGGGGGACCTTTCTGTGCGGAGTTTTCTTGTTCTTCCTGTGCTGCGTGGTGCTACGGTTTCTTCCCACAATCCAAAGACATGCATGTTAGATTAATTGGCGATTCTGAATTCTCCCCAGGGTTAGTATAGCGACTCGTTAAGAGTCTTTGGGACTAGAAAAAGCACTATATACAGTGTTGTGAAAAAGCATTTGCCCCTTCCTCATTTCTTATATTTTTGCATATTTGTGACACTTAAATGTTTCAGCTCATCAAATTTTAATATTAGACAAAGACAATCTGAGTAAATACAAAATGCAGTGTTTCCCCTACCATTATATTAGGGGGGTGGGGTCACCCCACAACAGACCCCCCCCACCTCCCCTAGAGTGTCAAGTTAATTTTATTTCATTTTATTTTTCTATATAGCGCCAGATCACAACAAAAGTCATTTTAAGATGCATTCACTATAGAACAAGTCTTTACCTTGTCTTTTTATTAAACAAACTAAATATCTTTATCTTATTTACACAACAGCAGCTCATTTCTGTCTCTTCTCTGCGCTATGGTATCATGCAGCAGGGCAGAACTCCGCTGCGCTGTAATGTGCGCTCTCACACTAGGGCTGCAATGATTGACGTCATCAACAATGTCGATCATAAAAATTGGTCGACACAGATTTTTATTGTCGATGAATCGTTTAATTTCAAAGTTTATATGCCAACCGCAGAAATGTTCAGTTTACCTGTTCCAGGGAAAAAGGAGAGGAGCGCATCTTGGTGACACAAGAGAGAAAATCATGGAGAAGAGGCCAGAACTTTCCAAAGCATGGGAGCATTTTACCAGAAAATAAACAAATGAAACAAGTTACAGTGCATCCGGAAAGTATTCACAGCACTTCACTTTTTCCACATTTTGTTATGTTACAGCCTTATTCCAAAATAGATTAATTTCATTTTTTTCCTCAAAATTCTACACACAATACCCCATAATGACAACGTGAAAAAAGTTTTCAGATTTTTGCAAATTTATTAAAAATAAAGTGTACTGAAGCCACTCCTTTGATATCTTGGCTGTGTGTTTAGGGTCGTTGTCCTGCTGAAAGATGAACCGTCGTCCTAGTCTGAGGTCAAGAGCACTCTGAAGCAGGTTTTCGTCCAGGATGTCTCTGTACATTGCTGTATTCAGCTTTCCCTCTATCCTGACTAGTCTCCCAGCTCCTGCTGCTGAAAAACATCCCCACAGCATGATGCTGCCACCACCATGCTTCACTGTAGGGACGGTATTGGCCTGGTGATGAGCGGTGCCTGGTTTCCTCCAAACATGAAACCTGGCATTCACGCCAAAGAGTCTTTGTCTCATCAGACGTGAGAATTTTGTTTCTCATGGTCTGAGAGTCTTTCAGGTGCCTTTTGGCAAACTCCAGGCGGGCTGCCATGTGCCTTTTACTAAGGAGTGGATTCCATCTGGCCCCTCTACCATACAGGCCTGATTGGTGGATTGCTGCAGAGATGGTTGTCCTTGTGAAAGGTCCTCCTCTCTCCACAGAGGAACGCTGGAGCGCTGACAGAGTGACCATTGGGTTCTTGGTCACCTCCCTGACTAAGGCCCTTCTCCGCCGATCGCTCAGTTTAGATGACTGGCCAGCGCTAGGAAGAGTCCTGATGATTCTGAACTTCTTCCATTCCACTATGCTCATTGGAACCTTCAAAGCAGCAGAAATTTTTCTGTACCCTTCCCAGATTTGTGCCTTGAGACAATCCTGTCTCGGAGGTCTACAGACAATTCCTTTGACTTCATGCTTGGTTTGTGCTCTGACATGCACTGTCAACTGTGGGACTTTATATTGGCAGGTGTGTGCCTTTCCAAATCATGTAAAAGTCAACTGAATTTACCACAGGTGGACTCCAATTAAGCTGTAGAAGCATCTCAAGGATGATCAGTGGAAACAAGATGCACCTGAGATCAATTTTGAGCTTCATGGCAAAGACTGTGAATACTTATGTACATGTGATTTCTTAGTTTGTTTTTTTTATTTTTAATCCACCTTATTCCTAGTCCCCATGATGCCTTGCGTGAATTATGGGTGCAACTTCTGGTACTAGTTTAGAATGTGTGGTTGTCACTGAAATGAGACACTTTTCCTTGCTAAAAAACAATGACTTCGGCATCAAAAATGCGGGAACACAGCCTTTTGCACCTCAAAAACAATAATACAATCACACCACTTGCCATGACTATGGAGGGATGAGAAGATGACCTTAAAAAGTGGCCTGGCAGACAAGATCTCCATTTGTTAGCGCCACTGCTAAGATGCTAACACTGTAAACAAATAAAAACTCTGAGATATTATCAGTGTCTCCACTGCAATAAAGCGGATGTATTTTGTTAAAAGATGTTGGACATAATCAGACTTACCTCAGAGCAGACGTAGAATCTAGTCAGAGCCACAAAGAACCACAACACCGTGCTTGGGTGTTTTAATGTCGGGGTAAAACGGACAGCTTCAGCTGTTCATTTTACCCTGACATTAAAATGCTCATGCTGCTGTCATGCCCTGAATGTTTGTTATTTAACGTAATACGTACAGACCTTTTCTGACAATTGCTCAAAATTTTATTGATCTACATTTTGTGTTGATTTAAAAATTTATGCATGCTGAAGCTTCTAGTCCATATCGCTCCAAGGCAGTGCAACAAATGCAAAACAACCCAAAAAACTATTTGCTATCTTTCTTAAATCGTTAAGCCTTAAGAAGCAAACTGTTACTATTTTTTTTATTTATTTTACTTCATGCAGCCTTCATTCTGGTGACATATATAACACACAGACGTCAGATCTGTGACATTCATACAAGTGAAAACATACCTGGTGCTGTTGTGTCTAACAGTCTATGGTAAAACCACGAACACAGCAACAAGTATCAGAACTACACCAAAACATTCAAAAAGTACAAAAACTACAAGTGCTGAAATTAGCTGCCACTGACTGCAAAACATGTATGTGGACTATACATTAAAATGAACTTGAAAAACTCTTTAAAAACGCTATTTTAAATGTCCCGTTATTCAACTCTTGCTGACTGATTTAACACTACTTCAGCTGAAACCGAAGTTCCACCCATAATCATTCCTACAGCGGCACCCCCAGGAATAAGGTGGATAAATTTGCAAAAATCTAAAAACAACTTCTTGTACGTTGTCATTATGGGGTATTGTGTGTAGAATTTTGAGGAAAAAAATGAATTTAATCCATTTTGGAATAAGGCTGTAACATAAAATGTGGGAAAAGTGAAGCGCTGTGAATACTTTCTGGATGCACTGTACCTCACTTTGTCAGACAGGTTCTATTAAAGCGATTTCTTGATTCCACTGGTCTGGCAGTCATCAGTCCTGGGTGTGGCTAGTGAAACTGAACTCGGCTTTCCAAAAAATGTGGTTAATTACCACATTAATGGTGGTAATTAATAATGTAATAAGGGGTGGGGGCAGTTACTTTTCCACATAGGTCCAGGTAGGTTTGGACAGCTTTTTTCCCTTAATAAATGAAATCATCACTTACTGCATTTTGTATTTGTCTGATGATCTGAAACATTTAAGTGCGACAAATATGCAAAAATATACAACATCAAGAAAGGGGCAAATACTTTTTCACAGCACTGCAAGTACTGGTCCCTTTATCCTTCAGACCTGTGTTATGAAACAAACGAGTGGGTTTTAAACTTAACAAATTCCCTGACATTCATAATCCACAGTTTAAATTACATCATCAGCTCTTAATACAGTATGTTAAATGGCACTCACCCCTCTGCGCTCTTACTACTGTGTCCACCGTCTTTGAGGTACATGGAAAAATCAATCACCCCAACCTGCAGATGTAATGCAATAAAGATAATAAATCAATGATGACAGAAGCCACTCTCTCAAGTGTCGATAAGTAACAAAAGAGAAATGCGTTTTTATACGTGTGGCGTCTGCCGTAAATTACCACAGTACACATCATGAAAAGATGCTCATCTATATATTCTGGCAGACAATATTCCCTCAAATTAACATAGCAGCAACAAGAGAGCTTTTGTTTCAGGACACAGATTTTGAAAGCCAATAAGAAACTGGCACCCAGCCAGTCCTCCCAGACATTATGACTTTATTCCCAATTTGACATCAAAGTGTGACAAAATCATCTAGTGAACATGTACAACTGCACTGATTCACTGGGATTTCTGAAATAAGAAACATTAAAGCAACACTATATAAGACTTTCACCTTAAAATAATGTTTCTAAAATCATTTTGATGGTACATCAGCCTTTGACTGGGAAATGACATTTCTACCATAGCCTGAGTAGACCTGCATCACCAGCAGCAGGACTATCTAACTTTCCTGTTTGGTGGTAAGAACACTAAAAAAAGGTTACAACTCACCCATTTTATGTCCTAAAGCCTCAATTATGTTTCTGTGTTAACTACGCACAACCTAAGGCATAGTCTACAGAAGTGATCTACGTTGTTATACTTGTGCTTTGGCTTACAGTGGGGCAAAAAAGTATTTAGTCAGCCACCAATTGTGCAAGTTCTCCCACTTAAAAGATGAGAGAGGTCTCCAATTTTCATCATAGGTATACCTCAACTATGAGAGACAAAATGAGAAAAAAAAATCCAGAAAAAATCCAGAAAATCACATTGAAGGATTTTTAATGAATTAATTGGTAAATTCCTCCGTAAAATAAGTATTTGGTCGACTTCCGGTCTGGACGCCATGGCGACTGCAGCTTAACGCTGAAGCTCTCAGACCCAATCCAAGAAAATACCTTGAAAATCAAACTTAACGGATTTTTGGAGGAGTGAAAATCAAAAGACAAAATCATCATGTCTAAAGGAAAACAGAAGAAACTGAAATTTTCCAGGCCAGGACACGTATCAGCCGGAGAATCTGAACTGGAAGATCTCCGTTCAGAAGACAAGGAGCTGGTTGTAGTTAAAAAAAAGGTTAGCTTGAAATCGCTATTTGAAGAGCTACGACGATTTCGCCGAGAGGTTTCGGCCGAATTTCATGAATTCAGAGACGAATTAAAAAGGACAAACAGCAGAGTGGACCAGGCCAAGAACCGAATCTTGGAAGCAGAGGAACGAATAAAAGTGCTCGAAGATTCTGTGCTGGACCTACGCAAAAGACAAGCATCTATAGAGGCTAAGCTAACCGACCAAGAAGGAAGACAGAGAAGAGACAATATAAGAATTCATGGTCTGATAGAAGGAGCCGAAAACGGTTTTAACTCAATGGCAGAATGCGTGGAATCTTTACTAAGAGAGAAATTGGATATTCCACAAACCACCGACTTGAAGATAGAAAAGGCACATCGTTCATTAGCCACTAAGCCAGCGGCGGAAGCGCCCCCTCGTTCGGTGTTGGTAAGATTTTCCAATTTCAAAATAAAACAAGAGGTTGTAAGACTGGCTTGGCAGAAAAAAGGATTTATGCACCAGGAGAGAAAAGTCTTCGTGGAACACGTTTACGCCCCGGAGGTCCTTAAAAAGCGCAGGGAATACAATGACGCCAAAAAGGTACTACGTGAGAAGAAACTGCGCTTTCAGACGCCATTTCCTGCGAAGTTAAGGGTCTTCTACGGCGAAGAAACATGTCTCTATAATTCGGCGGAAGAAGCAACAGCTGACATGGCGAGAAGAGGGCTCCCGGTAACGGTATTTAAACCCGCAGCAGACCCGAGTGAGAAGATCAAAGCTCAAACATGGACAACACAGAGACCTTCAAAATCCACGGGCCAGCAGCGGGAAACCCAGCGCCAGAGCGTCGCGGATAAGTTGGCCGTTTTCAGGTTGGAATAGCGACCTTTTTTTTTTTTTGAGTCAATCTGCACATCCAACCCCCCTCATACAAGGTAACAAACATTAAAGGAGATGCGTATTCAGCATGTGGTAAAACATTTCATGGAACAGTCATAATATTTGAAACAAATAAGTCTTTTTTTTAATAAAAAAAAAAAATAGAAATGTGACAATAATCCACATGTTCTCCCCCACACTAACAAATAATGTTTTTGCGTGAATGTTTGCTGTGATGGGGGTGGGAGGGTGCACACAATTTCACAGGGTATAGGCATAAAGGGGAAAAAAAAAATCATTACAAGTTCGGATTGGATTCTGAAACTCACGTTAAAAGCATGGGACAACTTACAGGGGTAAGAGAGGGCCCTCAACACGTAACAGAGTTTGAGGAATTTCCTCAGAGCCTACACTCCATCAAGGCTCTTCCAGGGTTCTTTAAAAAGACCACAGCTCAGGAAGTTCTTTTGACAGTTTTTTGTTTTAAAGTTTTATACACTATGTTCTTAATGTTTTTCTTGTTCTTAATGTTCTTTCAGTTTCTGAGTAGCACAAAAGAGGGCCACCACACAGTTATACTAAACAAAACAACACAATGGAGAACCAGAGTGTAACCAAAATAATTTCATATAATGTAAAAGGAATCCTGAATCCAGTTAAAAGATCCAAGATTCTAGGCAAAATGAAAAAAGACAAAGCAGGAATAATATTTTTACAAGAAACCCACCTAACAGACGTGGAGCACACTAAACTCAGTAGACAAGGGTTTAAAATGATCTCTTCATCTTCGTATAAGTCAGGGAGGAGGAGGGGAGTAGCGACATTGATATCTACCAAAATTACATTTGAAAAAAAATCAGAACACAAAGATAAAGAAGGGAGATACAGTTTGGTAACTGGGCGGCTAGAGGGAGAAGATATCACCCTGCTGAATGTGTATGCACCCCCAGGGGCTAACTGGAAATTTTATAAAAATGTATTTGACCTAATGATAACTAAAGCTCAAGGTTTAGTGATATGTGGTGGGGACTTCAATCTTAGACTGAATCCATACTGGGATGCTTCTGGTAATTCTCCACATCAAAATAACACCCAAAGCAGGAAGACTCGGATGATACTAAAAGAAATGGGAATCTGTGATGTGTGGAGGGAACTCAACCCCAGTGTAAAAGACTATACATTTTACTCAACCCCACATTCATCTTACTCAAGGATTGACTATTTTTTTATGTTTAACAGAGACATTGGAAGAGTAGAAACATGTAAAATAGGACTGATGGATCTCTCTGACCACAGTCCGATCTACATGGACTTAAATATCCAAAAATACACAAATAATACATTTTCTTGGAGGTTAAATTCAAATGTACTGAAAGGACCATTGAAAGATGAATTGGAATCAGATATTCTCAGATATTTGGAAGAAAACGATAATGGAGAAGTATCCCCTTTAATACTGTGGGATGCATGCAAAGCTGTAATAAGAGGAAAGATTATTGCAAAACTGGCAACCCAAAAGAAACTAAGACAAGAAAAACTATCCACATTAGAGTCAGAACTTAGGAACCTAGAAAAAGAACACAAAGGCAACACTCATTCTACTGACTCGCTCAAGATTAAGGAAATTAAAAACCAAATAAATGAGATCTACACAATAGAAATCCAGAAGAAACTTACATATTTTTGAAGCAGGCAGTAAATCGGCAAAATTGCTAGCCTATAAATTGAGGAAACAACAAACAGAAAGAGCAATCTACAAAATCAGAGACCCAGTATCAAAGGAAATAAAATTCAGAATTCAGGATATTCTTAAAAGCTTCGAGAATTACTATAAGAACTTATACTCCCACAAAATACATAAAAACGCATCCGAGGCATTTCTAAACACATTAAACCTTCCCCAACTTACGGAGTCACAAAATAAAACACTACTGTCAGAAATACAACCTAAAGAATTGGAAAAAGCAATTATGAAACTTAAAGCTAACAAATCCCCAGGAGCAGATGGCTATACAGCAGAGTGGTACAAAACCTTTAAACAGCAACTATCTCCTCTCCTCCTGAAAACATTCAATTATGTCCTCCACACAGGGGAAATCCCCCCCTCCTGGAGAGAAGGGGTCATTGCAGTTATACCTAAACCTGAAAAGGATAAACTAGAGTGCTCCAACTACAGACCAATCAGTGTATTAAATCAGGACTATAAGCTTTTTACCATTATCCTTGCCAAAAGGTTAGAAAATATACTGACAGACCTAATTCATTTAGACCAAACAGGTTTTATAAGACAAAGACAGACACAAGACAACATTAGACGCACTTTACATATAATTAATCATATAAAAAAATATAACTTAAATGCAGTCATATTGGGATTAGATGCTGAAAAAGCATTCGATTCGGTTGACTGGTCTTTTCTATTTAGAATCTTATCCAGTTTCAATTTTCATAACAACTTCATTAGAACTATACAGGCATTATATAAAAAACCAACAGCTAAAATAAGGATTAACGGTAATTTATCATCCTCTTTTGAGCTGGAAAGAGGATGTCGTCAGGGCTGCCCCCTGTCTCCACTGCTCTTTGCAATCTTCATAGAACCTCTGAGCCAATGGATAAGACAAAATCAAAAAATTCAAGGTATTACACTTGGTCAGAAGGAACATAAAATAGCACTCTTTGCTGATGACATTTTAATATACCTAGGGCAGCCGGACACTTCTTTACCAGAACTAACCTCAGTTTTTTCAGAGTATGGAGATTTATCGGGGTACAAATTAAACATGCATAAAACCCAAGTTTTAACATTCAACTATGACCCAAATCATTATTCACTAAGCAAACTCAAAACTAACTGGGAGTCGGAATCTATGAAATATCCGGGGGTCAATATCCCGAAACAACTCAACAAAATTATATCACTAAACTATGATCCACTGGTGACAAAAATAAAATCTGACCTAACAAGATGGAATATGATACCATTCTTAGGTACTGCACAAAGAATTGAAGCAGTCAAAATGAATATACTTCCACGTCTTCTATACCTTTTCCAAACAATACCAGTAGAACCTCCCAAAAAAACATGGCAGGAGCTGGACAGAAGGATCTCAAGATTCATATGGCAGGGCAAGAGACCTAGAATCAGATATAGAACCCTACAGCTAAACAAAGACAAAAGTGGGCTCGCGCTGCCAAATATCAGGGGCTACTTTAAAGCCGCACAAATTAAAACTTTAGCAGAGATATGTAACCCAGTCTACACTGCACAATGGAAGGAGATCGAATGCCAAATAACAAGTGACATCCCCCTACAGGCGATAATAGGGAACAATGCCTTACCTAAACTTTTGAATAACACTAACCCGTGGATAGAGACCCCGCTAAAAATTTGGTTTAAGATAGTCAGAGAGAATCAAACTAAAGAGCCCTATCGACTTCTGCAATGGATTGCCTATGATCAAGACTTTACTCCTAATAAAACAGACACCAGATTTAAAAAGTGGAAGGAGAAAGGGCTGATAAAATATTACGATTTTTTTAAAGGGCAAATTTTAAGAAGTTTTGAAGATTTGAAAAAACAAGGTCTAATAAATCAAGACCTTTACAGGTTCTTCCAGCTAAGACACCACATAAACAATATACTTAAAAAGGAGGATTTGGAAAGGGCCCAGTCAGGTGTTCTGAAGGTCTTCTTAATGGCATATAAAGGGATCCCAGGGATCAGATACATTTCTAAAATATACCAAGGTCTTCAAGACTTAAAAGGAGACAACACATCATATATAAAAGAGAGATGGGAAAAAGAGGGGAATTTCACTTTACAACTGGAAATATGGGAAAAGCTAAATAAACAGCAATGGAAAAGTACCTCATCCCTGCAGTGGAGAGAATTTGGATGGAAAAACTTGGTAAGATTTTTCAGAACACCTGCACAAAACAAATTTACCCATAAGGGATTGAACTGTTGGCGCTTGTGTGGTGAAAAGACTGCAAATCATTTTCATGTGTTTTGGTCATGCCCAGTTATCCACCAATATTGGACCAATGTACAGACAATATTGGGGAAAATATTTAAAATAACAGTTCCCTTTTCTTTTGTAACTTTGTATTTGGGCCTACTACTGGACTCACTGGAAAGACGAGGAGAAAAATACTTATTCAATGTTTTAATATTGGCAAGTAAAAAAGCTCTAACTAAAAAATGGATGTTGAAGGACTGTCCTACACCTGAAGATTGGATTAATGTGATCCAAGACATTTACTCGATGGAAAAGTTGACATTCACACTGAGACAGGACATGGATGGGTTCATGAACTTTTGGCAACCCTGGATCGCATATGTGTCTTCCATTAGATCTAATCTTTGACAAATACCATTTCAATAATGGTTCCTCTCTTTGTTCCAACGCTACTGGGATGCTCTTTTACCTTTATTTACTTATTTTTTCTTTTTGTTTGTTTTTTGCTGTTTTGTTTGTTTGTTTTTTTATTTTATTCTCTTTAATTTCACTTTTTCTTTCACTTTTAAAAAAAAAAGGGGTGTTGTAATAATTAATCTTCCAATGTTGTCAGATATCAGAAAATAAGGGAACATGTGATGAAAATGTAAACAATGCATTGCTGTAACGACCTGTATACCCTTTACAAAAACTAAAATAAAAAAAAAAAATAAGTATTTGGTCAATAACAAAAGCTCATCTCAATACTTTGTTATATACCCTTTGTTGGCAATGACAGAGGTCAAACGTTTTCTGTAAGTCTTCACAAGGTTTTCACACACTGTTGCTGATATTTTGGCCCATTCCTCCATGCAGATCTCCTCTAGAGCAGTGATGTTTTGGGGCTGTCGCTGGGCAACACGGACTTTCAACTCCCTCCAAAGATTTTCTATGGGGTTGAGATCTGGAGACTGGCTAGGCCACTCCAGGACCTTGAAATGCTTCTTACGAAGCCACTCCTTCGTTGCCCGGGTGGTGTGTTTGGGATCATTGTCATGCTGAAAGACCCAGCCACGTTTCATCTTCAATGCCCTTGCTGATGGAAGGAGGTTTTCACTCAAAATCTCACCATACATGGCCCCATTCACTCTTTCCTTTACACGGATCAGTCGTCCTGGTCCCTTTGCAGAAAAACAGCCCCAAAGCATCATGTTTCCACCCTCATGCTTCACAGTAGGTATGGTGTTCTTTCTCCTCCAAACACGACAAGTTGAGTTTTTACAATAAAGTTCTATTTTGGTTTCATCTGACCATATGACATTCTCCCAATCCTCTTCTGGATCATCCAAATGCTCTCTAGCAAACTTCAGACGGGCCTGGACATGTACTGGCTTAAGCAGGGGGACATGTCTGGCACTGCAGGATTTGAGTCCCTGGCGGCGTAGTGTGTTACTGATGGTAGCCTTTGTTACTTTGGTCCCAGCTCTCTGCAGGTCATTCACTAGGTCCCCCCGTGTGGTTCTGGGATTTTTGCTCACCGTTCTCGTGATCATTTTGACCCCACGGGGTGAGATCTTGCGTGGAGCCCCAGATCGAGGGAGATTATCAGTGGTCTTGTATGTCTTCCATTTTCTAATAATTGCTCCCACAGTTGATTTCTTCACACCAAGCTGCTTACCTATTGCAGATTCAGTCTTCCCAGCCTGGTGCAGGTCTACAATTTTGTTTCTGGTGTCCTTTGACAGCTCTTTGGTCTTGGCCATAGTGGAGTTTGAAGTTTGACTGTTTGAGGTTGTGGACAGGTGTCTTTTATACTGATAACGAGTTCAAACAGGTGCCATTAATACAGGTAACGAGTGGAGGACAGAGGAGCCTCTTCAAGAAGAAGTTACAGGTCTGTGAGAGCCAGAAATCTTGCTTTTTTGTAGGTGACCAAATACTTATTTTACCGAGGAATTTACCAATTAATTCATTAAAAATCCTTCAATGTGATTTTCTGGATTTTTTTTTTTCTCATTTTGTCTCTCATAGTTGAGGTATACCTATGATGAAAATTGGAGACCTGTCTCATCTTTTAAGTGGGAGAACTTGCACAATTGGTGGCTGACTAAATACTTTTTTTCCCCACTGTATTTGTATTGCACTTCAAAACAGGTTTCTCTGTGGATGTGGAGAGATTTCCTTTGTGTACTTTAACTTTATTCAACAATTGCGACAGACAACAAATGGAATGTGATGGAAATAAAAGCTAATAAAAGCTGAACAACAGCAAAAGGGCTGTCTACGCTTGCATCACCAATCTCATGAACGCGCACCAACGGCACGGCAAGGTATCAACAAACAACAATTTCAATGCATTTCTATGGCGATGTTGGTTAAATTTGAACAAAGAAAATGTCAAAATGTTGCGCAACTGGCTCATGTAGCCATCACCAGCTTATGAAAGATGGTGATGGCAATATTTTAGATTCACATCGACCAGCAAAGATTACCGAAGGAGGATTTTGTGGGTTACCTTTTCATACGAGTTGGCTGAGGGATGATATGACTCACGTCTCTGTCTGGCCACAAATGGAGCTTACTCTTGCTGCAGGTATGTCTGTTTACCAAACTATGACTCTTATTTATCATTAAAAGTAACTTGCCTACACTTAAAGTTAATGTGAACATGAGAAAAACACCCGAATTTGAATCAGAGGGAGTTAATAGCTAGAATAGCATTAACATAGAAATGTGTCGGCTAATCAGCTGCTAATCAGTCTCAGAGTAAATGTGTCAACACTGCAATTAAACTAGTTTAAAATAAGACTGACACTCATCTGCTGACAGATGGACCGAAGCTCTGTAGAGCTGAAAAACAGTGTTGAGATTAAGAAGGGTGAACAAGTGTAAACAAACAGAAGGTTGTTTGTCCTGTGAGCTCTGGTGGATAAATTTTGCAAACCTAAACATGATGGCTTTTTGGGGATTTCCACAGCAGGTAGAATTTATTTTCTATTATTGGAGTGTTCTTTCAATGCACAGCCAAACTGGCGCATCTATTCGTACTTAAAAATATCAATAAATACTGTTTCTGGCCACTGTGTTGGATCATTCTTCCACATACTGGCTGGTAGATGTTGGGGACATTTTTTGAGATCATAAATTTAAAGTTTTTATCATATCTGATCTGATCTTCCGGTGAAAGCTCATAATAATATTGATATGCCATATTGTTTCAGTGGTAAACTGCTGGTTTTTCTTACCTCTGTGCTCTTGCGGTGAGCACGTTCCCATCAAAGTACCCGGATGTGTCACAAAAACGTCCGTTTTCACCAATATGACTCTGTTATTTCTGGACTACAAGTTCTGCAGTGGCTTTAATTGAGAATTTGACAGCGTTAAAGATCAGAATTTTCAGCCTAATAGTAAGACGTTATTTTAAGTTAACCAGAGTGGTGGCCTAGTTGACAGAGCATCCGCCCCACAACTGGGAGGTTGGGGGTTGAAGTTCCAGCCGGGTCATACCAAAGACTATTTTTTTTTAGATTTAGATTTAGTATACTTTATTGATCCCCAGAGAGGAAATTGAGGGCATCCACCACCTGGATGGATGAAGCAGCCACGATACGGCGCTATCCCTTAACCATTCACACACACATTCACACCTAGGGCCACTTTAGAGTCTCCAATTAACCTAACCTGCATGTTTTTGGCATGTGGGACCATATAAGACCATATAAAAATGGTACTTCCTACCTTCTAGCTTGGTGCTCAGCACAATAGAATGAGGGAAGGGGAAATTCTTTGTGTTGGTGCCTTGCATGGCAGCGACCCCTCTGATTCTACATGTGATTAACATTGTAGACAGGAGAAACAATTTCATTCTACTGTACACAATTGGCTCTATGGACTGAATGACAACAGAGATGGCTTCTTCTTCTTAAGCTAATGCTAGCTTCTGTTCCACTTCTGAAAATTTGTTTCTGCTGTTCTGTTTTGTATGAGTGATCGACAGTCCCGATGAACAACATGAGAATGATGGTAGGTATGGACCTTAAATAATGTCTTAATTTAGAATGCAGATATAAATCAACATCATGGTTAGCTGAACAAGTTAGGTCTCTTTTTTCCAAAATTTCTTTTTTATTTTAATATTCATCTATTTCTGTATGTGTGTGGGGGGACTTAAATTTATGATTGAAAAACTCATTGTAGGCCTGGGTGATAAAATGATAATGACAATTATTGCAAAATAACTTTTCCTCGATAGAGACATAATACATGGTCGATAGAACTTTGATAGAACTCATTCGTTCTGTGTTTTGACAGACAACACAAAAAGCCATTGAAAATGAGAATACACCACACCAACTCAATCATGTGGCTGGAAGTCAAGTTCAATTGACGCACACAACAGCGTGCGTATGCGTGTAGGACCAGCACGCAGCTGGGGCTTAGTCTAGCACACCTGCTAATGTTTGGGCTAGCGCAGTCGTGTAGGAGACGACAGGAAACATTAATGAAAAATCCAGTGACAGCGTTACCAAAGAAGACACCAAAACGGACGCCGCCCAATGCTCAATAGACGAGGAAATTGTTGAAAAGAAGGGTCCAAGAAATTCAGTAATGTGGAGATATTTGGGATATTTAAAGTCTAACAAAAAGCAGCTTAGCGTGCACTGCAAACTGTGTCGCAAGCACGTTCCCACAAAATCAGCTAACATTACAAATCTTTTTTAACCATCTGAAGCAGTGCTATCCTGTTGAAAGTAATTGACTCTCATTACCAACTCCTTGGCCATAAATATTTCTCCCAGACGGCACTTCACCAGCTGTACACGGAATGTAGAGAAACTGTTGAAAAGAAGCTACAAAGTCCGCCATACTTCACTACTACATCAGATTTTTGGTCAAGTCACACATCTGAACCATATACAGTAGGAGCCTCACTGCCCACTTCATTGATCAAGATTGGAATTTGAAAAGCAAATGTCTTCAAACTTTACTGAAGACCAAACAGGTGAAGTCATTTAGGACTGACCGAAGCATCCTGGAGACTGAGTGAAGACAAACAAATCTGCATCATGACAGACAGCGGGACAAATATAGTGAAGGCCACATCACTAAACAACTGGACACGGCTACATTGCTTTGAGGATGCACTTCCTTTAGCTATGGGTAAATTGGTGAGTAAAATATTATAAAATATTTATATTTTATAATGTTTTATAATTATTTGAAATACAGCTGTATAATGCTCTACACAATATTTATCAGGTTCAACTCCTGACAGAAAATAAATATTTAAAATTAATCTTGTTATAGCTTCACATCTCACTTCGGAGTAAAAAGGAACCCTTAAGCTTGACAGAAAGAGTGATTTGATTTATATCCCAATATGCAGTATCTCACAAAAGTGAGTACACCCCTCACATTTTTGTAAATATTTTATTTTATCTTTTATTATATCTTTTCAAGGGACAACATTGAAGATATGACACTTTGATACGATGTAAAGTAGTCAATGTCCAGCTTGTATAACAGTGTAAATTTGCTTTCCCCTCAAAATAACTCAGAGCCATTAACACTAGAAGACCCAGAGAGGGGCCATTTGGCCTTTTTGGCTAGAAAACCCATAGGGGGACCATCAAGTGGCCACAAGAGGGCTAATGTCTGGGTCTTCTAGTGTTAATGTCTAAACTGCTGGCAACAAAAGTGAGTACACCCCTAAGTGAAAATGTCCAAATTGTGCCCAAAATGTCAATATTTTGTGTGGCCACCATTGTTTTCCAGCACTGCCTTAACTCTCTTGGGCATGGAGTTCACTAGAGCTTCACAGGTTGCTACTGGAATCCTCTTCCACTCCTCCATCATGACATCACGGAGCTGGTGGATGTTAGAGACTTTGCGTTCCCCCACCTTCCGTTTGAGGATGCCCCATAGATGCTCAATAGGGTTTAGGTCTGGAGAAATGCTTGGCCAGTACATCCCCTTTACCCTCAGTTTTTTTTTTTTTTAGCAAGGCAGTGATCGTCTTGGAGATGTGTTTGGGGTCGTTATCATGTTGGAATACTGCCCTGTGGCCCAATTTCTGAAGGGAGGGTATCATGCTCTGCTTCAGTATGTCACAGTACATGTTGGCATTCATGGTTCACTCAATGAACTGTAGCTCCCCAGTGCCGGCAGCACTCATGCAGCCCCAAATCATGACACTCCCACCACCATGCTCGACTGTAGGCAAGTCACACTTGTCTTTGTACTCCTCACCTGGTTGCCGCCACACACGCTTGACACTATCTGAACCAAATACGTTTATCTTGGTCTCATCAGACCACAGGACATGGTTCCAGTAATCCATGTCCTTAGTCTGCTTGTCTTCAGCAAACTGTTTGTGGGCTTTCTTGTGCATCATCTTTAAAAGGGGCTTCCTTCTGGGACGACAGCCATGCAGACCAATTTGATGCAGCGTGCAGCGTATGGTCTGAGCACTGAAAGGCTGACCCCCCACCCCTTCAACCTCTGCAGCAATGCTGGCAGCATCATATGTCTATTTTCAAAAGACAATCTCTGGATGTGATGCTGAGCCCATGCACACAACTTCTTTGGTTGACCATGGCAAGGTCTGTTCTGAGTGGAACCTGTCCTGTTAAACCGCTGTATGGTCTTGGCCACCGTGCTGCAGCTCAGTTTCAGGGTGTTGGCAATCTCCTTATAGCCTAGGCCATCTTTATGTACAGCAACAATTCTTTTTTTCAGATCCTCAGAGAGTTCTTTGCCATGAGGTGCTATGATGAACTTCCAGTGACCAGTATGAGAGAGTGTGAGAGCGATAACACCAAATTTAACACACCTGCTCCCCATTCACACCTGAGACCTTGTAACACCGGGGAGGGAAAATGGCTAATTGGGCACAATTTGGACATTTTTCACTTAGGGGTGTACTCACTTTTGCTGCCAACGGTTTAGACATTAATGGCTGTGTTTCGAGTTATTTTAAGGGGACAGCAAATTTACACTGTTATACAAGCTGTACACTGACTACTTTACATTGTATCAAAGTGTCATATCTTCAGTGTTGTCCCATGAAAAGATATAATATTTACAAAAATGTGAGGGGTGTACTCACTTTTGTGAGGTACTGTATACAGATATTGATCAATGTGAAAAAAATATTATCCTGACTGGTATTTTTTCATATTGCCCAGCCCTATCTCACCGTCATTGTGAAAACTTGACATTTATTTTTGAAGGCATTTTTTGAAAGCGTCTGCTACTGCTCTCACCTCAGGGGAGCATCTTTAGTTTCATTTTTAAACTCTGATTTTTTTCATTCATGAGAAGTTGAAGCAGCTGCAGTATTACTAAATCTAAAGTAACTACATTATTTCAACTGATCTTCTGTTACTCTCGCCTTTGCATTTATTTTTATTTGGATAAATTTGAGGGACTAAAGAGGTGAGCTAAAAAGCTACCACTGGCTATTGTAGCACTTTGCACAGAAAGATTTATTAAATATACCAATGGACTGCTCTGATAATCAGTGTCAGTCCAATCCAGGTTAAAAAAAAAAAAAAAGACTGGATTGGGTATCGGGCAGCAATAAAAAAAAAAAATCAAAACAACATCAAACAAAAATCAAAACAAACCAAATGCATTTTAAAAACACAGACATTCTGTAAACATGTCTCCCTCCTACAGCAGAGGGCATCACATGATCAAGCTCCAGTCTGTGAGAAGAGCTCACATGTCAGAAATGTAATGTCAGACACAAGATGGTTGTTGACAACCTTTTTTTTTTTTTTTTTTTTAACGGGGAAAACAAGATGAAAACTGAAGGAAATCTATTATTACAAAAAAAATCATCATAAAATAAATAATCAAAATGTCAGTCTTATGTGTTCTGTGTATTTAAATCATAAAATCCTTCTAAAATGTTACGTTGACCGTGAACACTCTTGCCATGTTTGCTCCCAGTACACTAAAACTTGTCTTTGGGTGGATTAAAAAAAGTAAAAGTAGTGAAAGTCGTTTAAAAAAGTATGATTCAAGAGAAGATTCCATCCATCTGTGATGGTGAAGTGAGCTGTTAATGATTTACAATTTTTTATTTCGGTGTTCATCCATAATATGATCTTACATACAGCACACATTTTCTCCAGAGATATTTTTTCAACCATAATTACCTGTTACAAGACTTCATATTCTATATATTAGACTCACCAAATCATAGTGAACATAAACTCACATCCTTCATGAATGCATTTTTTTCTGTGATGTTTTCACAGAGTTCAGACTGTCCTTTGAAATTCATTGACTGATTGTAAAAATGATAAAGCTGATAAGGTGTTATTTGATATTAATGTCCATACTGCATATATTCTAATGATTGATTTAAATGTTAATCAGTTACTGTATATTAATACTGCTGTTTGGTGTAAAGTTAACACCACTGCTAATCTTATGCCGATATATAAATGTTTCAAATTAACATCCTGTATTATTTGTATTAAAACAGAAAAAAAGATGAATTTATATGCTTAATAAATGACTGAGTTGTGCTCATAAGTTTACATACCCTGGCGGAATATGTGATTGTTTTGGCCATTTTTCAGAGAATATGAATAATAATAATACAAAAACTTTTCTTTCACTCATAGTGGTTGGGTGAAGCCATTTATTATCACACAACTGTGTTTGCTCTTTTTAAATCATGATAAATAGCGTTCACTTATGTAGCGCTTTTTCTCAAAGTGCTATATAAGCGCTTTACAGATCTCGCAATCCACCCATTCATGCACTGGCCTGACCCACCAGGAGCAACTGGGTGTTCAGTGTCTTGCTCAAGGACACTTGGACATGCAGGCAGCAGACAGAGCGGGAATGGAACCCCTGACCCTCTGATCAGTAGTTGGCCACACTACACCTGCGCCACAGCCGCAGACAACAGAAACTACCCAAATGACCCTGATCAAAAGTTTACATACCCTAGTTCTTAATACCGTGTCTTGCCATCTTTAACATCAATGACAGCTTGAAGTCTTTTGTGGTAGCTGTGGATGAGACACTATTTTCTCAGACTAGTGCATGCCTGTAGAAAGTAGATATTCCTGTCTGAAACAGACAGGCCAATCAGGCTTTACAGGCCCAAATGTAGGCTGTGTTTGAAAGTGGAATACAGAGGTGGAGCCTATATGTAGGCAATCCCACATGTTAGCCTTTGACGGATATAAAAGACTGAACTGAGATGTATTTGATTGTGTGAATATTAATTACAGAATTAATGAAAATTAATGGGAGCTCCAGTATTAGCCACTGTTTAAGAAATGCTTGTTTATTTTTTTGTCAGATCACTTATTTGTCTGATCTTTTATGAGTTATATTCATAATAGTGTATCTTGCACTTTGGGGAATGGGAGTTGTTCAGTCAGCATTATAATTTAGTTTATACAGTGGGGTGAAAAAGTGTTTGCCCCCTTCCTGATTTCTCATTTCTTTTGTATGTTAAATGTTTCAGATCATCAAACAAATTTAAATATGAGACAAAGATGACACAAGTAAACACAAAATGCAGTTTTTAAGAGAAGATGTTTATTATTAAGGGAAAAAAATCCAAACCTACATGGCCCTGTGTGAAAAAGTGATTGCCCCCTAAACCTAATAACTGGTTGGGCCACCCTTAGCAGCAACAATTGCAATCAAGCGTTTGCAATAACTGGCAATGAGTCTTTTACAGTGCTGTGGAGGAATTTTGACCCACTCATCTTAGCACAATTGTTGTAATTCTGCCACACTGGAGGGTTTTCGAGCATGAACTGCCTTTTTAAGGTCCTGCCACAGCATTTCAATCGGATTCAGGTCAGGACTTTGAGTAGGCCACTCCAAAGTCTTCATTTTGTTTTTCTTAAGCCATTCAGAGGTGGACTTGCTGGTGTGTTTTGAATCATTGTCCTGCTGCAGAACCCAAGTGCGCTTCAGCTTGAGGTCATGAACAGATGGCCGGACATTCTCCTTCAGGATTTTTTGGTAGACAGCAGAATTCATGGTTCCATTTACCACAGCCAGTCTTCCAGGTCCTGAAGCAGCAAAACAGCCCTAGACCATCACACTACCACCGCCATATTTTACTGTTGGTATGATGTTCCTTTTCTGAAATGCTGTGTTACTTTTACGCCAGATGTAGTGGGACACATACCTTCCAAAAAGTTCCAACTTTGGTCTCGTCATTCCACAGAGTATTTTCCCACAAGTCTTGGGGATCATCAAGATGTTTTCTGGCAAAACTGAGACAAGCCTTTATATGCTCTTTTTGCTCAGCAGTGGTTTTCGTCTTGGAACTCTGCCATGCAGGCCATTTTTGCCAAATCTCTTTCTTATAGGGTAGTCATGAGCACTGGCCTTAACTGAGGCAAGTGAGGCCTGCAGTTCTTTAGATGTCGTTGTGGGCTCTTAAATGAGTCGTCGCTGCACTCTTGGGGTAATTTTGGTTGGTCGGACAGTCCCGGGAAGGTTCACCACTGTTCCCTGTTTTTGTCATTTGTGGATAATGGCTCTCACTGTGGTTCGCTGCAGTCCCAAAGCTTTAGCAATACAATCTTATAACCTCTTCCAGACTGATAGATGTCAATTACTTTGTTTCTCATTTGTTCCTGAATTTCTTTGGATCACAGCATGATGTCTAGCTTTTGAGGATCTTTTGGTCTACTTCACTTTGTCAGGCAGGTCCTATTTAAGGGATTTCTTGATTGAGAACAGGTGTGGCAGTAACCAGGCCTGGGTGTGGCTAGAGAAATTGAACTCAGCTTTCCAAAGATGTGATAAACCACAGTTAATTTATGTTTTAACGGGGGGGGGGCACTTTTTCCGCACAGGGCCATGTAGGTTTAGATTTTTCTTTACCCTTAATAATAAACACCTTCATCTGAAAACTGCATTTTGTGTTTACTTGTGTTATCTTTGTCTAATATTTACATTTGCTTGATGACCTGAAACATTTAAGTGTGACAAACATACAAAAAAATGAGAAATCAGGAAGGGGCAAACACTTTTTCACACCACTGTATGTGTAGTTTATAGTGTATTGTCAAACTCATGCAGTACTATAACAGGACATATTTACAAATGTTTGAGACCCATTGTAGTGCATCCTTTTATAGTTTAGCAATATTATAAGTACAAAACACCCAACATTATTATACACAGCAAAATGACCTGTCTGGCTGTAATTGTTGCATCAGTGTTGCCCATTTGTCAGTAAATATTTAAATAAAAATGATTTGTTATTTGGACATTTTAGTGTCTTGTCATTTAGTCAAAGTGTGTCTATGTGTCTGCATATGATATGCAGTGGATCTGGCCATACCACACAGGTGAAGCAGCAGTCGGGACTGCCATCTTCCACTGACCAGACAGGCTGGGCATACCTTCCGTGAAGGATCATGGTGCGCCCGGTCAGACACCGGTGTTGGAGAAGCAGCAGCTGAGCTGGTGGATCGCAGTCCTTCGCAGGGAGCCAAGCCCAGCCTGCCCGGTTAACGCGAGTGTCTTGGCTGCTGCTTTACCCGTGTGCCAGCGGTGTCCTTTGCGGTGCCAGCGGCCCCCCAGTGCACCCACGCACCTCGTGTTTTCCATGCCGAATTATCCATTAGACCTATGCAATCATGGCAACTTTATGGTATAATTTTTTTAAGTATTAAATCCTATCATCTTTTTCTGGTTAAATTTGTCATTTTTCGATTCCTTGTTTTGCTCATGGAGCGCTGTGGTTGCTGATGCCATAATGCCACATATTATCCCATCAGTACGGTGTCAATCTGAAACCCTGCTCACACTTCTAGAAGCCTGGACATGAGACACAGTGGTGGCTAAACTCATATTGATAAAAAAAAATCACATATTTTTACTGAGCAACTCCATACTCCAGGATGCACACCCTTGTAATCTCATAAAACCTGAGGTCAGTCTGACTAATGGTTTTAGAGATATCTGAGGAACACACACACACACACACACACACACACACACACATTCTTAGCATTTATAGCTAGATAGATGGTAAAGCTGCCCATTGTTCTTGGCAAAAAGCCTCCAGTTCCTGTAAATTCTTGGGCTGTCTTTCATGAACTGCATATTTTAGATCTCCTCAAAGTATCTCAATGATATTGAGGTCAGGGGACTGAGATGGCAACTCCAGAACCTTCACTTTTTTCTGCTGTAGCCAACGACAGCTTGACTTGGCCTTGTGTTTGGATCACTGTCATGTTGGAATGTCCAAGTGCGTCCCATATGCAACTTCCAGGCTGATGAGTGCAAATTCTCTTCCAGTACTTCCTGATAACATGCTGCATTCATCTTGCCATCAATTTTAACCAAGTTCCCTGTGCCTTTGTAACTCACACATCCCCAAAACATCAGCGACCCACCTCCGTGTTTCACAGTAGAGATGTTGTACTTTTCATCATAGGCCTTGTTGACTCCTCTGAAAATGTAGCGTTCATGGCTGTGGCCAATAAGTTCAATTTTGGTCTCATCATTCCAAATAACTTTGCTCCAGAAGTTTTGAGGCTCGTCTCTGTGCCGTTTTGCGTTTTGTAAGTGGGCTGCTTTGTGGCATTGGCGTAGTAATGGCTTTCTTCTGGCGACTCAACCATGCAGCCCATTTTTCTTGAAGTGCCTCCTTACCTTGAAACCACCACACCACTTTTTTCCCCCCCCCACAAAGTCCTGTATGTCAGCTTAAGTTATTTGAGGGCTTTTCTTTGCATCCTGAAAAATTTTCCTGGCAGTTGTGGATGAATTTTTGTTGGTCTACCTGACCGTGGCTTGGTTTCATCAGAATCTCTCATTTTCCACTTCTTAATTAGCGTTTGAACACTGCTGACTGGCCTTGTCAATTCCTTGGATATCTTTTTATATCCTTTTCCTGTTTTATAAAATTCAGCTGTCTTCTCCTGCAGGTTCTTTAATTCTTTTGCTTTCCCCATGGCCTGGAATCCAGCAACGTCAGTGGAGCACTGGATGAAACATTCAGGGGTCTGTCAGGAGCCCAGAAACCCACTGACTTTTCACACACACACACACACACACACACACACACCAATTACAAGTAAACAGATCACAGGTTAGGATGGTTACCTTTAGTAGCCATTTAAAATTGTGTGTGTCAACTTCTGTATATGCTATCAGGCCAAAACTTCCAGGGTATGTAAACTTTTGATCAGGGTCATTTGGGTAGTTTCTGTTGTTATTATGAGTTAAAAAGAGCAAACCACAAGAGAAGTTTTTGTATTATTCACATTCTCTGAAAGCTGGCAAAAAAAAATAAATAAAAAAAATCACAAATTCTGGATATGTAAAACGATGAGCACAACTGTGTGTATATACATATATAAACAAACAAACAAACAAACCTTTAAAAGTGCATTCATAACAGTGCCAAAATACTATGGAAAGGAATATGCTGAATTTATTCAGGCTACAAGCTGTGATTCATTTTTGTATCGTACCAGCAGATATCCAAATTTGAAATACTGGATTGGATATTATAAAAGCTGTATCGTTCTATCCCTAATGAAATACATTAAATATCAGCTTATACCAAATTGCTGCTCTGTTATTCACCGTCACAAAGCACTATTATTTCACACAGAATTAAATAAAGCATTTATTTAAGCCCCCACATGTAAGGGGACAGTGCATTAACACACAGTGTGGGGAAAGTAAAAACAAAACTGACATGGGCAAAATTACACGGTTCGAGGGTCGAAATGCTGTTTTCGGTTGCCATGTGGACAGCAGTTTTCAATTTTTTTTTTCAATTTTTCAAAGTTTTCAATGTAACTTTATTATACTTTTCTATTAACAAGCAAAGGTCGGGCAAACATCACAGGTAGCAAAATCTCAAGCAATAAGGTGCTGCATTGATGCAAAGGTGCCATGATTCGAAGAATCTAAGAATCGAGAAACTTCCACACCTTTAATAACGGCTGAAACTGCATCAGTCCTTAAAACCAGTTTAATGGCAAAACCCATCTTTAATTTTGGTCAAGTTTTCAAAGCAGCTGTCCAAAAATGCTAATTGGTCCTGAAGGCTAACTTCCGTCTTTAGTTCCTCCCTCTTCCCCCGAAGATTGAGTCAACACTATGGACCCGCTATAGTAATGTCACCAAAAACGTTCTCTCTAAACTCGTGTTTTTTCAGGGAGCGAAGCGTAACTAAAATTTCACAGTAAAAAAAAAAACAAAAAAACAAAACAGACATGACACATTTGGATGATTTTGCTCTTGATAGGTTTTGTTAAGTCATAGAAAACATGTTAGACATGTTAACAAAAAAAAAAAAAAACTTTAAATATTGGCAGAGTGTCATTTTAAATTCGTAAAATCTGTTACTCCAGCATTTTTTGTTCTGCTTCTAATTTTATTCTTGTGCTTCTATACATTTTCTTTTACGAGTTCCTTGACAAAAATGCCAGCATACAGCCCTGGGATGAGGTGCACCTCGAGTGCGTTATAACGGTGATGTCAGTGTCATAAATGCATATGCAAATACCAAGCATTTCAAAACCTTGCATGTATGGACTGACAATACTTGGCTATTCCATGCTACTATGCCACATGCACCAAGGCATCAGCACATATGGTGCTTACATTCACTCAGTTTCTCCCATGATAGCTTGGTGACCTGGATTCCTCTCAGCATACCATACGCACAAATAAAGGGGGAATGGGGAGACATATCCTAAAACATGGAAAAAAGAAAGAATTGCCCCCCCCTCAAATCATCCCACTCCCCTCCATATCATGCTACACAACTGAACAAAATGCATTTGAAGCACCAATGCTAAGCATAAATGCATTTTTTCTTTAAAATTTGCAAGCTTTTCTAATAAATTTGTAACTTTTTTCTCATTAATTCACATTCTTATAAATTAAAGGGCTGTTCAGAGTCCCTCCGAGGTGAAAATGTTTGCATTCTGTAGACTGCGTTTGCATACACAGCAGTATTCAGAGAGGTATTTGAGCCAGTGCAGCTGCTGTTCAGAAGCCGCATTTCACGCATGTGCAGTGATAATAATTTGCAGTTGACATGCCCGTATTGTTGGTGGCAGCCAAGAGCCACCAAACTGATTTGGACCAGCTGCAATCCAAACACAAAAGAAGAGCATAGTGACAGACGTTTAAAATGGCAGAAGCGATGGAGGTATGTGAATACAATGACAATCAAGACGAACAGGAGCTTCTGCTGTTTAGTGGCAGAGGAAGAACACAGACGGCCAAAAAGACAGACATTTGTTCACCCAGTATTGGTGGATTACTCAGTATTTCCCTTTGGCAGGCGTTTCCGGGCACATGTGCAATTCACTGTGACCATTTGCGTACTTGTACGTGCGTACACTTTTTCGGGACTGCATGCGCTCAGTCAGCAGTCACCCTCTGCGTAGGGTTTGTGCACAAATGCATCCACTACACTTGTTCACGTACCAACGTGGTTTTGCCACCATGAATTGGACTCAAGTCATTTTTGCATCTTAAATTTGAAACATTTTCTTGTATATTTTTGAGTGGTCAATCTTATGTCGAAAAATCTAAAAGTAGATCTCAAGCATAAAAATATTGGGCACCCCTACTGTATACACTATGGATTAATCTTAGCTTATGGTGGGAAAAAACACCTTCAAAAAACAAACAAAAAAACAACAACCCTTTGGTGTTTCACTTATTTTGGAAGTTTGAGAAAAAGTAAAAGCAAAAACAGAATAACCTGCGAGTCCAAATCTTCTCCTTTCATACACAGATTGGCATCAATGACATTTAGTCCAACAAGAAGCCCAGCAATGACGGCACCTTCTTCCTCCATCATTAATGCATTTGGTTCATAGAATTCACTACAGATGGAAAGAAAAGAAGTTATAAGCCTTAAAAGTGTTTTTGTTTGATACACGCAGTGGGGAACATAAGTATCGAACACATCAACATTTAAGATAAGCCTTTATTAGTCCCACATTTATCTCATTAAACATATTTCTGATGAAGCCATTGACCTGAGATTTTCACCATATATCAATAACAACCCAAGTACAACATACAAAGAATTCAAGGCAACTGTGTTCACAAAACAAGTTATATTTAATAAAGTGGAATGACACAGAGAATAAGTATTGAATACATGAAGAAAAGGAGGTGCAAAAAGGCATAGAAAGCCAAGAAACCAGCTGAAATCCATCAGAATTTAGGAAGCCATCCCATCCCCCATCAGTGCAAATTAATTTCAGCTGGTTAACTACTTGAGGTTTTCGGTAGTAGATCCACACCATCTGCATGCACCCTCTGGTGGAGAAGAATTTTTTCAAGAAAATATTCAGTTTAGATATCACAAATTCCCAAGGCTGTAACTTGAAAGTGGTAAGAGATAATGGCTTACTGTCAATGAGAAAGATGTAGAATATGATCCAAAGTTTATGACAGGAGTAAATTTACGGATCTAATTTGCATAATGTGATAGCAGCCACATCAGATTACATAACTTTTGGTCAAAGTGGACTTTGGACATATTTATATAAAGGATGGTTTTGGTTTTTTTATCTTTGGTTTTTTTGTTTTTTTTTGGTTATCTTATCTTCAAAATATATGAACCAGAAAATCAGTAGAATGTAAACAAACTGATAAAAACATGATCAGACCTACCGCTCGTCATGTGTTTCCATGCGTCTGTGTGTTCGCCCGTGTGCTCACCCCGGTCCTTATTTGTCTTTTGTCGGTCATTTTTGTTTTCTCTCCCAGATCCAGAAACAATCACATTTATCTTCTGATTTACTCCACCTCAATTTCGGTTAGTTTACCCCACGGAACCGGCAGTATTGTCCTCTCCCCCTCACGTGCAGCTTCGTCAATGGCAGACGAAAAGTGTTCCACTCCGGTCCATCTTGTGCTGTCCAGAAGGTAAGTGTTTCCCTTCAGAAGCTAAATAATCCCTTTTAGAATCATAGTTGGCAAAATTTGGAGAAAATGCTTCCTCCCTGTGGAATATATGTTGCACAATTTTTTATACATCTCCTCTTCTGCACCCCGGAAGTGATATCAGATTCGACGCGGTTCTGGTTTCGCTGAATTCAGTCCTCCAGTACAGACCAGTAAGCTATATGTGTCTGCCATCTAGTGATGTGAAATGCTTGGTACATCTGGGTTTATCCCCCCCCCCCATACTTTTTGACCAATCACCTGACAGGTGCAGAGCTGCGACATCAGCCACAGGAGAGGCAGATCATGTACTGTAATCAAATGTACAGTGGGGTTAAGTCCTGACTTAAGTTAAGGAGTTAAGTCCTGACTGAAAACCTTTAAAAAGGTCTGTGAATATCAGATTGTCACACCACAAAGAACTCATGATGGGTAGAAGCAAAGAGCTCTCTAGACCTTCGCAACCTTATTGTTGCAAAACATAATGATGGCATTGGTTACAGGTGTATTTCATCTAAACTGCTGAAAGTTCCAGTAAGCACTGTTGGAACCATCATTTGGAAGTAAAAAGAACATCATTTTACCATAAACCCCCCACGACCAGGAGCAAAGATCTCGAAATCTCACAAGATTTCGGACAGAGGAGTCAAAAGAATTATCAGAAGAGTTATCCAAGAGCCAAAGACCACTTGTGGAGAGCTCCAGAAAGACCTGGAGTTAGCAGGTACTGCCGTTTCAAAGAAAACAATAAGTAATGCACTCAACCAACATGGGCTCTATGCCCGCTCACCTCGCAAGACTCCATTGCTGAAGAAAAAGCATGTTGAAGCTTGTTTAAAATTTGCTGCACAACATTTGGATAAGCCATTAAAATACTGGGAGAACATAGTCTGGTAAGATGAGACCAAAATTAAACTTTTTGGATGCCACAACACACAGCATGTTTGGAGGAAAAATGGCACTACACATCCCATCATGGTGTGGGGGTGTTTTTCAGCACATGGTGCAGGCTGACTTCATATAACTGAAGGAAAGATGTAATGGACAAATGTACAGAGACATCCTTCATAAGAACCTGTTGCCATCTGCCAAGATACTGAAGATGAAATGAGGGTGGACATTTCAGCAAGACAATGATCCCAAACACACAGCCAAGGAAACTCTCAACTGGCTCCAGAGAAGGAAAATAAAGCTCCTAGAATGGCCCAGTCAGTCACCTGACCTGAATTCAATTGAAAATCTATGGAACAAAGTGAAGATCAGAGTTCATTGAAAACACCCACGGAACCTTCAAGATTTGAAGACAGTGTGGAAGTATGGGCTAAAAATCACTCCTGAGCAATGCTTGCACCTAGTTTCTCCATACAGGAGGTGTCTGGAAGCCATTACCAATGAAGGCTTTTCTACTAAATCCATCCATCCATCCATCTTCTTCCGCTTAATCCTTTTTGGATCGTGGGGGGGCTGGAGCTTATCCCAGCATCTTTGGGCGAGAGGCAGGGTACACCCTGGACAGATCGCCAGTCCATCGCGGGGCCAACACAGAGAGACAGTCAACCATTCACTCTCACAATCATACCTAATATTAAATGAACTTCACCAAGTATGTTCAATAATCATTCCCTGTGTCATTCCACTTCATTAAATATAACTTGTTTTGTAAACACAGTTGCCTTGATTTCTTTCTATGTATGGATTACTTGGGTTGTTATTGATATCTGGTGAAAATCTCAGGTCAATGGCTCCATCAGAAATAAGTTTAATGAGAAAAATATTGACGTGTTCAATACTTCTTTTCCCCACTGTATGTTGTATGGCCACTGCAAAAAAAAAGGGGGGGGGACTGACACCTGAGCAGGTCCTTTCTGTTGATGATGGTCTTCATGTAGTCAGAAAGCTTCTTCTGCATCAGGGCCAGTCGTAACCAGGCCCGCCCTCTTCCAAGAGGTGTTCTGAGATGAAACACAAGAAAGCTGAGTTAAACTCTGAAATAATAAAAAAAAAAGCAAACCATCAATGACAGAGTCACTCATTCCGACTTAAGAGATGTGACAAGCTTGATGCAGACGCAACAGAGGATTATGTGCATGAGAAGACCAAGAAAACAGCCTTGAAGAAACAGTTTTGTAAATAGCATGAGCGGTCATATATTGTGAGGTCTGATCCTAAGCTTAAGCAGAAAGCTGTGAAGAAACCAAATGTTAACCACAATCAAACCTGAAAGAACTGGATCATGCTTGGATGCTCAAGGCACACAAGTAATGAGTACTACTGGTATTATCATCTGTGCAAAAAAATACACAAGACTGTACTGTGTAAAGACACACTCAAAGCTTTACAAAGTGGCGGTACTGTATATGATCTGCTTTAGTAATTAAAATGATAATGAACAGGTCACCAAGAGTGTTTTTCAGCATCTTTCAATGAGTTAAGTTAATCCCTTCCACAGCATATGGGACACCATGTGGTGTATGGGGTAGCACCTATCTCCGTTTCACTGACCCCTAGGGCTATACAGCCACTGTAAGTAGTGAAAGCTACAGTGGGGGGGGGGGGGGTCAGTCCTCTGGTAGCTCTGTGCGTTAACTTTCCCCCATTCTATTATGCTGAGCACCAAGCTAGAAGGCAGAAAGTACCATTTTTTTATATGGTTTTTGGTATGACCTGGTTGGGATTTGAACCCACGACCTCCAGGTTGTGGGGCAGATCCTCTACCAACTAGGCCACCACTCCGGTTTCTTTCAATGAGTAGCTACCAAAAAAAAACCTGCGGGGGAAGGAGGTGGGTACACAACCCTGTCACTTTGTTAGGGTCAGCTGTCGTCTCTGTATCACTAGCTAAATGAACAATTCTGATATGGCTCCAGTTGCAACATGAGAACCATAGCTCACTGAGATGAATGCACCCTCCCAGATTCATCTCCACCCATTTTAACCATGGTGGGAGTATCCATGTGAGCTACTATGGAGCTACTACAGCAACTGTGGCTTTTATGTGTTACTTTTTACATATTTCACTCACTGTGCTAAGCATCTGCGTTCCCAGTGGGTGAATTAATTCACAGATTATGTATGGTGTATCGTATTGGTTTATTAAGATAAGCCTTTATTAGTCCCACAATGGGGAAATTCCAGGATTGCAACAGCACAGGGATAGCAATACTCAGAGCAATAATTAAGAAGATACGGAAGATATAAATAAATAAGAGCAGTGGATATACATACATACACATAAATATATAAATATATATACAAAGTCCGGAGCCTTGTAGCAAGATGGAATAAACAGCATAACCGTCTACTTAGTTATCCTACATAGTATGAATATGTACCCATACATATTGTCACCCTCTGTAACGACCGATAATGTCCTAGTTGTATATACTGGAGGGGACCATTGTGTAAGTCTATTGCGTCTTTTGTATTCAATACTTTTGGCCACGATAGCCTGGTGGATCAGGCTGCTAGTGTTAGCTTAGCTGGGGGAAAATCGCAGCTGGCTTTAATGGCCATTTTGTATATAATCAATTCACCCTGTCAGACATTCCTGATCACAGGATCATCTACCAACTTTTGACCATACATCTCAATTCCTGCAGGTTATTTTAGCTTATTTTATGGTGATTTATAATACTCTGGCTTGGACAACACCTCACCCACCAAGGTCAGCTGCTGTTAAAAGTTCAAGGTTGCTCTTGTACTTAGAAGAGGAGGTGGTCATATTCTGTCAACCAATCAAACCACACACCCCTGTCCCTGATACTGCTTTATTTGGACTTTTAAATACTCACATTCAGATAATTTTACATTCACTGAGGGGTCGTGCACACAAAACGTCTTCATTAACATGGGAAACAAAGCTCTGCATGCACACGTCAATGTTACAAAAACCAAGGCATGTTCACATGGGACCACCAAAGGTGTAAAAACTGCTGTTGTAATTAACAGATGGCAAGTGGAACTTGAGTGACTAGATTATAAGATGATAAAATACCGAGAAAGCACCAACTGGGAGACATGCAGGGGTGGATTCAAAAGATCGATTCTCCAATTTGAACTGATTCACATTTAGTCCTATGATTGAGTGATGACTGCCTTTCATCTTTGATGATGTCATAGTGAGTCCTATGATGCCTGCATTTGATCTTTGATGTCATAGCGAGTCCGATGATCGTGAGTGATGCTTTATGGTGCAAGGTACTGTTTAAAGTTACATTCTATGTAATAACCATTGCAATAAATGTGTACCTGTGTTATTGAGTGTTTGGGTACAATTACTACTGCTCTTTAGGAAAGAAAGTTCTACAAATGTTGGTCAATGCAAGTTCCTTTAAAAAAAACAAAAAACAAAAAAAAAAAAAAACATCAGATTACTCAAGTAATCTTCAATTAAAGTGGGTGATTACCCGAGCCATAAAATAGTTGTTAGCTGCAGCCCTAACTTGTTATTATAATGTAGTCATATTGTTTTTGCTGCCGTTTCTCTGTCTGTTAGCAGGATCACGCAAAAGCTCCTAGATTGATTTGGATGACAGTTTCACCAGAAGTGGCTCTTGGCCCAAAGATGAACTCATTAGAGTTCATCTCATGAGATGAACTTGGATCGAATCGAAATTTAATTGATTCAGAACCTCAAGAAAAGGAATAGAATAGGAATAGAATAGGCTTTATTGTCATTGTACAGTACAACAAAATTGTGGGTACTCCACCAGGTTACTGTCTGAAATAAAAATAACCCACAGGTATGGTAGTGGCTTCACAGATGGAACTATGTACATAAGGGTGCGGAGTGCAGAACATACGGATGAATAAAATGGCCCAAGAATTATTGAAAATATACACAGGAATGGTAGTGGTTTCATGGATGTGCCAATGTACATGGATCAAATAGATTCTGGAAACTGGTGATGATTCCCAGCACTAGACATATGTCACTATAAACACAAGATTCCCTCTGCAAGATATACTGTATATATTAGTATCAGAAACATTAACACATTAATGCAATTAATTACGATAGTCCAATTAACGAATTAAAAATATTAACGCAAATGAAGTCCCCCACTGCACTTCATGTTATAGTGGATCTTGAAACGCGCAATAACTGTTCCGCCGGGACAGCTTTCACATGACATGCAACACAGTACCTGATCATGGATTACACGTCTCATTTAATTTAATTCTGGGTGTTCAAAGCAGTTTGCTGGAGTATCATTGTCATACTATGAGAACATTTGGACTGTAGATTTTAACAAATTAACTATTAGTTAAAATTTTTTAATCATGATTAATCACAGTTAATTTTTGGAAATGGGAGCAATTAATTCGTTTTAAAAAATGTTAACAACATTTAACAATGTTGAACAATTGTGAACAACAAGAATGAGGTTATTTAGAAATAAATAACCTTTGTACGTTGCGGACAATAAAAAAAAATGACTTCCTGACAGCTGGTTTGTATATTTGATAAGCACTGTCTTCAGTCATAACTTTTACAAAAGAATTACAAATAAGAAAAAAAATTGATGTGATGTTTGGCTGAGGAGCTGTGCAAAGCTGGATTTATAACATTTTTCAGTAACACTTTATAACACAGCCTGTAAAGTACTATGAAATTACACTGAAGGTACACAAAATGCACCCTGCAATTAGTTAGGGGTGGGAATCGTGAGGGACCTCGTGATTCGATTTGGATTGCGATACTTGGGTGATGATACAATCCCATCACCATTCAACGATAATCACGATGTCGCGATATCAAGTATCACAATACCAAAGCTTTCAAATTTTTTTTCCACCTTATTCAACCTCAGATCATTTCCCAAAATAAAACTGCTGAAATCTTTCACATAATAAAGTATCCTCGGGGCTTCATTTTCTGTGGAGACACGTCTCTGCTCACATGGAGGACGGCGGACAGCGTTATTTGGAATAGATTCCCACTCCAGATACATGTGTTTATCTGAGTCTGTGGACTCCTAAAAAACAACTGAAAACTTTTTCGTTTAAGGAGTCTTTCCGTTGAGTTTCAATTCAACTGCTTTTTAATGGTAAGACTGATATTTTTAAATTATTTTAATCTTGTGTTTTAACTTTTTTATTTTTTTAATTATTTTTATCTATCAAATTCCTTTCATTCTATTTTATTGCACAGTGCTTTGTGAGTATATGTCTGAAAAAGCACTTCATGAATAAACTAACCTACACTACTAACTAACCTACACTTATATAGCGCTTTTCTAGTCACAAAGACCACTCAAAGCGCTTTCACTAGTACTAACCCTCCATTCTAAGGGCCTATAGGAAACATATCTAGGGACAATTTAGAACAGCCAATCAACCTAACATGCATGTCTTTGGATTGTGGGAGGAAACCGGAGCCCCCGGAGTAAACCCACGCAGCACAGGGAGAACATGCAAACTCCACACAGAAAGGTTCCAACCCCTGCCAGCCTGGGGATTTGAACCAGGAACCTTCTAGCTGTAAGGCAACAGTGCTAACCACTGCACCACCGTGCTGCTGAGCACTGCTCCAAAGCTCCATGCTGGTGTGTTTTTAGCTTGTCGTTGCTAACGCTGCTCCGAGACAAGTGCTGGCCCCCGTGTTTTTTTTTTGTCCAAGTCTTGCGGGTTGTGTGTCATGCCAAGGTCTTCCATCTTTGTTATAAAATCCAAAAAAGGCCAGACATTTGAGCTAACTGCTTCCTAACTTTCAAAGCTGACTGCAAATCTCGCAAGACAAGATGACTTCTAAAAGTAATGGGCGCTTCTGCGCCATCTGGCTGCAAATCTCGCAAGACAAGATATGACTTCACTTGACTGAGTATTTGCTTTGCGCCATATAGTGGACTGAAAACACAACTGGTTGAATACCCAAGAGAGTATGCAATGTTTACATGAATATACATAATTAATAAAAGATCAATCCATGCGTTTTGGGATCAGTGCATCACTGTTAGTGTCAAGTATCGTGATCCATCATTGAATCAATCTTTCGTCCCTACTCCACAATTAGTAACTACAGAACATGGATTACACTGAGATTTCACCATATTAGCACTGATTTACACCTGTACTTTTGCTAGAAGTACACAGAAAGGTTCATGTAATTTCATAGTACTGCATGGGCTGTGTTGTAAAGTACTCCCTGTATTTCGGTCTATAAATCTGTGATTAAAAAAAAAATTGTACAGATGCTAGTTTAAAGTGCCAAGAATGAGCAGTAATAAATAAATCAACAGTGTGTGTCAAGGGCATTTAAAAAAAAAAAACTGATTAACTGACAGTAGGGTGAATATTTAATAAGATGCAAAGCTGGATTTGAAACATTTTTCATCATCTGGCAAAGGTAAGCATCATTTTCATTTTGTTTTTTTTGTTTGTTTTTTTAACACCTTTATTTATTCAGGGGAGGTCCATTGAGAGGCAACCTCTCTTTTAAGAGGGGTTAAGAGGGCTTATCCAGGACTTCGTGGACTGGTGCCATCGGAACTGCCTCCAGATCAACGCGAGGAAAACTAAGGAGCTGGTGGTGGACTGCCGCAGGCATGGGCAGCCCCTCACAGTACCAGTAAATATACAGGGAACAGACATCGAGATGGTGACATCCTATAAGTACCTGGGTATTCATCTGAACAATAAACTAGACTGGTCACACAATACTGATGCACTCTACAAGAAGGGACAGCGCAGGCTGTTCCTGCTGAGGAGACTCAGGTCTTTTGGTGTACAAGGGGCGCTGCTGAAGTCATTCTATGACACGGTGGTGGCATCAGCCATCACTTTTGGAGTGGTCTGCTGGGGCAGTGGCATTACTGCAGCCGATAGGAAGAGACTGAACAAACTGATTAAGAAAGCTAGCTCTGTCCTGGGGCAGCGCCTTGATCCGATGGAGGAGATAGGAGAGAGAAGGACGGTGGCTAAACTGTCATCTCTGCTGGAGTCCGAGTTCCACCCTATGCAGGACATACTGAATGCACTGAGGAGCTCATTTAGCAGCAGACTACATCATCCCAGGTGCACAACCGAGAGGTTTCGTAGGTCCTTCCTACCAACGGCTGTCAGACTGTACAACCTAAGCAGGGCTGCTCGCAGAGATAGCAAAAAAGACGTAACAAACTAATAGTTTTTTGAATGCAGAAGATGCAATAGACTTACACAGTGGTCCTCTCCGGCATACAACTAGGAGCATGCCGGTCGCTATGGAGGGTGAGAGTGTGTATGGGCACATAATCATACCATGCAGGATAGCTGGGTAGACGGTTATGCTGTTTCATTCCATCTAGCGGCAATGCTCTGCACTGTGTGTGTTTATATATTTGCATATTTGTTCCGTCTAGCTGCAATGCTCCGTACTGTGGGTGTTTATATATTTATATATCTACATGTTATTCCATCTAGCTACATTGCTCCGCACTGTGTGTGTTTATATACTTGCATATTTATTCCACCTAGCTGCAATGCTCCGTACTGTGGGTGTTTATATATTTACATATTTATTCCATCTAGCTACAATGCTCTGCACTGTGTGTTCATATATTCATATATTTATTCCATCCAGCTACAATGCTCTGCACTGTGTGTCTGTGTGTGTGTGTATATATATATATTTTATAGTAATACGTACATATGTTTATTAGCTGCTCTTGCTTGCTTGTTTTTTTTTCTTGCCTTCTGATTGTTGCTCTGAGTGTTGCTATCCCTGTGCTGTTGCAATCCTGGAATTTCCCCGTTGTGGGACTAATAAAGGCTTATCTTATCTTATCTTATCTTATCTTATCTTTTTCAAGGACGCCTTGATCACACTCACACAGTTACACATTCACACCTGGAAGCCATCCAGTACAACCACAGGCTGACCTGTGGCCACTGGAGCAGTTGGGATTAAGGGCCTTGCTCAAGGACACCAGTGGGGTTAATGAGGATACTGCTATGTTATTGGTACCACCCAGATCCGCCAGTTCAGGGATCGATTCACAAATCCACATCCCAAACCATTAGGCCACCACTGCCCTAAGGGTAATGGTATAATGGTATAATCATCCAAGGTTATGCACTGATGATTATTTTTATTATATTATTATTTTATTATGATATATTTTTATTATAAGATTATTTTTATTATAAGATATATTATTATAAGATTATAAAATTATTATTATAAGATTATTTTTATTTATATGGCTGCATCTGTTGTTTAAAAAAAGCGCTTTAAAGAAGCTGGTTAAGGGCTGTTTTTTAAAATTGAATCCTAACTATAAACACAACAAGCTTAAAGCTTAGTAGAAGTGGGTCAGAGTTATTAAGTGGGGACTGGTTGAACTCCACTTCAGGCGCCATGCACACAAAAACATTTTTACCCCAAACTGGCAAAGTTCATCCATTTGGCTGTTCCTGCATACGACACCAGGATTTTGGAGGTGTGAAAGTGTACAGATTTGAGACCAGGCTTCAGAGTTATAGTTTATTTGTTTATTTGTCAGGGACCATGTAAAGAAAAACATTAAACACAGGGTAAAGATGCTCTGTACCAAATTAGAGGATTCTCACAAATTTCCGTAGTCCCTGTGTGTGGAGAGGTTTTATCAGTAGTTTTTCTGCATCCGTGTGCACAGATAAAAACAGTAACAGTGACGTTACAGCACCCAGTTTATAATAGATTTCAGCCAATCCACACACCAAGGAGCTTGTATTTCTCACAGAAATAGATACAAGTGCTGTGATTAAACTTCAAGCTTGATGTGTTTATATGTAGGATTAGGTTAAAAACTCTGCATTTCTCACAGAAATACAAGCTCCGTGATTAGACTTTAAGCTTGATGTGTTTAAAGATGGGTTCTTAAATGGTATCTGTAAAACTGCTTTTTTACACAGTAGATGCAGCCTTGTATAGAAAAATAATCCTCAAAATTACAACCAAGGAGGATGCCTACCTTTGTTGAACGATGAACAAATCACCGTGGAGCTGCTGATGTTTCAAATCCAGTTTTGAGCTGCACAAATGATGAGACGTCTGCTGCAGCCCCACATCTCATCATATCATTATTTTTCCTTACTTGTAATACTTTTGTAAAAGTTATGACTGCTCATCAAATATTCAAACCAGCTGTCAGTCAGATTTTTTATTGCCTGCAATTATATGGGTCATTTATTCAATTCATCTTTATTATGCCTTGTTGAAATGGAGGCACACGGTAATTGGTTACTGCATCTGTTTGTGGCTGTGTGTATCTGTCTGTCCGCCTCTCTGTTTCAGCTCGCCCAGTCAAAATTAAGTGGAACTAAAGGCTTGTATCATTGTATTGCCATATTTTCTTGACTTAACGCTTTGTTATTGAAATAAACACAAAAATAGCTCACCTTTACCGTCAATGGAACGGTATTGCGCATGCGCCCCGAAACTCCCGCCAGAGGAAAGTACTGAGCAATCCGCCAACACTGGGTGCTCGTCTGTTTTTTTCCTCTGCCACTAAACAGCAAAAGCTCCTCTTCGTCTTGACTGTCATTGTATTCACGTACCTCCATCGCTTCCGCCATTTAAAACGTCTGCCACCGTGCACTTCTTTGTGTTTGGACTGCAGCTGCTCAAATCAGGTTGATGGCTCTTGGCTGCCACCGACAGGATGGGCATGTGAACTGCAGATTATTTTCACTGCGCATGCATGTACTCCAAAACTACTGGACGGATTTGGATGAAATTTTTACCAGAGGTGGTCCTTGGGCTAGAGAGGAACCCATACTATTTTGGTAATGATCCAAGAGTGCATATCTCCACCAAGGCTTTGGCACCGACGAATCAGCACCTTGGTGCTTTCATTTACAGTATATAGCGCCTAATCAAAACAAACGTCATCTCAGCGCACCATTTATTTATTACTCACTCATTCTTTCAGCTTAATCTGGAATTTATACTAATAATCCAAAGTCCCTAGTAAAACTTCTACTTGTCATCCGTTAGTTCCAACAGCAGTTTTCACACCACTGGTGGAGCCATGTGCATGCGCGGTTGCTTCTGTGAGGTGCCATGTGCATGCAAATGTTTCTCTCTGGGTCTAAACGAAAACGTTGCCGTGTGCAGCAGGCCTTATAATCCAGAGTCCCTCTGAGTAAAACTTCTACTTACAAGTTACAACAGCAGTTTTCACACCTTCCGTGGACCCACGTGCATATGTGGTTGCTTCTGTGACGTGTCATGTGCACACAGATCTTTTTTTCTGGTTCTTAACAAAAACACTGTTTTGTGCACCAGAACTTAGACTGGATCTGACAGTCAAAACTAACAGCTAACATTAGCACGCAAATAACCACAGATTTCAGGAGTAACAAAGAGGGAGGGTGGTGTGATCTTGGGCTCATTAGCCTTTAAAGAAACATGAACTGAAATGGGTCATTGTGAGAAGGGTGGTACATCTGGGTAGAAAACCATGATGCAGTATTTAAACCCTGGGGTATTTTGACCAAAAACATGTTACAGACATTTCATTAAGACCTCTGGAAACTGTGCCAACATGTAGAAAAAGTGCCTCACATTTCCACTTTGACTATTGAAACAGTCTTACCAGTAATTCTAGTACTGTAATTACTTTATCAAAGCTGGAAACTAGTTTATCAAGTTTCCTTTAAGAAAGCATGTAATGCAACATGCTGATGTTCAAGTAAGTTGTATTCTTTACAAAAATGATGAGATAACTCACTTGAGGCCCGGCAGGTCTTTCACACTGGCGGTTATCTCTCCCGCCTCAGGCGTCAACTTCTCCACCAGCTCCAACGCCCCCCAGAATGACTTGTTCTGCCCTAGGAAAGTCTTCTTAGCTGATGACAGACAGATGGCATTTTAGGATCACTGACTCATAACCTTATCAATCTATCTGGATTGATGCATTTTGGAGTGTATCACTACTGCATATTCTAACTGCATTCTTGGCTTGAAGTGATCAACAACTCAATTTCATTGTAAACAATGCAGATAAGCAGTGCTGCACATACTTTTCAATCCATGTTTTAGACAGTGCTCCATCACGACAAAAAACTGCTGGAGAGGTGCATAGTCCGAGTCAAGTGTGCGTCCAAGGTTGAGAGCGGACTCGATCAAGCCTTTGATGCTCAGCTTGGCCATGTTCATCAAGTTAAGCCTTTCAATTGCAATAGGATCCTTAGGATCTAAAAAGAAATGAAGAAAGGTTATTTTAGAGATGGTAAGCATTGACACTATTCCAGGTCTATAAGCAGGAGACAAACAATCATCTGTCCAAAAATGGTGATTCTGTGGAATTCAGGGTTTTCTAGGAAGCAAAGGTTATTGAGTGTTTATAAAGAATGGGAAAAAACAGCCAAATCAGTCATGAACAAGCATTTCTGCAAGTTAAAAGTTTTGTTTCCTCATCAAACTATTTTTAGTCATGACCTGAAAAGGATTAAGCGGAAGAAGATGGATGGATGGATGGATGGATGGAACCTTAAACTAAAGATCAATTACAAAAATCTTTAAAGGGGATATACGAAAATTTTACCTTTTCAGTGTTTTTGCACATCTGTTTGAGTATTTGGAGTAGCTACCAATAGAAAAACTCTAAAAACCACAGCCTTGTACTTTTGTTAGGGTCAGACTTTATCTCAGTAGCCCTTCATCAATTTTGCTTTTTTTTATTTTGAATTTTGCCTCATCAATATCATTGGTGGGAGGATCCCCGTGAAGGTCCAAACCCACACCGACAGCGCTACTATGGATGCTAACCTGTTACAAAGTTAGCTTGGCTACTGTGGTATATATTGCCATTTTCTTTAGGTTATAATCACCCCACTAAATGTCCCCTTTTCCACCAGGTTCACTACTCCACAGTGTGTAATCCATGCAACTGGGTGGCACAGCCACAGCTAGCATCTTGGTAAGCTGGCCAAGGTTGGGCTGCACCGTCTTGAAGATCACCTCGGAAAGACAATACATTAGTCCACCTTCCACTAGCAAAGTTATGCATTCATTTATTCAAGGTGGTTTCTGTCACTTCCTGTACTCAGAGACTGGTCACATCCTTTCCACCACTCCCACCACACAGGAAGCAACTCATCTCAATTGTATCACCCGAGAGCAAAACACCCAGGTGCTATGGCCAAGACATCCGGGTCTCTTCGACAGACTACAGTGCAACACTTGAGGTGGGTCAATTAGCAAACCAACTTCAATAGTGGCATTTTATTTTGGCCTTCGTCTCAAACTTAGATACTCTAGCAGTATTTTTGTAGAATATAAAGGTCACAGGTATATTTCATGAAAAAATGCAATTAAGAATTGCTTTAAAAATACCACTTTTTCCATTTTCTTGATTGTAATTTTTGTCATTAATCATGGAAAAATGTGGAATTAATTAGTTAAAAAGTTTAATTAATTAATAACAGTTTTATATAAAAAAATACACAAAATATTGATAGTAATTTGATAAAAACTAACAAATAATGCAATTAACATTAGTCTTCAGTATAATATTTCCATCTTAGATCTGCACATAATATATTATTCAGGACAGCATTTAACACTGTGAGAGGCTTTTGTCAGAGGAGTTCTGAGGTTAATGTTGTCCCGGAGCATGGATCTACATTTTTAATACATTTACACAAAATGGGTTTTTTTGCATCAAAATAGCAGAAGCTTAAGGCATCGAGGAGTTAAAGTTTCTTTATAAATCTGAAGTCAGTCTGATCAGAAATATATAAGATATACTGGCGATAACAGAAAATGTCAACCGAACAGAAGGACAGGTCAAAAACATTAGGACCTCCACAACTTCGTTGCGGGGGTATAGTAATATTTAGAACAACTGAGCAAATTAAAAAGATTATACATTTTTCTGTTTTGATTGAGCTAATCATTACATTTGATTCAACAAAACCAAAAGTTATATTCTGGTGAGCATTGTAACACAAGAAAATAATTTTCTTTTTCCTTTCACACTTGCACTACAGCCCTGAATGTTTTCAACCAAGAACCCAACACAAAATGCATTTGATTGAACATTAGCTCATCTCTAAGCCACCAGCTTCCTAGTATGATGTGTGATATGAATTTGGTGGCTTTGTGGTGATGTATGAATAGCAGTGCTAATAGTCTGCTGTGTACACCACTAGTAAATATCATGTGTTCTGCCTCACACACGCTTTGTCCAGACAAGGACATAGACGTTTGAGCTTAATGTCACCTGTGTGAGAGTACCATGAAAACTGGAAAATACTCAGAATCAATCGATGTGATCCAACAGTCAAAACAATTTAAGTAATGAAAGCGCCATATGTGTCAATGCCTCGGTGCGGACAGATTCACAGACACGCTGACACACGATCTTATGCCTCTACCACCGCAGCATAAAAAGCAATCACCTGGGGTGCTATATAGCTCACTTGGTGAAGTGGCTTAAGTGAGTGCACCTAACTGCTGGCAATAATGACAAAATATTCTTCTTTCTGCTGCTCCCTTTCAGGATTGCCACAGTGCATCATTATCTGATATTGTGACGATCCACATACACTACTCACAAAAAGTTAGAGATATTTGGCTTTCGGGTGAAATTTCTGGAAAATGTAAAAAGTTCACGCTACAGTGTTATTATATCATGAAAGTAGGGCATTTAAGTAGAAGCATGCAACGGTGATTTCCTCATCTCAAACAATTTACTGAAACAAAAGCCAACAACGGTGGTGGGTATCATCGGATCACCGCAGGGCTGTGTACTTTCCCCCCTACTCTTCTCCCTTTATACCAACTCCTGCACCTCCTCCCACCAGTCTGTTAAGCTGATCAAGTTTGCGGACGACACCACCCTCATCGGGCTCATCTCCAACGGCGACGAGTCCGTCTACAGGAAAGAGGTGGCCCAGCTGGTGTCCTGGTGCAGCCACAACAACCTGCAGCTGAACGCTCTGAAGACAGTGGAGATGATTGTGGACTTCAGGAAAGTCACAACCCCCCTGCCCCCCCTCACCATCACAGGCTCTCCCATCACCATTGCAGATTCCTTCCGCTTCTTGGGCACCACCATCACCCGGGACCTCAAATGGGAGCCAACCATCAGCTCCCTCATCAAAAAGGCCCAGCAGAGGATGTTCTTTCTGCGGCAGCTGAGGAAGCTCAAGCTACCCACCAAGATGTTAGTGCAGTTCTACACGGCCATCATCGAGTCCATCCTCACTTCCTCCATAACCGTGTGGTACGCAGGAGCCACTGCCAGGGACAGACTAAGGCTGCAGCGCGTCGTGCGCACTGCTGAGAAGGTGATCGGCTGCAAGCTCCCATCTCTCCAGGACCTGTACATCTCCAGGACCCGGAGGCGTGCAGGCCGGATCATAGCCGATCCTTCACACCCTGGTCACGTACTGTTTGCCCCCCTCCCCTCAGGTAGAAGACTTCGGTCCATTCAGACTAAAACCTCCCGGCACATGAACAGCTTTTTCCCCTCTGCCATCAGACTGCTGAACAGTAAGGGACTTATTGACTCTCGTGCACTATATACAGCAGCTCATGTCGTTCATCACTGTTTTTCTGTTGCATTATCGACTGCACTGTGGTACCCCATATTATCTGCTCCTTGCTAATTTATTTAAATCTGCCTTGACTAGTATTACTCATTATTATTATTATTATTATTACTTATTATTCTACACTCATTGCATGTTTTTTAGTCTTTTAGTTTTTTTAGTTTATCTCCTTATCTCATCATGTTTTTAATGTTGCAGCATGGCACCGAGACAAATTCCTAGTTTGTGTACTACATGAACAATGGCAATAAATCTGATTCTGATTCTGGGTATACCACAATAAAAAATGTTAATGTCTCAATAACTTGTCATGTGCCCATGAGCATCAATTACAGCTTGACGACGTCTCATGCTGTTCACAAGTCGACTTAGGGTGCATTCAGACGGCCACTGTTTGGTTCGGACCAAAGGACCAAACGGTGGCTTCTGCAGATAGTTCGGTTCATATGATGCAGTCCGAACGCGCGCCGGAAGTCTGGTACGCACCAAACAAGTGAAGTCTGGACCCCCTGAAAACTGTAGCATCATCGTCTCCTCACAGCCGAGACAGAAGATCACTTCTCTCCAGTTTACAGGAATTTCATTTTATTCATTATGTACAGCAGCTCAACCAGACTCATGTCAATCATCACTGTTTTCTTCCTGCATTACCAACTGCACTATATGGTTCTCCACAGTATCTGCTGCTCGCTAATATATTTTAACTGCTGACCAGCATCACTTACTCTTATTCTACACTTTATTGCATGTATAGTTTATTTCTTTTATTTTATCATGTTTAATGTTGCAGCATTGCACCGAGACAAATTTCTAGTTTGTGTACTACATGAACAATGGCAATAAATCTGATTCTGATTCTGATTCATTACACAGGAATATCACTTTTCTGCCTTTTCAGGAATATCACTGGCTTTTATGTCGACTCATGCAGGCTTCTTCCAGGCCTGACCAAAGATGCTTGCTTTCCCAGGACCCCAATGTAAACAGTTGCCTCTTGCAGAGATTGTAAGGATCAGAATTTGCTTTTAAAGGCTCAAAGGAACATAAAACTCAGGAGACCAGACCTCTCAACGTGAACACTGCATTTGATAACGTACCTTTTCACAGGAAACCAATGTTCTTAAAAGAGTCATAAACCACTTAATCTGACGGGTTTATAGCCGATGCTGTCCAGGTACCTTCGCCCAGATACTAAAGGAAATCATCTACAGCTCAACAGTACCTCCTAGCGGATACCTACGGAATGTGTTTTCAGTATGTAGGATGACTTTTTTTTTTTCCACAATATCTTTATTGAACCTTTTTTTTTTTTTTAACAAACATGATACAAACAAACACTAACACTAAAGTACTACACAAAAAAAAAAAAAAGCCCTAAAAACACCAACAACCACCAACAAAATCAAGTCTTCAACAATGCTCCTCTGTTTAGTCTAGACAATCCAATACATTAGTATACATATTATGTTCACCAGTTTGGAATTTACAAGGTCCCACACATCATTCACCTTCTTCTTCAAGAGTTATGTTTAAATTTTTTACATAATCAATAAAAGGTCTCCATGTATTCTCAAACACAATTTCCTTTGATTTCAGTATATATGTTATTCTTTCTAATGGAAGGTTTGTTAACATCTGTCTTAACCACTGAGTCACATCTGGTCTATGAGTCTTTTTCCATAATAGTGCAATACATTTTTTGGCATTAAGCAAACTGAGGTCTATGAATGTTCTTTCACTTTTATTGAAATTATGCTTTTCTGGGTACAGACCCAACAAAAACAGTTTAGGATTCAATATGATTTGTTTTGAGATTATTTTTTCAATTGTTACCCTCACCTCCTCCCAAAACATTCTTATTAATCTACATTCCCATAAACAATGAAATAGGGTTCCTTTACTTTCCATGCATTTTGTGCATGTATCTGGTATATTTTTGTTATATCTATTTAACTCCTCTGGTGTAACATACATCCGCATTAACCATTTGAAATGTATCAATTTAAGACGTGCATTTATTGATTTGGTTTGAGCTTCTGTACAAGCCAATTCCCATTGTTCCTCTGAAATTTCAATTTGCAGATCTTCTTTCCAGTAGTTTAATCTTTTCAGTGAATTTTCACTTGAAGATAGTGTCAATGAGTTATAAAACTCTGAAATAATACCCTTTCTTTTACTATCTTTCATCATCATTTTTTCCAAGGATGAATAAATAGGTCGAGTGAGAGCTTTATTTTGATTTGAACGAATAAAGTTTCTAAGTTGAAGATATTTAAAAAAATGTGTTCTATTGAGATTAAATTTGATCCTCAGCTCTTCAAAAGACATTATGTTGTCTGCAAATGGCAAATATAAATCCTGAATCTTTTGTATCCCTTTTAAATTCCATACTTTAAATACAGCGTCCGCTCTCCCTGGTTTAAAATATTGATTACCCCATATTGGACTAAATTGTGACAATAACTGTGGTTCTTTTAAATAGTTTTTAGCTTCACACCATATTTTGATCATATGCTTTACAAATGGATTTTTAACTTGTTTTTGTAATTTTTTTGCCGAATCTGAGTATATGAATATGGGAAGAGGTAAAGGTAAATTGTATGATTCCATTTCAGTCCAGTGAGGGAGATCATTTGATGAAAAATAATATGTCATAGACCTCAGTTGTGCCGACCAATAATACAACATAAAATTTGGACATTTCAGACCTCCACGATCAAATGGTAAATATAATAAAGACAAACGTAATCTAGCCCTCCTGTTGTTCCATATAAATTCCACTAACTTTTTTTTTATTCTTGAGAATAGATCTAAAGGTGGTGATAAGGGAATGTATTGAAATAAATAAAGTATTTTAGGTAAAATATTACTTTTAAGTATATTGATTCTCCCGATCATCGACATTGGTAGTGACATCCATCTCTGAGTTAACTCATTGATATCTGACATTAAGGCTTCATAGTTGACACTGGCGACTGATTCTAGCTTAGGCATAATTTGGATTCCTAAATATTTAAACTGATTTACAACATTGAATTGATTTACCTCAGGGGCTGGGTAATTTCTCTGGGTCTCATTTAGCATTAATATTGAAGATTTAGTTTTATTTATTTTATATCCTGATATTTCCCCAAAATTCTTTATTAAATTCAACAAGGTTGGAATTGATTTTTTTAGATTCGACATAAACAAAATTATATCATCGGCGTACAGGGAGATTTTATGTTCTGTTGGTCCAACTTTAATTCCATATATTTGTGAATGTAAACGTATCGCTATCGCTAAAGGTTCAATTGCCATAGTAAACAGTAAAGGTGAAAGTGGACAGCCTTGTCGACATCCTCTATTGATTTTTATTGGTTTTGAAATATTGTTATTTGTTAGGATTTCTGCTGTAGCATTATTGTATATTATTTGAACCCATTTTATGAAATTATTTCCAAGTCCAAACCTTTGTAGGACTTCAAAAAGAAAGGGCCATTCAACTCTATCAAAGGCCTTTTCGGCGTCCAATGATAGGAGAGCTGTATCCGGTGCTTCTTTATTAAAATAAATAATATTAAATAGTCTTCTTACATTATGGAAGCCTTGTCTACCCTTTATAAAGCCATTCTGATCTCGATTAATAATATTTGGTAAAATTTCTTGTATTCGTCTTGCTAAAATTTTACAGATTATCTTAAGGTCGGCGTTTAATAGGCTTATTGGTCTCATATTTTCACATTTATTAGAGGGCTTACCTGGTTTTGGCAGCAGTATAATTAAGGCATTATTTATGTATGATGGTAAATTATTATTTTGAAATGCTTCTAAAACCATTTCCAAAAAAGGTTTTATTAATTTATTCTTAAATTTTTTATAAAGGTCAACTGGAAGACCATCTGGTCCTGCACTTTTTCCTGATTTCATATTATCAATGGCTAGGCCAACTTCTTCTCGACTAATTTTAGACTCCAATATCTCCCTGTTTTCATTTGGAATACACGGTATAGATAGTTTGTTCAAAAACCCATTTAGTTTTGTTAAATCAGGTTCATTTTTGGTATCATATAATTTTTCATAGTAATCTCTAAAGGCTCTATTAATTTCTAAAGGATCTATAACTACCTGTCCGTTACTTATAATACTGGTAATTGGTGTTTTAATTTCCAATTGTTTAATCTGCCATGCTAATAGTTTTCCTGATTTTTCACCTTGTTCATAAAAAGATTGTTTCAATCTTAGAAGACTCGAGGCAGCTCTATTCGCTGATTTTTTGTCGTATTCAGCTCTCAAAATCAGTAATTCATTCTCCAACCTTGGGTCACTTCCTGCATACACTTTTTCCTGAAGACTTTTTATTTTATGTTCCAATTTAGCTCTCTCCTCTCGAGTCTTCTTAGATTTTGATCCTGTATAACTAATAATATGTCCCCTAATAAAAGCTTTGAAAGCCTCCCACTTTACACATGCTGATGTTTGTGTAGTATTGATGTCAAAGAACTCGTCTATCTGTTTTTCTATATACTTGACAAATTCCTCATCCTGAAGCCATTTATGCTGAAATTGCCATCTACCTGATTCCTTTGTCAATTTTTTATCTACATATATTAGACAACAGGGTGCATGATCAGAAATCACGATATTATCATAAAAGCAGTTTTGAATCTTGGACCTTAATTCTGTGGAAATCAAAAAATAATCAATACGTGAGAATGTCTTGTAGGTACTGGAATAACAAGAATAGGCTTTAACTTGTGGTTTCATTTCTCTCCATATATCTAACAATCTCAGTTCTTTCATAAAATGATTAATAGTCATCCTACATCCTATGTGCGTACAATCCAGTCCTGTTGATCTATCCACACCTGGAGTCAATGTACAATTAAAATCCCCTGCTATTATATGTTGCCCTGTAAGTGATGATAAGATGAGAAATAAATTAGCAAAGAACTTCTGATCATCTATATTGGGACCATATAAGTTCACAAGATTTATATTTTCTAATAGCAAAGAACCTTGAATGATTACATATCTTCCAAATTTGTCTCCAATTACATTTTTCACCTGAAAAGGAACTGATTTATGTATGAGAGTCATAACTCCCCTGGCTCGGGATGAAAATGAAGAGGTGAATACACTTCCCTGCCATCTACTCCTAATTCTTTTAACATCCTCCTCTATCAGATGAGTTTCTTGTAAAAACACAATTCTTGAACCCATGTCCTTTATTTTATTCATAACTTGTTTAAGTTTTTTTAAATTTTGTAGACCTCTGCAATTCCATGAAGTTAAATTAAGATTAACACTTTGGTCCATGATCAATAGAGAGTTTAGGATTACCTTGCAGTGTAAACATGCTCATACAGAGAAGCAAAAACATGAGTGGTTGAACATTCATCCTACAAACTACACACAAACAAATTTCCCCTTCCCACACTTGTGGCAAACCCCCCAAAATCAAAAGAAAAATTCTGTCTCCCGATATAGCCATCGACCGTTCCACACCCACGGGGAACAGCCTAAGCCACTCCTTCTTCATCCTCCCAATCACCCTAACTCTACTGCTTTTAATGACGTAACATTAACTCTCCTCTGTAGTTTTCCAACTTAACTCCAAAATTTTTAACAACTTTGTACATCATAGTTTTTTTTTTGTTTGTTTGTTTTGTTTTTGTTTTGTTTTTTTAATATATAATACAATCTATATTTTGTAAACTTACTATTTACTTCAAGTCAGTCAGATGCCTGTGCAAATGCTTAATTATTCTACCTTATATTTTGTTCATGCTTAGCTCCCACCAGTCTCTTCTTCTTCTTTGATCTTCTTGATGAACTCCTGCGCCTCCTCTGGGGTCTTGAAGATGTGGGTTCTGCCCTCATACGTGGTCAGCAGTCTCGCAGGATAGATTACACCATGACGAATCCCAAGGTTGCGCAGCTCCTTACGTATGGGATCAAACTGCTTCCTCAATTGCTGGATTCCTGTGGCCAAATCTGGGTAGAACCGCACCTGCTGGTCCTGGTGTTTAATCTCTCCTTTAGCACGTGCAGCGTTGAAGATCTTCATCCTGTCTCTGTTGCTAAGAAACTTCATAATTAAGGTCCTCGGCGGTCCCTTATCTCTCCGTGGGCCAATACGATGTGCTTTTTCCAGAACCACTGCTGATTGCAACTCCTCGCTGCCCAGCACCTCCGGAATCCACTTTTCCAGAAAGGAACATACGTCCCGACCTTCTGATTCCTCTGGAAGACCCACCAGCCTCAAATTATTCTGTCTCGACCGAGATTCCAAATCCAAAATATTATCTTCCAGAGATTTATTTTTTTTTCCAAAGTGCGCACCTTTAATTGAAGACGGGTGACGTCATCTTCAGCACTAGCGAGACAGAGCTCCATCTGCGCCGTTCGTTCTACACAGTCACCCAATTCCTTTCTTATTCCTTCCAACGCTGTCATAATCCCATCAAATCTAGAGGAAAAGTCCGCTCTCATTGAACTCATGGCAGCCATCAGCGCATCTGCGCCATTCCCCGCAAACATCGCACCGCCGCCAGCCTCCTCCGCCATATATGGAGTTTTGTTTGCTGCGTCACAGACCTGAAAGTCCGTTAATTTGGACTGTTTCGGTGGCTCGCTTTTTCCTTTTCCTGGTTTTCCAGCCTTAGGCTTCGCCGACATATCCTCGCCCAAATGCTGGGATACGTTCTGTCCCAAATGAGAGAGTTATTTGCCAATTTTTTTTCTCCAGGAGCAGAGCAGAGCGAGACACGTCCGTCCTACGTGGCAGCCATAACCGGAAGTCCATGTAGGATGACTTTTAACTTGTTCTAAATATTAAGTTTCTTTCAGCTTATCCTCTGGATCCTAAGGACACTGAAAATCATCCCTCTTTTATCACCAACCATGGTTTGCTGCATGTTTTGCTGCAAGTTGATCTAAATGTGAATGCATGTATTATAATTATGAATAAGAAATGTTATATTCATGAGTGTTATTCAAACACATATTGGAGTAGTGATATAAATGCATGATCACCAAAATATTAGCCAAGTCATTTAATTTAGTTAGATTTTATATTGAGCATTTATTTCATAAGAACTGACTGAGTGTTGATTTTCCCTCTGAAATTTCATGGGATGGTGTCTTCATTTGATTGGCTGCTCTCAAACAAAGAAGTGTTCTCACATTGGATAGCAGCCATTTCAAACTGCTTCTGAAAAAGCCGATTGGTCAGTCTTGCGACTACATCATCGGTTTTACGACCCGGCGAGGTAACTTTAAAAGAGAAGTTAGATTTGAGTTTAGTCAGAGATCAGCAGAGAGAGAGATTAGCAGAGAGAGATCAGCAAAGAGTTAAGAAAAAGGGTAGACAAAGAACAGGCAGGAAGATTAGCTAGAAATAGAATTAAGAATTAGAAACACAGAAAGAAGAAAGAAAGAGATTTTGAGAAAGATTAGGAACTAAATTAAGATTAAGGAAGCAGAATAGTAATCTAGATCTCAGAAGAAGATTTTATTCCACCGTTTCAAGGCCCTGTGAAGTTTTATTTTATTCTCTGTGTGTTTGTCAAGTCTTTCCTTATATTCTGGTCACTGAGGAGAAACCATTTTTCTTTAGAGCTCGTCCCTTTTAGAGAATCAAATTCTCAAACTTTTTCCTTCACCTCAGAAGCCATTCTTATCCTAGTAAATGTTTTTCTAACATTTTTTTTTCATGACTTTTCACGCCATTAAAGTGGACCTTTAATTTGCCTAGTTTAAAGTGAACAGAGACTGAGAAGATTTTCCTTCAGTTTTTGGGTCGATCCCGCTACAAGAGACCCCAAATTTGGACTCTTTTTCAAAGGACTTGTCACGCCGCTCTGTGACAGACCACCCACTGCTGCCATTGTCTGGAGAGCCCCCAGCTGAGTTTACACTCCAACGGCTGTGAGGAGGCATCGCAGCAGCAGCTTCCTCCGACGTCCTAACTTCAAAACCCAGCGGTACCGACCCGCGGAAACTTGGACCTACAGCCGTGTGTGAGTGAAACTTTTATTTCTCCTATCTCCTGGGTTAAAACGTGATGTCCTAACAATTAAATTACAATTGAATATGGCCCGTATTTCAGGGCTCAATTAGTCTCTCAGCCGCAGGATGGAACTGTAAACTCAAGGAAAACTTTTAGCCATTTTTAAGTAACTGCCCTTAAAATTTTTGTAGATTAATTCAGGCGTCATTTTTAGATAATTAGCTTATGAATTTTCCCCATAAAATTGCGTTGTTTTGTTAAAACATTCCAGCCTCATTTACCGTTGAAACATAAGTCTAGTTCTCCTTGGTTCTGCAGAGGTGTAAAGCTGGATTTTATGTTCAGGAACCCAATATCAGTTGATGTGATATATTACGCTGTTATCATCTGAATCTGTTTATTCATCATTTGAACGCCATGACATGTAACCTGAATGATTTTAATAAAAGAGTGAATGAGAGCAGTTGAAAGTGTTTTCCTTTCGCAGGACAAAAACTCACTGAAACTTTGAGACTGATTCATTAAGTAATTTAAAGTACAAAATTAATTAAAATTAAAGTTAATATCATTGTCCATTAGGACTGGTGCCCCTTTTACGAGTGCTTTTATTTAATTTAGCGGGTGTAGAAGTGATGGTTTAACTCCGCCCCCTTTCACACCCACTATTAAATAAAATAAATAATTCCTGTACCTTATGACAAATATTTTTATAGGCACTTCATCCTACAAAACAGAAGTCTCAGTTCTCTTGCAAACAAAGTCTGGTGTGCTCCGCTTGCAGTGGGAATCCAAACTGAGTACCTGGCGGACCAAAGGGCGGAAGTGCCCCTTGGAGTTTGTGTAACCATAGCAACATGTAATCTGAGAAGAGGAAGTGGCATTTACCATAGTACATTTTGAGAAGAAAATAATAAAGACAACCGTGCGATTCCGAGAAATCCTTTTACTGGTAAAAGCCGAGGAGAAAGTTAAAAAAAAAATGTCTCGTTTGTGGCAGACAAACAACCCAGCTGAAGGGAACAGATTTCCGTTTTTGGTCCTGGCCAATCGATGAGCCTGATTTTTCTTTTACTCCCAGATTTTTTCTTCCTGGTCAGGTTCAGGTTCCTTTATTTGTACCCGTAGGTAGATTTGTTTTGCAGTCTGGTGACATCCATATTTACAAACCACAATTACATTCAACATAAACACACAACACAGGCACACACATAGTTGACTATAAACATGATAAAAGTACTCAAGGCTCCATCAATCAGGATATAAGACAAAGATATGAGAGAAAAAACAAAGAGAGAAGAGAGAAGGGTCATATTAAAAAAGTAAAAAACTAGTCAGAGGTTAAAAACTCAAAAGTCTAAACCCCAATAAAAAGATTTAAAACCCAAATTAAAAAAAACCTACAAAAATAAGTAAATATAAAATGAAATTAATAAATAGGTAACTAAATTATGTGCAATATATTGTTACAATTTGTTCAACTCTTTGACAGCAGCAGGAACAAAGCTGTTTTTATAGCGCTGGGTTTTACTTTTTGGGACAGCAAACCTCCGTCTGGAGGGAAGAAGCTGAAAGTGGCAGTGCAAAGGGTGGGAGTCATCATTTAAAATGGAGGTAGCCATCCTCTGTACCTGTCTGGTGTACAGGGATGTCAGGCTCAGCTGTGACTCACCAAGCAAACGACTGGACCATCTAACTACCTGATCCAAGGATTTCCTCTGTTTCAATTTTATCTGACCAAACCATGACACTAAAGAAAAGGATAAAACAGATTCAATAAAAGCCCAATAAAACACTGTCATTATGGTTAGGTCAATTTGGAAGCGTGCAAGTTTCCTTAAACAATGCAAATGTTGCTGACCCTTTTTGCACACCCTTTCACAGTTCTCTTCAAAGTTTAAATTACTATCAATAATCGTCCCAAGATATGTTAGTGGTGATTTCAGCTACAGTGCCCCAAACCAGCAGTTGTTGGTAACTGCATGATGTTGTCCGGGCAGTTTGGTCTGCTGCAGTGTTAAAGTCCTTGTACGGTGACATTTTTTTATTGAACTAATAAACTGATTGTATGAAAATATTCCATTCTGGCCATTCCCGTGATTTAATATGTGTCACCAGCCTCCATAAATGACTTTATTTGGTAATAGCCCATCTTTCACTTAGTGATGCTGCAGTACCGCCATCTGTCGATAGGGGCGGGCAGCAGTGACGTCAGCACAGGAAGAAGTGAGGGTGATATTGCCTGCCTGTGCTGTGAGCCTCATCAGAGAAACATTCCCATCAGATCACTACAAGGCATTTTGCCTACCAAGATTAGATTTGTGAAAAATGATATTTAAATAAAGTTTTGTAAAATCATATATTGAGTTTATTAATGTTCATGTCAATTTTATAATTCTAATATTTCAGCATTCATCAAAGTTGCATGTCATATACATTTGAATCATTTTTCTACCATTTTATGGTATAAAATTCGGGTTCCATTTTTAAAAGCACATTTCTCTTAAAATCTTAGGCTTATATTTGTTTGTCTTAGCAAAATATGTTGCTTCCCTAACAATTGAAAGCTGAACTTTCATTGCTAATTGGAAATTTCTTCTACTTTTACATGTTTGATTTTGAAAATCTAGATACATGTTGCTCAACAGCATCAGCTTTGATGGGACGCTGAAATTTGGCACTCAGTGTGGCAGGAACTCTGGCTTGTACAGAGTGCCACTGCTCCCATAAGTGGGTTGGATCAACCAAGGTTTTGTTGAACAGAGTATTCATCAGATCATCCACATATTCTGAAAAAAAATATATTCAATAAAAATTAGACATCCATTTGACTACAGTATGAAATACAAATTTGACCCAAATTAACATAATTTGATAAAAGCTATGAAATGTGAAAGTTGAATGAAGACCAACCCTCCACCCACTGTAAATATCATATACAAGCCTAGAAAATGATACTAATATTTCTTATACTCCCCGAAAGTTGGATTAACTTTCTTTGCTTGCAGTGTATATCCGCCTTTTTTGGGTAATTTTGGGTATTTTATCACAATGATTTATTTTTGGACATATAAGTGATCTGTCTATCAGCAGAAACTCTATCTAATTGGCACTGTTATTATAATTGCATTTCATATTTTTGGTCACATATTGCATCTCCTCACCTTGTCAACATTCCAAGGAATGAGAAGTGTACACTCTTTGGTGCAAAATGAATAATCAGACTGTGGAAAGCCTCCACATTTGAAGTTTGCTACCCTGGACTCAGCTTTCGCACATCCCTGAGGACCCGTGTTTTGTTGATCATATCAACAACTTTTTCACAGCCCTTTGTCCCTGAAATAAATAAATTGTAGGTGTGAGATATGTGACCAAAAATGATGAAAATCAATGGGATAATAATTTTTATATATATATATAATACATGCACTGTTGTTTCATTGTGTGAAACTGTTTTTTGTGTTAGGTTGCAGTCTCTCAGGAGCTGCGGGATCGTATGTAGTGCTCGCATCTTTGTATTTGTACTACGCAGGTGTGCGCGCAGCTGAAGCCGCTGATGAGCGGCGAGTCGTGACACAATTTGCATCTTATTCTCGAAATCGCTGTCAACGAAAGGTCTACTGCACATGTTGGGTGAGTTACCGACATCATTCAAATTTTTTCGTGTTTTCTGAACGAATTTCACCCATGCCGTTCTGATTTTCCCAAGGACGGGAAATTCAAAAACACTCACCGCATGCTCCGCTGGTATAACGTCGCACCCGTAGACAACACAACGCCAAACCATAATTAATTCAATTCCTGAAATCCTAATCTTAATAAATAATCTATTTGTAATCCACAAGTACTCCGAGAAATATCCGTAATCGCCGATTTTAAAACGTAAACAACAAACAATGTCCGCCGAGCGTGTGCGCGTCTCTCCCTGTGATGATGTCACACAGTCAGGGGCCATCTTAGCCGCTGATCGCTTGGCTGAGCCAGACAGCTCTCAAGGACAGCGTACTTCAAGAGCGCATTGTCACCTTATGCGGCATTTGTTGACACCAAAACATGTGCGGTTCAAATTAGCTCATCTCACACAAAAATTTAAGATATGATTTAGCGATATTGAATTTTCGTCCGGACAAGGCCTTTAATGCAAACCAAACGAAGGTTAGGGATGTGATTCGGGTTTGGTGAAATTATCTGAAAATTTTGCAGGGGGTCTGGGGGACACAGTCCCCCAGTGGGGTCCGGGGCAGAGCCCCGTTGGGGGGGGGGGGGGGGGTTCGGGGGGCTCTCTTGGGTTTTTATGATTTTTAAGTACCAGAACTGTGCTTAAATGACAAACAGCTGAATGCCACTTATTACTGTATAATATTGACTTATGTTCCAAGAAGATAGCATTCCTAAAATATTCCAACAAGCATTATCCATCACATGCTTTAACACTTGATCAAATCAAAATCAGTTAATTTTATCTATTCCATAATAGAAATAAAATTTCAACATACCATTACTTTTTATAATTTCAGCATTTATTTCAGATCATCAGTTTCAATCTCCATGGAGTCTTGAGCAGTTCATTTTGCACAATCACTGATGTATCTAAGTCTTAGAAATATTCATAAGTTATTAGTCAATGTCCACTGTGCACTGTCAATTTCAAACTGTTTGGAATCATAAAAGTAATCTAACTAAATTGTTTTGCTATTTTTTTTCTCCTCAACATCAATCCATATCTGATATATGTGATATTAATTAGGGAAGACTGAAAAGCACAAACATAAATGTAATTCTAAGTACGTGTGGTGTTAAAAATATTTATTAAATAAAAGTCCAAAACATCTTCAGCAGGCAAGATGAAGAAAATATTAACTAGATGACATGTATACAAAAATATATCTTCACATACACTACCGTTCAAAAGTTTGGGGTCACCCAGACAATTATTTTGTGTTTTCCATGAAAAGTCACACTTATTTACCACCATGAGTTGTAAAATGAATAGAAAATATAGTCAAGACATTGACAAGGTTAGAAATAATGATTTGTATTTGAAATAATAATTTTTTCCAGATACTCAACCTGCTCAAAGGAAGGTCAGTTTTATAGCTTCTCTAACCAGCTAAACTGTTTTCAGCTGTGCTAACATGATTGCACAAGGGTTTTCTAATCATCCATTAGCCTTCTGACGCAATGAGCAAACACATTGTACCATTAGAACACTGGAGTGATAGTTGCTGGAAATGGGCCTCTATACACCTATGTAGATATTGCCCGAAAAACCAGACATTTGCAGCTAGAATAGTCATTTACCACATTAGCAATGTATATTAGATATTAGAGTGTATTTCTGATTAGTTTAAAGTTATCTTCATTGAAAAAAACAGTGCTTTTCTTTCAAAAATAAGGAAATTTCTAAGTGACCCCAAACTTTTGAACGGTAGTGTACCTCAAAATTCACTACTCTATCCGCAGCTGGCACTGGTTGTTGGGGTGGATCCTTCCTTTCGATTTCCGGGTCCGATCGTGTCATTAGCAAAGGGTGGAGGCCATATGGTTTCGATGTTTTTTTCTGAACACCGAAAGTTTCAGCAATTGAATAATTAGTGGACCTCGATTTCACCTGTTGTGCATGTTTTCTGCTCTTAGCATGACTCTCGAGAGACTTAAATCCTCTTCCACCATAGTCAATGGTGTCGTTACACCACGTGCATATCGTCTTCTAGCACGGTCGATTTTCCGTATGAAATCGCTAAATAAATTTGTCACAGTTGTCTTACCAACATCCGTTGCAATCTCCTTTTCTAGCCAGTCCCAACGAAATTTGTTTTTCATGATCTTGTCAATTTCTTTGACTCTCGGAGCATCTTTACGTTCAACCACCGACATCACTGCAATGCAAGTCCACTATGGGAGAGCGAGGAAAACAAAGGATTAAGAATAAAATAGGATTAAGATAAGAAACAGCCGCATTCATTGGTCACTGCAAGGACGATCAGCATCAGCCAATCAGGTGCGTCGTTAGGGGGTTACTAAGGGATTTTTTTTTTTTTTTTTAAGGACGATCAGCATCAAATCAGGCGCGCCGTTAGGGGATTACTAAGGGAATTTTTTATTTTTTTTTATTTTGGAAGATAAAAAATGCGGAATTCCGCGAATTAGTGGAAAAAAATCACATCCCTAGAAGGTGTGAAAATTCTCAGCATTCCCCGCCCAGTCAAACCGAGACCCGCGGACTATCTTGGTCTGAATGCAGCCTTATTGTCTGTTGAGGGATAGCATTCCACTCTACTTGAAGGGTGGTCCTCAGCTCATTGAGGTTGTGTGGTGCAGGGTTACAAGTCTCTACATGGCAACTCAGCTCATCCCATAGGTTTTCTATGGAATGAGCTGAGTCGCCATGTAGAGGCATGTAGAGAATCCCATAGGTTTTCTATTGGGTTCATGTCTGGCGAAGGTGTAGGCCACTCCATTTGAGGTACCCCAGCCTCCAGCAGCCGTTCCTTAATGATGCGACCTTGAAGAGCTGGAGCACTGTCGTCAATGAAGATGAAATTAGGCTTGTGTTGTTCATGCCGGGGCACAATGACTGGATTAATGATGTTATCCGGGTAGTATCGGCTTGTCACTGTACCATTCACAAGGTGTAGGGCAGTTGGGTATTGACTAGACACACCTGCCCAGACTGTAACACCACCACCAAAGACTCGTCTGGTGACAACAGTGGCTGATGCACTGTGCTCTCCTTGAAGTTGTCAACATCGTTGGCGGTCATCATTTCTGCTTAACGTGAATCGACTTTCATCAGAGAACAGCACTGAGGCCCACTGGTCTCTTGTCCAGCGTAAAAGCTCCATGGCCCATGCAAGACGATGATGTCTGTGCCTGGTGTTGGTCAGGTACCCTTGCAGGTCATCTAGCATGGAGACCACGCTGATATAAATGGTTTTGAATGGTCTGACATGACACTTGGACCTCCCTCAAATGTGCCTGGAGTTGAACGCCATTCATCATCTGGTTCTGCAGGGCACTATTCACAATGAAGCGGTCATCAACATGGGATGTGGCTAAAGGACATCCACTTCTCTGCCTTTCTGTGACTCTTCCAGTCTCTTTGTATCTCTGTTGCAACCTGCTGATGACACACTGTGACACTCTAAGCTCAGTGGCCACTTCCCTCTGAGAACATCCTATTTGAAGCCTCGCAATGGCAAGGTACTGTTAATTGTTAGGTGTCGTCTTGGTCTCATGATGTCAAAATGTGAACAGCATGATGAAGAGGACTGTTTAAATACCAATTCTAATTGAACCAGAAAATTTATTGGTCAATTCATGGATCAAACACCTGTTGTGAATTTTGCCGTTAAGCACCTTGTTAGAGAACAGCAAGTTACGCAAAAAGTGCTGAAACACTGAACAGTTGAACATGTGCATTCAAAAGGTTATAGAAGGTCAAATTAAGTTCACCTGTAAAGGTTATAGTGCATTTTAGGTGCATTTTGCGAGTAGTGTATTTGATTTGCATTTGACCCAGATGTTCTTCCAGACTCAAACCAACCCATTTGCCCGGGCTTGGAACTGGTACACAGCGTACACTGGCTTGTGCTTCCTCCCGTGGCTGGGTAACCAACCCTCCCTCCCCCACTCTATTATGCTGAGCACCAAGCTAGAAGGCAGGAAGTGCCATTTTTCTGTGGTCTTTGGTGTGACCTGGTTAGAAAACCACGACCTTCCAGCTGTGGGGCAGATGCTCTACTGCCTGGCCGGAGCAGCTTCCCAATAGAAAATAAAAATAATGACAACTCGGGTAACAACAGCAATTCACAGGTCATTCACAATTCCAGTCACTATTTCCCTCAATTCATAACAACTACTAGGTTTTTCAACTATCTTAAAAAAAAAAAGCATCTTACAGATGTCAGCTGAGAATGATTTTTTTTTTTTTTACCCAACACTAACTAATAGGGCTGGGCGATTAACTGAAAACCGACATTCAGGGTGCAGAACAGACCTAATCTTGTTCATGTCAGTCCCTTCAGTTTTCCCCTCAACGTGTGTGTGTGTGTGTGTGTGTGTGTGTGTGTGCGTGCGTGCGTGCGTGCGTGCGTGCGTGCGTGCGTGCGTGCGTGCGTGGAGAGCTTTTCATGCACTTCCACTTTCAGACGTTCCAGGGCAGGTACCTCCGCACCCCGGAAACACTGCACTTAGAGCTGTTCAAAAGTGAAACAGCTTGTAACGAAAAAAAAATGTGGTCTCCATCCACATAGTATGTGATGATTGACTATTTCATCTTTAGATGCCAAGAAAAAGCAATCCAAGTGTGTGGATACTAACACGCAGATGCCTGAAGCTGAGTTGCTGTTAACCTCTGATGGCTATTTGCATCATCTCACCTGTTTTTTTGTTTTGTTTTTTTCCCCTCTCGGGATGGACAACCATAATGGACAAGCTAAGGCCGCTGTCACGAGTCATATGACCTGCACGGAATGTAAACACACTGACTTCTGCTTGTAGTGATATGATACTGCACTGCTGTGTAATATTGCTTAATTGCGAGTATTGTCAGTAAACTATATGGGAGAAGAAAGGGGGGGGGGGGGAAACAGCCTGAAAGGGTCAATAAACCCTGATCCTGATTTAAGGTCAAATTGCCCAACCCTACTAACTATATAACTTTATTTGATTGGCCATATTTTCCAGAAAGTGCATGCCAAATTCAAATGATTATAATTCCACACCCTAACATCCCGGCATTGTGTAAATTGATGGTCTAAATGCAACAAAAGTTTGCCAGAGATGCAGACCCACAATGGCAAGCCATTTTAACATTTAATCACAAGACTGGATCTTAAATGGAGATATCTACAATGAGATTCTTTCCATCTAGAGCAACCATTTCAGATATCTCCAACATCATTCTTCCTAGAAGAAATGACATCACCCCCCCATTCATGAGTAATGGGTTTTCACTTTCAGAAATCTACAATTATATTCTTCCTAGCAAAAACATAATTTTTACAAGGAGCACTGCAATTCTTACTAGAAGAAACTCATTCCAGACATCTATAATCTAATTGTTACTAGGAGAAACTCATTTCAAATATCTGCAATGTATATTTTTATTTACAATTCCACCTAGTAAGAATCGCATTCCTCCTAGGAAAAATTACATTCTTTCTCATAATAATTTTAACTAGTAAGAATATATTTATATATTTTTGACTAGGAGAAATATTCTTACTAGTAAATACAGTGGTATGAAAAAGAGTTTGCCCCCTTCCTGATTTCTCATTTTTTGTATGTTTGTCACACTTAAACGTTTCAGATCATCAAACAAATTTAAATATTAGACAAAGATAACACAAGTAAACACAAAATGCAGTTTTTAAATGAAGGTGTTTATTATTAAGGGTTAAAAAAAAATCCAAACCTACATGGCCCTGTGTGGAAAAACTGATTGCCCCCCTGGTAAAACATAAATTAACTGTGGTTTATCACATCTTTGGAAAGCTGAGTTCAATTTCTCTAGCAACACCCAGGCCTAATTACTGCCACACCTGCTCTCAATTAAGAAATCACTTAAATAGGACCTGCCTGACTAAGTGAAGTAGACCAAAAGATCCTCAAAAGTTTGACATCATGCTGTAATCCAAAGAAATTCAGGAACAAATGAGAAAAAGTAACTGGAATCTATCAGTCTGGAAAATGTTGTAAAGCCATTTCTAAAGCTTTGGGACTCCAGCAAACCACAGTGAGAGCCACTATCCACAAATGGCAAAAACACGGAACAATGGTGAACCTTCCCAGGAGTGGCCGGCCGACAAAAATTACCACAAGAGCACAGTGACGACTCATCCAAGAGGTCACAAAAGACCCCACAACAACATCCAAAGAACTGCAGGCCTCACTTGCCTCAGTTAAGGTCAGTGTTCATAACTCCACCATAAGAAAGAGACTGGGCAAAAATGGCCTGCATGGCAGAGTTCCAAGACGAAAACCACTGCTGAGAAAAAAAGAACAAAGTCTTGTCTCAGTTTTGCCAGAAAACATCTTGATAATCCACAAGATTTTTGGGAAAATACTGTGTGGACTAACGAGACAAAAGTTGAAATTTTTGTAAGGTGCGTATCCCATTACATCCGGCATAAAAGTAACACAGCATTTCAGGAAAGGAACATCATACCAACAGTAAAACATGGTGGTGTTAGCATGATGGTCTGAGACTGTTTTGCTGCTTCAGGACCTGGAAGACTTGCTGTGGTAAATGGAACCCTGAATTCTGCTGTCTACCAAAAAATCCTGAAGGAGAATGTCAAGACCATCTGTTCGTGACCTCAAGCTGAAGTGCACTTGGGTCCTGCAGCAGGACAATGATCCAAAACACACCAGCAAGTCCACCTCTGAATGGTTTAAGAAAAACAAAATGAAGACTTTGGAGTGGCCTACTCAAAGTCCTGACCTGAATCCAACTGAGATGCTGTGGCAGGACCTTAAAAAGGCAGTTCATGCTCGAAAACCCTCCAATGTGGCTGAATTACAACAATTCTACCAAGATGAGTGGGCCAAAATTCCTCCACAGCACTGTAAAAGACTCACTGCCAGTTATCGCAAATGCTTGACTGCAGTTGTTGCTGCTAAGGGTGGCCCAACCAGTTATTAGGTTTAGGGGGCAATAACTTTTTCACACAGGGCCATGTAGGTTTGGATTTTTTTCCCCTTAATAATAAACACCTTCATTTAAAAACTGCATTTTGTGTTGTGTTATCTTTGTCTAATATTTAAATTTGTTTGATGATCTGAAACATTTAAGTGTGACAAACATACAAAAAAATGAGAAATCAGGAAGGGGGCCAACTCTTTCACACCACTGTATGTACTTATGTAATTCTAGGAGAATTGCATTCCTCCTAGTAAAAATTGCTTTCTTACTAGTAAGAATAGTATTCTTCCTAGTCAAAAATATATTCTTACTAGTTAAAATTCTTTACGAGTAAGAATGTAATTTTCACTTGGAGGAACGCAATTTTGGATATCAAAAAATTTAATTACAGATGGGAGAATGGCTTGATTAATTTTTAAAATGGCTTGCTAACGCCTTACAGCCCTACCCCTGTTAGAATGTCATTTAGTAGTGAAAATCCCCATTTGGTTTTCTGCTTCAGTTCTGATTGGATGCCATGACCTATTCTCAGACCTTACAGATCTTAAAGGTCAAATGCAAGGTTATAATCACTGGACATCCAAGAGGTGTCCCAGGTCCCATGATAGGTTGTGTTAAAATATGGGGGTTCTGCCTCTCATAATAAAGTCACTATAACCCACAACTGATTTCGACCTTTTATGACCTTGTGACCTTGAACTTTTGATCCTAAAGGCATAGCCAAAGGTGGTACTCCTGTGGCCAACCTGTGTGCCAAGTTTGGTCACTCTAGTATCATTTTCAGACAGACAGATACACAGTCTCAGTTGACCGCCCTGCCCATACCTGAACTCCGTCAGCGTGGGTAACTAACAGAGGTAGTGCACAAGACTTGTGTGTTTTCCAAGGTGAAATCTCCTAGTATCCCCAATGTATGAAAGGTGATGGCATCACTTCACCGTTGACCATCTTTGTCACATAAACCAATGAATATTAAGATAAGCCTTTATTTGTAATATCAGAATATTCTCAATATTCTAAATAAAATGCACACTTAAAACATTAGATTCTGCTTTAGGAAAGTGTTTATCATTTCATTTCAAAGTATAACTAAAATATTTAAAACTGTGTTTCGGTAATTCCAGCAGCTCCCAGTTGAGACCCAAACGATTTGAAATAAGACTTGTGTTTACTCATTTTAGGTTTATCTGAGAGTCAGTTCTTAGAGATGCTCATTAGGTTAGGAATTCTAAATTGCAAGTAGGTGTGAATGTGAGATTGTGTTTTTGTCGGCCTGTCTGTTTATAGGCAGCAGGGATAATACCCTCCTCCTAATACCCCAAACTGGATGTACACACCCAACAGGCTGATATCAGTCAGCAAGGTGAATATCGCCCATTACTGATATATTTGCAAATTGTAGCATCCCTAATAAACGTCCTGAAATACTTCCCTTTTTGTGTAATATATATATATGAACCTATAACTTTTAGAAAACAATATTTTTTTCTGTATTCTAATTTTTTGAGCTGTACCCATATACTGTATTAAACTGCATACTGCCACTCAGACTAAATATATCAGGGTGTAAATTTTAGTCCATATTTCCATGTCATATCATCAGCTGAACATGCAACAGCTGACCACGAACCACTGTAACATTATGAGTGTAATATCATTACTGCAGAACCCTTGACTGTGTACCACATCCATCTACATCATGTTTTCAAATTACAAGCCAATCATCCTGCTTTGTCCTGAGAAAAGGCATAGTTTTCAAATTTAAAACCATCAACTCAAAATACAGCAATTCATATATGTATGTACATATATTATGTACGAACGCGTTTACAGCAACGTATACACTTGCTGTTACATATTTTAAAAAATTATCTGACTGAACTGCAGAGTAAAAAAAAATATTAAACATGCAAGCTCTTCGTATGTACAAATATTATTACAATTACTAACAACAGAACCAAATAGAAACTTAAAAGCCAGAAAAATTCTCAAAGTAACAAAACCACTTCCTGTTTGTTTTGCAGCCTGTCCCTGCCTTATTTAGAAATGGCATCATCCTGCTGTGAAACTCTCAGGAAAAGCCAAACTATCTCCCTTACAATCGAGTATGACACAGCTTATGTCATTCACTGGGTCAAAAGTGTAGTCACTGTCTCTGTGTACCACCACGCCCTAACAGAGACCAAACTGGGCCAATACAATTCTTGTCAGACGTGGAACTAAACTGTCGTGTTACCTTCATGGACCGGCTCTGGGTCTGGGGTGAGGGAGATGTCGTTGAGCTCGCGAAGGCAAAGCCATTCGCCATCAACCGACACGCGAAAGTTGCAGAGATAAATGGTGTCCCGGGCAGCCTGGGTGATCTTGTCTGTCGTGGGAGTCGGGGTTTCGCTCTGAGGTGTCAGGTCAGACATGATGACTCAGCGTGAGAGGCAAACCCGGCACCACCGAGGTAGGGGGTGGGAAGAAAGCAGGAGGAAAAAAAGGCGTAGAAGCTGTCGTTCCAGTAGCCAGTGAAGGCCAGAAAAACAGCCTGTCAGGAAGAGGAAATCAAAGAAGGAACAGCAAGGAGGAAAACAAAAGGCCGAGATGGGGAAGGCCCAAGGCAGCCTTCAGCAGGTGGTAGAATGGGTGCTCCTTTTCCTCTTCTTTATATATGCATCCTCCTCTACTCCTTGTTACAACTAAGAGTTCTGCGCTGCTGTTTTGAGAAGGGCTGCCTTCCCTTCTCCTCCACCACCTCCTCCCTCTCCTCTTCAGCCTCTTGTTGGTCCCCCTTTTGTGCAGACCAGTGGATTTAAAATGCAAACAGTGCACCGTGCTGAAAAATCACAGCCCTCCTCCGATCAGCTCAGCATCGGTTCACTCTGATTGGACTGCTCATGCACCGCAGTGAATACACTGGGTGGGTGTTGACCAAGATGGCTGAAGCAGAGCTGGGTACAGCAACACACTGTCACGTGAGCAGATGGTGCATGCGTAAAAAAAAAGAGAGAGGAGGAGGAGGGGTCCCCGGGGTAACCAACCGATGCTAATGATGCAGCAGAGGACTCGCATCAACAGTACCCTCCCAGATCTGAACCACAGGCCTGTCATTTGATGATGCAATTATAGAGCTGGCTGCAGCAGAAAGAGACCAGCCAGAGGGGTGATGGGGCTAAAGGTCCCAGTTGTAAGAGGTTATCATGTCCTTCTAGTTTCCATTTGTAAAGCCAAGCGATGCACCCCAGACTCTTTCCACTCATGAGAATAATAACATTTAAAACTGTACAAAACTTGTGTTGGGGTGAGTATTATCTGTATTTGGCAAATCCTGTTTTTTTTTTTCTTAAATCAAATTGTTTCCCATGCTTTTACCTTTAAAATTGTCACATTCCATTATTTCCTGCCATTTTCTTGACAAACCATATGATCCAGTAAAAGACAGACATCTACTCTGATTAACTTGTTTTATTTCTAGTCAAAGAAAGTCTAAAATAACAGAGATTTTGGAGGAAAAAGCTATAGGTATCTATGGATGGAAATTGCAAGGGACCTCACAATACGATATGTATTGCGATACTTGGATTACGATGCAATACTGTCACGATACTAAGATTCCTTAAGGGTTTTTTTTTCCCCTCAGTATGTACGTTTAGGGATCATCACATCACCTCAAGTGTCAAGTACTGCGATACTATGCCAAATCAATCTTTGGCACCACCCCAAGCCCCCTCTAATGGGCTAAAAAGTCAAATGGTTTTTATTACTCTGACAGGCAAGTTTGTATTTGTAACATTTATTAACTTATAATAAAGTATCACGATGCTGTGCAGGGTTTCCTCTAGTAACATTTCCGTGCCCTTGGAATTATGCCACCACACCAAGGATATATTAATTTAAGAAAAAAAAATGAAATGATGCTCTGCAAGCGTGCACATGAACAGCGCGCGTAACTGTCATCTGCACAGAAGGACCTCACCCGCCCCCGTTCCAGCCTGCAGTAGGGATGGGTGACAACAGCATTTTTCCTTTCGATACGATACCATTACTTTATGGGACATTTTCTTCGATACCGATATTTTTTGCCCCTTAAAGGAAAATCACATGATTGCAGTTTCATGAACAACTTTATTGCTGGGCAATATGAATAAAACTCATGAACATAAATACTTGAAAGAAATGCTTATAAAATGATAATAAAATAGAACAATGAGCAAAGTAAACACAAATAAAATGAAACAATTCAATTATAATAAAAATAATTAAGACTTAAAATGAACTCAAAATTAGTTCAATTTCTTAATTTGGTGAAGATTCTCAGTCATTCAGGTGGGTAAGTATGCTGTATGAAAGCTCAGTCAAGTCAACTGGATTCAAGTATTTTTTACTTCTGAAAAGTTTCACCATTAATCCAAATTCTGTGGTAATACCAAGCAGCATATGTGTAATTTTTTTTTTTTACAATGCAATGTTATTCGTTTATTTTATTTTTACACTATTATTTTACAAACTTAAATAGTGCTTATTTTGTTTATTTTTCAAAATTATGCTGCTTGGCATCACCACAGAATTTGGATGAATGGTGTAACATTTCAGAAGTAATTCTTCTGCCCCCTGTGACGCTGCTGAGCTCACTCTGCTCTGCACTGGAGTCGGTGACTGTTTGACTGAGGCTGCCAGTGTGCAGTGAGTCTTCGGCTCCGACATCTGATAGGCTGTCATAATCAAGTGACACAGCACACCAACTCTAAAACATGCCAGAGCCGGTTTTTCACCGGTTTTCACACATAAATTTAATGCCTAAAACTCTCAGAAGTGAAAACAAATTACATGTTTTGTATTAACACAGTGGTATCGCGATATTTAAAAAGTATCAACCAGCTGGTATCGAAGTATCAATGCTTGATTACACTGGTCAACACCAAATTTATTGTCTAAGTTTTTTTTTAGCTGATTTAGGACAATTTTGATGTGCTGAATCCAAAAATCACATTGGTTTTATCAGGTCAACTTTTTGAATTATGGCCACATGTTGTTTTATACGTTTTTGTTTACATATACGGGTATTTTCACTTTATATGATGCAAAATTCTTTTTTTATGTCTTGAAATTCTCTGAATTTTGAACAATGATGACGTAACATTCAATTTACATGTACTTACCTTTATATAAAGGTAAGTACATGCACAGTATTAAGTAAGTACTAAGTAAGTACAGGTTTTTACTTAGCACCTGATCAAGAGAAACGGATGTCATTTTTGGATTCAGCGGTGCAAAATTGTCTTAAATCAGTTGAAAAAACACAGACAACTTACAAAAAATTATTTTTGTAACCCTGTGTTATTAATACACCCATCCCTAGTCTGCAGGCAGAGCGTTTCTCCAGTGTCATTGTCCGAGAGAAGCATGAGCTTACTGAAATACTTTAAGCATGGGAAAAAAGCAACAAGGGGTATGTAAACAGTGGAGGCATTTTTCATGATTTTAACCTGCTGGTAATGGAAACAATAATGAAGAGTCGCTTAGCAAACAGGTGTGGTTAGGCTTCATATGCAGGGAAAGGCAAGAGTGACTGAAATGCTGAGGACTGACTTCACTAGCCACAATATTAACTAATTTATGTTCATTATTATGTACCTGGCAAGTTAAGATGACCGAAATTCACGAAGCCAGTGACTTTTATTCATCAACATCCTTCAGACAAACTAAACGTGCCAACATTTGGATTTCAAAATAAAGGAGTTTTTTCCTGCTGTCTGGTTGGTGAGAAGAGTTCTAAAAAACTATAAATATATAGAAATATTATAACAGAAATAACTGCATCTGTTGTCATTTTAGTTAATTTCTTTAAATATAATTTAATTAATAATTATATGTCTTTGAAATCAGAGTTAAAATTATTGTTCTGTTCTGCTCTGTAAAATTATGGCCTAAAGTTTAACTTGCATGAGGGAAAAAAGTAAAACTTTTACCGCATTCAGTTTCAAATTTATTTAAAAAAAAAAAAAAAAAAAAAAAAAACTATATATTTTATTAAAAAAAGACAAAAATTTGCCATAAAATAATCCACAAATGTATAAGTCTCAAATGTACATAAAGTCATAATTTTACAAAAGGAAATTACAAGTTTGAGGAAAATGGTTGCAAATTTAGATAAATTTACAGAGAAGTAGAAAACTATAAGAAAATTGTTATAAAAAAAAAAAAAAAACCTTAAAGGGCTGATGACACGATTTTGACATTTTTTAGCATGTTGTGTAAACCCAAAAGTCATTGTCAATGATCAATATAATATTTACAACCGCACCTGCATAAACTAGTCATCAAAAAACTGCAGCCACTGAGTGGACTGTGGTGTCGCCCACCGAATTAAGGGCGGCACCACCATGATGTTAGCGGGAGAACGGATGCCAGTCCTGTTGACTGGAATGACAGCTTTGTAGCTCACAGTTTCTCAGGTTTCTTGTTTTAATTTTACGGCTATGCCTTCACGTTGTGTCGCAGGCTTAGATAAACAGCAGGCCGTGAAAGACCACATCACACGCTTCAGCTCCAACTGTCATAAGCCTCCTTGTGCGCTTTTACGCAGGAGGAGGGCACGAGGAGGGGAAGGATTAATGGATTTACGCGCAGCTTTGACCTACTTTCTGTGATCGCATGCTGACTTTCACTAGTCCGGCCACGTCCCCTCTATCATTATCACCACCTGATTCTCTTCCCGCTGATCATCTTTCATGGTCCTCGCCCAGGTGCTTCTCATCACACCATCACCAGCAGTGCGTGTACTTCACGGCTGTTTGCTAGTAATGCACTGCTGGTCCATAGTCATCTGTGCTGTTAGTCTGCCAGTATTTTCAGCACTCTCACGATGTGTTAGTCACTCCATGTTGGCCGTGGTTCTTGCGCGTCGTTGAAGCGATGTCTGCTCTGGGGTGCACCTGTGGCTAACCCGTCTCCTCTTATTCGTTCTCTGGGCGATGCCGGCCCTCGAATGCCATCAGTAAGTATGTTTGTGTTTCATGTATGTCTTCACCTTTTTGGGAATTGTCTGTCGTTCTGTATTAAATGTGCTGTGGTGAACCCTGCATGTAAATCCTCGTTATTTCATCCTCCCTCTCAGTGCCCTGCGTAAGAGCGCACGGAGGGTTATGATGAATGGATTTACGCGCAGGATTCACCACAGCACATGTATTGAATATAAAGACTGATCCCAAAAGGTGAAGACTTACAAAAATACACAGAAACACAAACCGTAGGCATTCGGGGCCGACATTGCCCAGTGAACATGGAGAGGAAACATGTTAACCACGGTTGCGCCCCAGAGCCGACATCGCTGCAAGGGCGCAACAGAACCACGGCTGTGTGGAGTGGCTAACACGTCGTGATAGTGTTGGCAATATTGGCTGGCTGACAACATGGCAGATGATGCACACAAAACATGAACAGCTGACTGTCACTGAGTCTGACTCGCTAGGCACAATGCCCGCTTGGCATGGCTCAAACCTATACAGTTTGATGCCCCCAGATTCTTCATTGTCATCCCATTCTTCGGAACTATAATCGTCTGAAGATTGGACAACACAAACCAATTCCAGACAACATGTGCTGGAACCATCGTCGATGTTTTCTACTGCTTCCATCCTGTGTGTACAATGAGCAGCCAAGTGCTGTGTTCTGTCGATGACGTTACAACATGGTCGTGGGGTTTTCCAGCCACTGACACAATTGGTGACGTGGCGCCGATGAAAACGTCAGATATTCGCGTGAAAAAAAGCCTGTTTAACTGAGAACTGCACAGACCAACCTATTTCATCATATTGTATTATGTGTTGAAAAATCAGATGAAGTCAAAAACATGTCAGCACTTTAAACCTTCAAGACTGAAGTCATAACTCAAGTTTTTAAGTAGGTGCTCTTTGTACCCTTAACTAGACATTTTTGGTTGTCTACTTTTAATTATTAATTTCATAGCACTGCTGCTACATGAGTAGAATTTCTGGCTACTATACCCACCTCTGATCATATAACACAGGGTTACAAAAATATTTTTTTTTGTAAGTTGTCTGTGTTTTTTCAACTAATTTAAGACAATTTTGCACTGCTGAATCTGAAAATAACATCCATTTCTCTCGATCAGGTGCTAAGTAAAAACCTGTACTTACTTAGTACTTACTTAGCACTGTGCATGTACTTACCTTTATATAAAGGTAAGTACATGTAAACTGAATGTTATGTCATCATTGTTCAAAAGTCAGAGAATTTCAAGACAAAAGAATTTTGCATCATATAAAGCAAAAATACCCGTACATGTAAACAAAAACATATAAAACAACATGTGGCCATAATTCAAAAAGTTGACCTGATTGAGCAAAACCAATGTGATTTTTGGATTCAGCACATCAAAATTGTCCTAAATCAGCTTAAAAAAAACCAAAAACTAAATTTGATGCTGACCAGTGTAATTTAAGTATGCATGAGTAAATTACTATTATGGATGCCCCCCCCCCCTTCCTACTCTGTCAATGGAAAAAAAGAAATACTAGAATAAAAATACAAAAAAATACACATATTTTTGTCATTTATCTAAACCATGACAACAACAAAAAATTCTGCAGGACAAAATGTGACACTTGATATTTTCTAACCCATTTGTGTACCACTATAGATGGAGAGAGAACCTGAATTAGACAGGGCTCAGAGAGGGAAAGATGAGAGACAAGATGAGCCAAGGAGAGGAAAGTGTTCAGGGAGAGGGTCCAGGAGAGGTGAGAGCAGAGGAAGGAGAGAAGGATGACACCACTAAAAAGTCCAAACACAGGATGTCTGGGTGGGACCCCAACTGGCCCAATATTCCAACATTCAAGCCTTGGTTGTACAATACTTCAAATGGTAAGGTCCATATGCAAAGTTACTGTGCAAAATTTTTAAAAAATGAGTAGTATAAGATTAACATATTTCGGTTACAACATGTGTTTTCTCCCCCACCACCCCACCCGCGGAAAAATATGCTGCCACCAGGCCAAGGTCTTGAAGCCAGAGGAAACACTGTTGTGTCTCTGAGTTGACACAGTATCACTACCACAAAGTATAGCAATACTACAAAGAAACTATTTTTCCTCCACCCCTACTGTTTAGGTGTGTGTTTGTTTACATAATGCACCAACATCTCAGCCGGTCACACTGCTCAGCACCCTCCCTGAGGAGGCAGGGCCATGCATCATGCAGTGGGGACAGTCAATGAAAGCGAAGTATCCAGCAGAAGAGTCTTCTCACACTATGAAGTTTTTCCTAACCCAGCCTAAAACTCCATTTCTGATAAAATAGCGTGAAAGCTTTGTGCTGTGAAGCCCACTTGCCTAGAACGGACATGTCGGTTACTCATGTACGAGCACATGTACACTACCGTTCAAAAGTTTGGGGGTCACCCAGACAATTATTTTGTGTTTTCCATGAAAAGTCACTTTTATTTACCACCATGAGTTGTAAAATGAATAGAAAATATAGTCAAGACATTGACAAGGTTAGAAATAATGATTTGTATTTGAAATAATTTTTTTCCAGATACTCAACCTGCTCAAAGGAAGGTCAGTTTTATAGCTTCTCTAACCAGCTAAACTGTCTTCAGCTGTGCTAACATGATTGCACAAGGGTTTTCTAGTCATCCATTAGCCTTCTGACGCAATGAGCAAACACATTGTACCATTAGAACACTGGAGTGATAGTTGATGGAAATGGGCCTCTATACACCGATGTAGATATTGCACCAAAAACCAGACATTTGCAGCTAGAATAGTCATTTACCACATTAGCAATGTATATTAGATATTAAGTGTATTTCTGATTAGTTTAAAGTTATCTTCATTGAAAAAAAAACAGTGCTTTTCTTTCAAAAATAAGGAAATTTCTAAGTGACCCCAAACTTTTGAACGGTAGTGTATATCACGTATGCTCCTTGTGACTGTTCGTACCGTCAGTCATTTTACAACACAGCGGCTATGTGAGCAATCCCTACCCAAAAAGATGACAAAAAAATAAACCATAAAGCTCAAGTGTTTATTGTTTTCTGTTGTGCCATCTCTGAGACCGCGCTTTTCGTAAACAAGCAACACTTAATGACGTAAAGCCACGCGTGTCAGTCGTCCTTGGCAACATGTAAACAGTAGCGCCGCTTCCGCCTGGCTGCGCTGAAAACACCATGAGCACAATAGCACTCGTGGCCAAGTTTCAGGACGGCTAGACAATTCAAGAAAGTTTGGAAGAAAAAAATAGAAAACTTAAAAGCTCCAATATGGGAGCATTTCGGATTGAAGCTGAAATGATGAAGAGAGTCCAGTAATGTTAACAAGCTGGTATGTCACCTATATGTGAGAACAGTTATAACAAAAACTGTCAATACAACCAACATGAAAATGCATTAAAAACATAACCATCCCACTCTGTTTTCCAAGTAGGAACAACCCGCACTCAGAAATGAAGTGTCCTCCATTTCCCCAGTCTGGTATAAAGGAGCCATTGACCAACAATACAGATATAAACACGGTAGAGGTAAACAGCACATGCTCACAGACACCAAAAGAGATCATCCAACCATCAATTACCTCTGCCAAGGGAGGAGGTAGTGTTTTTGCTGGCATTGGTTGGTTTGTCTGACTGTTAGCAACATTACTCTAAAAGTTATGAACGGATTTTGATGAAATTTTCAGGAAAGGTGTATAATGGCACGGGGAACAGATGATTAGATTTTGGTGGTGATCCGAATCACGATCTGGATCTAGCAAATTTTTTTGGATATTACTTTATATATTAATATGACGCTTTTCAACTTCCGGTTATGGCTGCCACGTAGGACGGACGTGTCTCGCTCTGCTCTGCTCCTGGAGAAAAAAATCGGCAAATAACTCTCTCATTTGGGACAGAACGTATCCCAGCATTTGGGCGAGGATATGTCGGCGAAGCCTAAGGCTGGAAAACCAGGAAAAGGAAAAAGCGAGCCGCCGAAACAGTCCAAATTAACGGACTTTCAGGTCTGTGACGCAGCAAACAAGGCTCCATATATGGCGGAGGAGGCTGGCGGCGGTGCGATTTCTGCGGGGAATGGCGCAGATGCGCTGATGGCTGCCATGAGTTCAATGAGAGCGGACTTTTCCTCTAGATTTGATGGGATTATGACAGCGCTGGAAGGAATAAGAAAGGAATTGGGTGACTGTGTAGAACGAACGGCGCAGATGGAGCTCCGTCTCGCTAGTGCTGAAGATGACGTCACCCGTCTTCAATTAAAGGTGCGCACTTTGGAAAAAAAAAATAAATCTCTGGAAGATAATATTTTGGATTTGGAATCTCGGTCGAGACAGAATAATTTGAGGCTGGTGGGTCTTCCAGAGGAATCAGAAGGTCGGGACGTATGTTCCTTTCTGGAAAAGTGGATTCCGGAGGTGCTGGGCAGCGAGGAGTTGCAATCAGCAGTGATTCTGGAAAAAGCACATCGTATTGGCCCACGGAGAGATAAGGGACCGCCGAGGACCTTAATTATGAAGTTTCTTAGCAACAGAGACAGGATGAAGATCTTCAACGCTGCACGTGCTAAAGGAGAGATTAAACACCAGGACCAGCAGGTGCGGTTCTACCCAGATTTGGCCACAGGAATCCAGCAATTGAGGAAGCAGTTTGATCCCGTACGTAAGGAGCTGCGCAACCTTGGGATTCGTCATGGTGTAATCTATCCTGCGAGACTGCTGACCACGTATGAGGGCAGAACCCACATCTTCAAGACCCCAGAGGAGGCGCAGGAGTTCATCAAGAAGATCAAAGAAGAAGAAGAGACTGGTGGGAGCTAAGCATGAACAAAATATAAGGTAGAATAATTAAGCATTTGCACAGGCATCTGACTGACTTGAAGTAAATAGTAAGTTTACAAAATATAGATTGTATTATATATTAAAAAAAACAAAACAAAAACAAAACAAACAAAAAAAAAAAAAAAAAAAACTATGATGTACAAAGTTGTTAAAAATTTTGGAGTTAAGTTGGAAAACTACAGAAGAGAGTTAATGTTACGTCATTAAAAGCAGTAGAGTTAGGGTGATTGGGAGGATGAAGAAGGAGTGGCTTAGGCTGTTCCCCGTGGGTGTGGAACGGTCGATGGCTATATCGGGAGACGGAATTTTTCTTTTGATTTTGGGGGGTTTGCCACAAGTGTGGGAAGGGGAAATTTGTTTGTGTGTAGTTTGTAGGATGAATGTTCAACCACTCATGTTTTTGCTTCTCTGTATGAGCATGTTTACACTGCAAGGTAATCCCAAACTCTCTATTGATCATGGACCAAAGTGTTAATCTTAATTTAACTTCATGGAATTGCAGAGGTCTACAAAATTTAAAAAAACTTAAACAAGTTATGAATAAAATAAAGGACATGGGTTCAAGAATTGTGTTTTTACAAGAAACTCATCTGATAGAGGAGGATGTTAAAAGAATTAGGAGTAGATGGCAGGGAAGTGTATTCACCTCTTCATTTTCATCCCGAGCCAGGGGAGTTATGACTCTCATACATAAATCAGTTCCTTTTCAAGTGAAAAATGTAATTGGAGACAAATTTGGAAGATATGTAATCATTCAAGGTTCTTTGCTATTAGAAAATATAAATCTTGTGAACTTATATGGTCCCAATATAGATGACCAGAAGTTCTTTGCTAATTTATTTCTCATCTTATCATCACTTACAGGGCAACATATAATAGCAGGGGATTTTAATTGTACATTGAATCCAGGTGTGGATAGATCAACAGGACTGGATTGTACGCACATTGGATGTAGGATGACTATTAATCATTTTATGAAAGAATTGAGATTGTTAGATATATGGAGAGAAATGAAACCACAAGTTAAAGCCTATTCTTGTTATTCCAGTACCTACAAGACATTCTCACGTATTGATTATTTTTTGATTTCCACAGAATTAAGGTCCAAGATTCAAAACTGCTTTTATGATAACATCGTGATCTCTGATCATGCACCCTGTTGTCTAATATATGTAGATAAAAAATTGATAAAGGAATCAGGTAGATGGCAATTTCAGCATAAATGGCTTCAGGATGAGGAATTTGTCAAGTATATAGAAAAACAGATAGACGAGTTCTTTGACATCAATACTACACAAACATCAGCATGTGTAAAGTGGGAGGCTTTCAAAGCTTTTATTAGGGGACATATTATTAGTTATACAGGATCAAAATCTAAGAAGACTCGAGAGGAGAGAGCTAAATTGGAACATAAAATAAAAAATCTTCAGGAAAAAGTGTATGCAGGAAGTGACCCAAGGTTGGAGAATGAATTACTGATTTTGAGAGCTGAATACGACAAAAAATCAGCGAATAGAGCTGCCTCGAGTCTTCTAAGATTGAAACAATCTTTTTATGAACAAGGTGAAAAATCAGGAAAATTATTAGCATGGCAGATTAAACAATTGGAAATTAAAACACCAATTACCAGTATTATAAGTAACGGACAGGTAGTTATAGATCCTTTAGAAATTAATAGAGCCTTTAGAGATTACTATGAAAAATTATATGATACCAAAAATGAACCTGATTTAACAAAACTAAATGGGTTTTTGAACGAACTATCTATACCGTGTATTCCAAATGAAAACAGGGAGATATTGGAGTCTAAAATTAGTCAAGAAGAAGTTGGGCTAGCCATTGATAATATGAAATCAGGAAAAAGTGCAGGACCAGATGGTCTTCCAGTTGACCTTTATAAAAAATTTAAGAATAAATTAATAAAACCTTTTTTGGAAATGGTTTTAGAAGCATTTCAAAATAATAATTTACCATCATACATAAATAATGCCTTAATTATACTGCTGCCAAAACCAGGTAAGCCCTCTAATAAATGTGAAAATATGAGACCAATAAGCCTATTAAACGCCGACCTTAAGATAATCTGTAAAATTTTAGCAAGACGAATACAAGAAATTTTACCAAATATTATTAATCGAGATCAGAATGGCTTTATAAAGGGTAGACAAGGCTTCCATAATGTAAGAAGACTATTTAATATTATTTATTTTAATAAAGAAGCACCGGATACAGCTCTCCTATCATTGGACGCCGAAAAGGCCTTTGATAGAGTTGAATGGCCCTTTCTTTTTGAAGTCCTACAAAGGTTTGGACTTGGAAATAATTTCATAAAATGGGTTCAAATAATATACAATAATGCTACAGCAGAAATCCTAACAAATAACAATATTTCAAAACCAATAAAAATCAATAGAGGATGTCGACAAGGCTGTCCACTTTCACCTTTACTGTTTACTATGGCAATTGAACCTTTAGCGATAGCGATACGTTTACATTCACAAATATATGGAATTAAAGTTGGACCAACAGAACATAAAATCTCCCTGTACGCCGATGACATAATTTTGTTTATGTCGAATCTAAAAAAATCAATTCCAACCTTGTTGAATTTAATAAAGAATTTTGGGGAAATATCAGGATATAAAATAAATAAAACTAAATCTTCAATATTAATGATAAATGAGACCCAGAGAAATTACCCAGCCCCTGAGGTAAATCAATTCAATGTTGTAAATCAGTTTAAATATTTAGGAATCCAAATTATGCCTAAGCTAGAATCAGTCGCCAGTGTCAACTATGAAGCCTTAATGTCAGATATCAATGAGTTAACTCAGAGATGGATGTCACTACCAATGTCGATGATCGGGAGAATCAATATACTTAAAAGTAATATTTTACCTAAAATACTTTATTTATTTCAATACATTCCCTTATCACCACCTTTAGATCTATTCTCAAGAATAAAAAAAAAGTTAGTGGAATTTATATGGAACAACAGGAGGGCTAGATTACGTTTGTCTTTATTATATTTACCATTTGATCGTGGAGGTCTGAAATGTCCAAATTTTATGTTGTATTATTGGTCGGCACAACTGAGGTCTATGACATATTATTTTTCATCAAATGATCTCCCTCACTGGACTGAAATGGAATCATACAATTTACCTTTACCTCTTCCCATATTCATATACTCAGATTCGGCAAAAAAATTACAAAAACAAGTTAAAAATCCATTTGTAAAGCATATGATCAAAATATGGTGTGAAGCTAAAAACTATTTAAAAGAACCACAGTTATTGTCACAATTTAGTCCAATATGGGGTAATCAATATTTTAAACCAGGGAGAGCGGACGCTGTATTTAAAGTATGGAATTTAAAAGGGATACAAAAGATTCAGGATTTATATTTGCCATGTGCAGACAACATAATGTCTTTTGAAGAGCTGAGGATCAAATTTTATCTCAATAGAACACATTTTTTTAAATATCTTCAACTTAGAAACTTTATTCGATCAAATCAAAATAAAGCTCTCACTCGACCTATTTATTCATCCTTGGAAAAAATGATGATGAAAGATAGTAAAAGAAAGGGTATTATTTCAGAGTTTTATAACTCACTGACACTATCTTCAAGTGAAAATTCACTGAAAAGATTAAACTACTGGAAAGAAGATCTGCAAATTGAAATTTCAGAGGAACAATGGGAATTGGCTTGTACAGAAGCTCAAACCAAATCAATAAATGCACGCCTTAAATTGATACATTTCAAATGGTTAATGCGGATGTATGTTACACCGGAGGAGTTAAATAGATATAACAAAAATATACCAGATACATGCACAAAATGCATGGAAAGTAAAGGAACCCTATTTCATTGTTTATGGGAATGTAGATTAATAAGAATGTTTTGGGAAGAGGTGAGGGTAACAATTGAAAAAATAATCTCAAAACAAATCATATTGAATCCTAAACTGTTTTTGTTGGGTCTGTACCCAGAAAAGCATAATTTTAATAAAAGTGAAAGAACATTCATAGACCTCAGTTTGCTTAATGCCAAAAAATGTATTGCACTATTATGGAAAAAGACTCATAGACCAGATGTGACTCAGTGGTTAAGACAGATGTTAACAAACCTTCCATTAGAAAGAATAACATATATACTAAAATCAAAGGAAATTGTGTTTGAGAATATATGGAGACCTTTTATTGATTATGTAAAAAATTTAAACATAACTCTTGAAGAAGAAGGTGAATGATGTGTGTGGACCTTGTAAATTCCAAACTGGTGAACATAATATGTATACTTATGTATTGGATTGTCTAGACTAAACAGAGGAGCATTGTTGAAGACTTGATTTTGTTGGTGGTTGTTGGTGTTTTTAGTGCATTTTTTTTTTTTGTAGTACTTTAGTGTTAGTGTTTGATTGTTTGTATCATGTTTGTTAAAAAAAAAAAAAAAAAAGGTTCAATAAAGATATTGTGGAAAAAAAAAAATATGACGCTTTTCATGTACTGTCCCTTTAGGACATGTCCACTGAGTTACATGTGTAGCCACGCCATAGGGCCACACTTCACCGGAAGTTGACAAAAAGACTACCCATAAGCCATTATGCCTCAAATACGAGTAAAACAAACTATTGTTGCCAATGTTATTAACAAGCTAAATTGATGTTGGTTATTGTTTATATCAACTGATTGTAATAAAAATATATCTGTATTGATATTTTATTTAAGAAATATAAATTATCCACCATAGCATCAGTAAGTGTCTATGGTTACAGTGGTAATGCACCGAGGAAGGAGGTGATGGTTACATGGCGTTTCAAATGGAGAAATTTTGTAAAGGGCAGTTAACTGATATTCCCTGAGAATGGAGTAGGAAGTAGGGAATACAGCTGAAGTACACTGTAGATCGGAATGTAGCTTATAAAATGGCTTCGAACGGAAACCAATGTGTCTTCATCCACATAGTATGTGATGCTTGACATTATTTAATCTGAAGACGCATGTGTGGTTTAAGATGGACGTTAACTCCGGACGAGTCAGGCAGGTCAGGTCAGGCACTGGCTTGCTTGCTACCGGAAAACCATGAAAACCGGTACTACCTGTCTCATGGGTTGGACCGTCGGCGACTCAACCGGCATCCCCGCCCTTCCGAGGGCGTGGAGGGTGAAATAGGGCATCCTGGCAGAACTAAAAACAATATCTGCCACACGTCTGTGGTGGACCACTCCCAGTTACACAGGGTGAGACTGGACATCCTGGCAGATAAACATATCTGTTGCAAGGTCTATGGTAGACTGTGCCAGTCAGTGCATTGTGACATGCACTACACAAAGAGCAGAGATAAACAAACCTATCATCTGGTCAGTCACTGCAACAGATACTGGAGTCAGTTTGTCTTGGCTTGTCCTTGCCACCGATAATACCTTTATCTGCCAAGAATGTGCTGCTAGTCCAGCAAAAGCTAGCAGTACTCAAATACTTTGCAGTTTCATGAAATGGTCAATCAGAAAGCGACTCATACTGGCTCGGATGTCGCACGGACTTACAAGGTCTGCGCTGATCTGTTCACACTCCGACAGGCTGCGAAAAGTAAGCTAGGAGCAGGAAGACAAAAGAGGAAAACAGCAGCCTTGTGTGTAGCAGAATGGAATATACGTACTCTGTTGGACAGAACATCACCACAGCGCCCAGAAAGACAGACTGCACTTGTGGCCCTGGAAATGAACAGGTACAATGTAGACATAGCTGCACTTAGTGAAACAAGATTGCCTGGATATGACAGCTTGGAAGACCATGGGTACATCTTCTTTTGGAGTGGGAGATCAACTCAAGAAAGGAGAGAAGCAGGAGTGGGCTTTGCAGTTAGAAAGGAGATAGCAGCAATGCTTGATGAGGAACCGGTGCCAATCAACAACAGGATAATGACTATGAGACTCCCACTACAGCGGAAGATGTATGCCACACTCATCAGTGTATATGCCCCAACAATGACCAACACAGAGGAGGTGAAGGAAGAGTTCTACAGTGATTTACGTGAGACTATCAGGCGTGTACCGACTGATGACAGGCTGATACTCGGAGACTTTAATGCCAGAGTTGGTTCGGACACTGAGAAATGGAAAGGAGTGCTAGGCAGTCACGGAGTAGGCAAGTGCAATGCTAATGGAGAACTTCTACTTGCACTATGTTCAGAGTACAACCTTGTGATAACCAACACTCTATTTAAGCACAAGGACACACACAAGAAGACATGGATGCACCCAAGATCCAAGCACTGACACTTATTAGACTACATCACAGTCAGGCAGACAGACATAAGGGATGTATTGGACACCAGAGCAATGAGAGGCGCGGACTGTGGTACTGATCATGTTATGCTGAGATCGAGATTAAGGATTTGCAGACAAAAACAGCACTGCAGGACGGGTGCAAAGCCACCATGGAAGCTAAACACTAGTGCACTGAAAGGCCAAAAGAAGCAGGAAGAAATTACACAGGAAATGGATGAAAACTTGAAAGACTGGGACAGCAACAACTCAGAGAATGACATAGAAGAGAAATGGGCAACACTGAAGGATACAGTGTATCAGACTGCAAGTGATGTATTAGGCTACCCTGAGAGGAAACATCAAGATTGGTTTGATGAGCATGATGAACACCTGAAGAAACTACTAGAAGCAAGGAATACATCTAGGCAGGAAAACCTACAGTGTAACACAAGGTTGAAGAAGAAGAAATACTCAAAGACTCAGAGTGAGGTACAGAAGTACACCAGAGAGATAAAGTCCAACTGGTGGGATGAAAAAGCGGAGGAACTTCAAACTGCAGCAGACAGAAAGGACATGAAAACATTCTTCACAGGTCTGAGAGAAATCCACGGCCCTAAACCAAGAGGACTGATCCAACTAAAGGCTATGGCTGGCGAAACTGTTTTGCAGGAGAAAGACAAGATCCTGGACAGATTTGCAGACCACTTTGACCAACTACTAAACAACCCTGGCGATCTCACAGAAGAGGCTAAAGAAGCTCTAGTGCAGCAACCAGCTGTATCAAGCCTGGATGAACCACCAAATTTTGATGAACTAATGGCAGCTATCAGGACAACACAGGATGGTAAAGCTCCAGGAAGGGATGGAATTCCAGCAGAAGTGTGGAAATTTGGTGGTGTTCAGCTGACCAACTGCATGCACAAGCTCATCCAAGAGATACGGGATGCCCAGAAAGTACCTCAAGACTGGAAGGATGCAAGTATTGTGCCTTTGTTCAAGAAAGGTGACAGGAAAGATTGTGGAAATTACTGAGGTATAGCACTGCTAGCCACTGTTGGTAAGATTCTCTCACGTGTACTACTTAACAGACTCAATGAACACATCTCGCAGAATGTACTACCGGAAACCCCAGTCCGGCTTTAGAAGTGGAAGAAGCACAATGGACATGATTTTTCTGCTTGAAACAGGTTGAAGAAAAGTGTATTGAACAGAACATGCCGCTTTATGTAGTCTTCATAGACTTTGGTAAAGCCTTCGATACTGTTTCGCGACAAGGACTTTGGCAGGTACTCAAGAAATATGGCTGTACAGAGAGGTTTGTCAGCCTGATGGAGGCACTCCATACAGGTATGCAAGCAAACGTGGCAATGAGTGGTTCAGTATCTAAAGACTTTTCAGTAAGCAACGGGGTGAAACAAGGGTGTGTGCTGGCACCTACACTCTTCTCACTATATCTGGCAGCCATGCTTGAGGTGGCCTTCGAAGACACTTCAGAAGGAGTATACATTCAAACAAGGAAAGAAGCAGAGTTGTTCAATGTGGCATAGTTTAAAGGCAAGAGTAAGACATCGATAAAGGTAGTAAGAAAAATGCTCTTTGCCGACGATGCTCTAGTTGCACATAGCGTGGAAGATATGGAATCTTTAGTGGAGAAATTTGCAAGCGCAGCTAGCCAATTCAGCCTCCAAATCAACATCAAGAAGACAGAGTGCCTTTATCAGCTACCAAAGTTCCAGTTATCAACATCACTACCAGAGGAGATCAGCACTGGTCCAGACCCACTAGTCAAGTGAAAGACTTTCAAGTATCTAGGGAGTACTGTTTCAGAGAATGCTAGGCTGGAGGATGAACTCTCTCTCAGAATGGGAAGAACAAGCGCCGTGTTTGGAAACTTGAGGGAGAGACTGTGGAACAATCGACATGTGTCTATCCGTGTGAAATGCAAAGTGTACAGAGCGACAGTACTGGCTACTCTATTGTACGGTGCTGAAACTTGGACTGTCTACAGAGTGCAGGTGAAGAAACTCAACGCGTACTTGATGAGACACCTTCGAGCCATAATGAACATCTCATGGAAAGACAAGATAACCAACACAGAAGTGGAAACGAGCTGGTCTACCATCAATGGAGGACATGCTAATACAGATGAACCTGAGATGGCTCGGACATTTTGAGAGGATGGACCACAAGCGTCTCCCTCGGCACTCACAGTTATGCGAGGGCAAACGCAATCAGGGTAGACCAAGGCTCAGATTTAAAGATATTGTAAAAAGAAACTTGAAGAAGTTGGACATAGACAGGAGTTCCTGGCAGCAGAAGGCTAAGGACAGAGCTGTGTGGAGGAATCTGATCAGACCTAAATGAAACAGTCATTGTCGCCCACGACAGACTGCTATGATGATGATGATGATGAATTCCGGACGACAGACAAGGATGTTGTTGCAGCCACGTGACCTACACAGTATGTAAACACAGTAAACTTCAGCACTAGACAATGTTTAATTTTTTTTGTTTGTGAAATCACAATAGGCCTGTTCTATTATGTTTGTTTACTCCGCACCACAGTGATATGACACTGCACTGTTGTGTAATAGTGCTTAATAATTATGAACCTTGTCAGTAAACTGTAAGGATGAAGAGAGTACGAAAAAAAAATGAAAACCAACATGAAAGATTCAACAAATCATGATGTTGATATAAAGTGGAATTGCCCAGCCCCAATGTATAGTCAATTATGGGAGTCAGACTATTATTAAAATGTAAGATAAGATAAGATAAGATAAGCCTTTATTAGTCCCACAACGGGGAAATTCCAGGATTGCAACAGCACAGGGATAGCAACACTCAGAGCAACAATCAGAAGGCAAGAAAAAAACAAGCAAGCAAGAGCAGCTAATATACATATGTACATATTACTATAAAATAAATATATACACACACACACACAGACACACAGTGCAGAGCATTGTAGCTGGATGGAATAAATATATGAGTATATGAACACACAGTGCAGAGCATTGTAGCTAGATGGAATAAATATGTAAATATATAAACACCCACAGTACGAAGCATTGCAGCTAGGTGGAATAAATATGCAAGTATATAAGCACACACAGTGCGGAGCAATGTAGCTAGATGGAATAATATGTAGATATATAAAAACACAGTGCGGAGCATTGTAGCTAGATGGAATAAATATGTAAATATATAAATATAAACACACCCAGTGCTGAGCATTGTAGCTAGATGGAATAAATATGTAAATATATAAACACACACAGTGCAGAGCATTGTTGCTAGATGGGATGAAACAGCATAACCGTCTACTTAGTTATCCTACATGGTATGATTATGTGCCCATACATATTCTTACCCTCCATAGCGACCGGTATGTTCCTAGTTGTATGCCGGAGGGGACCATTGTGTAAGTCTATTGCATCTTTTGCATTCAAGAAACTATTAGTTTGTTACGTCTTTTTGCTATCTCTGCGAGCAGCCCTGCTTAGGTTGTACAGTCTGACAGCCGTTGGTAGGAAGGACCTACGGAACCTCTCGGTTGTGCACCTGGGATGATGTAGTCTGCTGCTAAATGAGCTCCTCAGTGCATCCAGTATGTCCTGCATAGGGTGGAACTCGGACTCCAGCAGAGATGACAGTTTAGCCACCGTCCTTCTCTCTCCTATCTCCTCCATCGGATCAAGGCGCTGCCCCAGGACAGAGCTAGCTTTCTTAATCAGTTTGTTCAGTCTCTTCCTATCGGCTGCAGTAATGCCACTGCCCCAGCAGACCACTCCAAAAGTGATGGCTGATGCCACCACCGTGTCATAGAATGACTTCAGCAGCGCCCCTTGTACACCAAAAGACCTGAGTCTCCTCAGCAGGAACAGCCTGCGCTGTCCCTTCTTGTAGAGTGCGTCAGTATTGTGTGACCAGTCTAGTTTATTGTTCAGATGAACACCCAGGTACTTATAGGATGTCACCATCTCGATGTCTGTTCCCTGTATATTTACTGGTGCTGTGAGGGGCATTATATGTAGTATAATTATAGCATTATATGTATAACATTATATGACTACATATACTACATATATATACATATACTACATATACTACATTATATGACTACATATAATTATAGCATTATATGTAGTCATATAATGTAGTCATATTGTTTTTGCTGCCATTTCTCTGTCTGTTGTTAACAATAATAACAAAAGTACCGCAGGTGCTGATGCCTCGGTGCTGGTGGCATGGTAGCATGGGTACTGTGTCCTGCCATCCATGCACGGTTTTGAAATGCTTGGCATTTGTTTATGCAGGTATGACTCTGATGTCACTGTCACAATACACACGAGATCTGTCATCCCAGGGCTGTACGCTGGCATTTTTGTCAAGGAGCGCATTAAAAAAAAATATGGAAGCACACAAATAAAATTAGGAGCAGAAAGAAAAATGCTAGATTAAAAGATTTTATTAATTTAATACATGTACATTTACACTACGGCACGCAATAGCAGGTAAAAATATCAAAACTTCAAAAACTATCACCATAATCATCAACATTAAATCAGAATAGGTTGCAATGTCTCACTTTGTGTGTAATGAGTATTCAGAGAGGTTCTTGAATTATCTTTCAAAAAATTATTGAAATGCAGTTTTTCTATAAAAAGGACACGCAATATTGTTATGTAGCTTCCAGCCCGTTCTCTTCACAGCTGCTCTGACTGCTCACCCTCAGGTTCACCACCGTAGACCTCAGACAGAGACACGAGAAGGAAAAAAATAATGAAAATGTGATTATTATTACAGATGTGATAGAACGTTTTTAAAGTCAGCGTCACCAAATAAATTCTACTGCAAATGTCATGTTCCTATTCAACTTAAGAAATTGTTTGGTTTTCTGTAAAAATAACCTCAAGTGTTTTTTTATATTCCACAAGTCACATCAGCTTTAATTGAGTAAATAAATCAATAAATGACAGGACTGTAAAAGTTATTTTAAAGGAAATTATTCAATGACGTCAAACCATGGTGTTTTTATATTACTGACATTAGTATTAAGAGTTGAAAAAATTGTCTGAACTTTAGAGAAACCAGTTTAACATTAATAAGTTATTAACATACGAATCATGTAACCACAGAACCACCAGTATTGGAGCACATCAGAAAAAAATAATGTGACAAAACACAAGCTTTAAGAATCAAATGTTGCAGTGTTAGCATGTGTTAATGTGTTAACAATGAAACTGCTGCATAACTTAAGGGAAAAACTTACTTGTAAAACATTTTTTTTTCTCCTGCTCTTCCATTCCGATGTTATCTACCAGTTTCTTTGACTTCAGAGGAAGCTCTGCGACTGGCACGTTGTACTTGAGCAATAAGGGAATTGTAGTTTTTACAGATGAGCTGTAAACTACAGGAAGACTATACATTGTCCTTTATCTTCAAAAGTAAACAGCAAAACGGGTCTGAAAAGAAAATGTGTTGCATGTTGCATGTTGTGTTGAAAATGTGTTGCATGTGTTCTGTAGGGCCTACAGAACACATGCACAACAATGGCAAAGTATTTGCATTTCTTGTACCAATTAAGAAGTGAAATTAGATAATTTCCCACAAAAACCTGAACGCACCAGGGCACACTGGTTGAAAAACACATTACAACCGGGCTACTCGTGCTGAAAGGCAGGCAACCGACAAACTAGCCCCATTCCGGGATTTTTGGATCATGTTTCAAGCACAACTCTTTGTTTTAACCAAATAAAACATTTTAAGTGAAAAAAATACTTTGGTATTGCTTAATAATCCAATTAACAGTTAAATTTTGTGTGGGGTCCAAACGGACCCCAGTTGGTACTATTTGTATGTAAAATATGTTGGTAGGATGAGGGTTAATAGTGCAGCACGAGATTGACTGTTGACAGGACGTGTTCAGTGGGGCTATAATAAAGGTGCACTGCCACCTCTACTGGGCTGGCATAGGTATTACAATGGCATTTCAGCTGCACTGATGGTAAAAGTGAGCTATTTGTGTTTATTTTGAAGACAAAGCCTTATCTTGAAATTTGGGCAAATTGCAAGTCGAGAAAATATGGTCATACAACGAAATAAGCCTTTAGTTGCACTTAATTCTGACTGGGAGAGCTGAAACAGACATGCGGACAGATAGACAGATCCACACACACACAGATGCATTGAGTGATTACTGTATGCCTCCATTTTCACCAAGGCATAATAATGGATTGCATTTATATAGCGCCTTTCCAGATACCCAAAGCGCTTTACAATGAGTCCATTATTCATTCACGCCACAGACAGATATTGATAGTGGTAAACTACTGCTGTAGCCACAGCTGCCCTGGGGCAGACTGACAGAAACGTGGCTGCCAATCTGCGCCAACGGCCTCTCTGACCACTACCGAAAATTTATACACATTCATACCCAGTGTCATGGACACTGGAGGCAAAGTGGGTAAAGTGTCTTGCCCAGGGACACAACGGCAGGATGGCTGGGGAGAATGGGATTCGAACTGCCAACCCTCTGGTTATTGGACAACCTGCTCTACCTCCTGAGCCACTGCCACCCGAGCAGGATCATGCAAAAACTCCTAGATAGATTCGGATGACATTTTCACCAGAGTTGGTTCTTGCCCCAAAGATGAACTCATTCGATGTTGCAGGTGATCCATGACTGCATACCTCCGCCAAGGCCCTATCTCACAATGTACAGATGGATGGCGATATGGACTGACAAAGGGACGGAGGTGAGGACAAAGGGAAGGAGGGACGGTGCCTTCGTGGAGGTATGCACTCTCTTAGTGCCCTCTAGTTTATTTATCTTTTTTCCACATTTTAATTCCAGTGTGTAATACTGTTAATAAATAAAAACTCAAAGTCCTTTGAAAAGATGTACATGACTGATGTTATTATATCACAATGTCCTGGACATACGGTGGTCTTCATGACACCACCACCAACATTTATTGTAATAATTTCTGGAATAATTTATCATCTGGCAAAATTTGTTATTGTTACAGGCCTAACTGCAACTTGAGGAAACAATGGCAAACAGACAAGTCAAATTAAGACAAGATCATCAAAATGGCAACACACAGTTGCTGCAAAAAGTCACAAGACCTGCAACAGGAGAATGTACTGCAAATAAAACACAATAAAGGCCTAAGCATACACCGCAAGAACAGAGAAATTTGTTCTCTCTCCCGGGCTGCAAGAACAAAATGACGTCACTTTGTTCTTGCAGTTGGTTCTTGACACACCATCTGGGCAGAACCTTTCTTGTGTGGTGTCTGACAACTATTGTGTGACTGGTCAGGAAGTGGAATTTCCCAACATTTCTGCACTTGAGTTTCTTGTGAAGTAGGACATGTCCTGGCCAGAAAAAAAAGTTTGTTCTTGCCACCTCAAGATAAAGTAAAAAATTCTCAGTTCTTGCGGAGTATCTAAAGGGGACGCAAAGTGACAGAACTTTTATGCTGACAAAATGTCTGATTTTAGCAATTTGTTTCATCTACAAAAGTGGTGGGCAAACTAAAACGTTTGTGGGTTCCAACAGATGATTTATTAGCAGGCAAACAGCTCATGACTATGTCTTCTGTATGTGCAAGTCGTGCGAGTTTTTGCAGCGTGTGTGTGTTATTTTGATTATCTTTTCTTCATTTGGTTTTTATTTTGTCTATTTTCCGTTGTTTACTTAAGCTGCAGTGCGTACAAATCTCCGTGCAACTGGATATTTACATTAATTCTTTACTCTTTCCATTTATACCTCATTTTGTGCAATAAAGTCAAATAAGTCCGGTATAAATTCTTTCAGCCAGCAATGAATGCAACACAAAAATGTGAGGATAATAATTTCAGACAGGATTTAGACAGCTGTGTAAATATTTTAGTCAACTGTATGATGTGACAGTGAGACACACCAACATTTAAGATGACTGTGGGGGCTGTCTACTGCAATTAGTCAGACAATGTTAAGGTCAGCTTTTTTCCATTTGAGCTACATGCTCACGGTAGTCACTTCAGTCACCGATATAACACTGACCCCATGTACTGGATTTCCACCTAGGTGGGCCCTGCCCAGCACATCTTTCACTGCCACGTCTGCAGCATAATTCACAATGATCACTGCTTGCTGAGCCAAATTATTAATTGCACTTGCAGTTAATAGTCATGTGATAAAACTATGACCTGCTAATCACAAAGGGGGTAATTTACAGTCACATGACAAGCTACAGAGTGCAGAGCAGTCAATTAAAAGGAAAAGCAACAACTCACGGGAGCTGGGCACACGACAACGTTTTTACCCCAAACTGTGGAAGTTTGACTACAGTTTAGCTGTCTGTGCATAGGACACTGGGTATTTGGAGGTGTGAAATTGTAGAGGTTTGAAACCAGTCTGCAGAGTGGAGAGCTTTTCTTGACACCAGTTTACACGTCCGTGTGCACAGAAATAAAAAGCATCGGGATGTTACAGCCACAATTTACAAAAGATTTCAGCCAATCCATACACCAAACAGCTTGTATTTCTCATAGAAATAACCTCCATGACTAAACTTTAAGCTTGACGTGTTTATAGTTACAATTATGTAAAAAAGGGCTCATATGCTTTCACCCTTTACAGCAGCCTTATAGATAAAAAATAATCATCAAATTTATAATCAATGAGGCTTTACAGACAAATACATCCACAAAATATTGATTATCTTTGCTAAAGGATTAAAAAAAAAAAAACAGTGTTGAGCAGCAGATGTTTCAAATCCAGCTTTGTGTGGCTCTTAAGCCGGCTGACATCACATCAAGTCATTATTTTTTCTTATTCAATGTTTTTCTAAAAGTTAACTGAAGACTCCTTTATCAAATATTCAAACCAGCTGTCAGTAAGTCAGATTTTTTTTTAATTGTCCACAATAACAGTTTATTAATTTATGACTCCGTCATTTTTCAATTTAAATAAACAAATATAAATATTTCTTGCAGATGGAATCTGGCATTTATAATTATAATCCAAAATCCCAAGTAAAACCTCTACTTGTCATCAGTTAGTTACAACAACAGTTTTCACACCTGTAGTGGACCCATGTGCACGCACAGTTGCAACTTGTGATGTGTCGTGTGCACGCAGATATGCACATGACAGCGTTTTCATTTAGACCCAGTCTGAACGAAAACATCAAATATATGGCATTGTGATACTCGATGAGGTCATGATTCCCACACCTAGTATTACTAGACTGGGAAATTCAAGGTAGCCTGTATGCCCTAAGTTACACCATCAGTCATTAACAAGCAGGCAAAGCATACACCGTTAATTCTTGAAATTCACGACTGGAGGATGTTGTTATTGCATCTTCAAACTAGGGCAGAAACGATTAGTCGACGTCGATAATGATCGTAATTTGTCAACATAGATTTTTATTGTTGACAAATCGTTAAATTTTAAAGTTTATATGCATGCCATGGGAATGTTCAGTCTAACTGTTCCAGCGAAGAAGAGGAACACATCATGGCAACATGGAGAGAAAATCACGGAGAAGGCCAAAAGTTTCCAAAGTATGGGAAGATTTTGCCAAAAATTAATAAATGAAACAAGTTAAATGTAGACTGTAAAGCAGTGTTGTCATATCAGAGCTGCACTACAGCGATGCATCCATTCCCTCCTCCTTTTCGTTCCCTCATCTCTGGCCACCTGTCAGCAGACTGCACCGGTAAGATTATTAGCAAGTAACATTAGCACTTCATATTTTCAACGAGTGACTCTCGGCTTTAGAAAACTGACCACGCTATTAGTGTGTGCCGTTTAAATAGTTTACCTGCTGTCAGACAATAATCTCTCTTTGACGATGGTTGCCGACAGCTGAACTGCTTCAGTTATGCTAGCTATAGGTTAACTGCAGTAAATGGGTGAATTACAGGAGCAGCTTACTCTTTTTCGTATTCTCTATTATTGTCACCATATCAGCCTTCAGTCTGAATATTAGTGCATCTTGGTATATTAGAATAGCATGATTTGTAATTTAATTACAAAAAGATAACCACAATCATCCCAAACAAATTTAAAACAGCTTAAATATTTCACTGTATGTGTAGTGGAGGCTCACGTTCCTGCACTGATATTTAAAGTGGTTTTTTTTTGTTTTTGTTTTTTTTATTTTGGACTGGAAGTTCTTTTAATTTTCATCTGAAGCCTAATTAAACTTTTAAACTTCTAGTCCCAGCAAGGTTTCAAACAGGACGGACTAGCTTGTCATTTTCTTTTTTACTTTAATGAAGTTGAATATTACTCTAGTTTGTTTTTAACACGCAGTTAGAGCTTTTATGAAGCAGCAGAGCTGCTATTTGAGTTTTTACACTTTAACGTCAATTATTTAATTGTGTTGCTACAAACACTTCTGATTAACCCCTTGCACTCCGGTCAATTTCCCTAAAAACGCCAAAAAATAATGTGCCCAAAGTAAATCGAAAGCTGTTCTTCAACCCTTTGCAGCATCTTCATGGGGTTGGTCTCATTTAAAAGAAAACACTTTGAATTTTTTGGCAAAAAAAACCCTTGATCTCTCTAAGTGCTCCGGCCACTGAGTTACAGTCATCTAAACATAGTGAACTTAAAGAAAATAAATTTGGCCTGGGTGTTTTTTCGGACACAAATGCTTGCAAATAACACACAGCTTCAGATCTGGGCTGGAAAATGCAACAGAAATGTAGAACCAAGTGTTATCCAGCTGAGGTCAAAATTTTGTAACAATACCACAAAAAATGAATATATTACACAGCTTTGTTCTCAGGCTGTTCCCAGGCGTTTTGGAACTGTGCCAAATTGTGCCAAATGGCACAGTTTGGAAAAACGTCTGTAACTTTTGAATGATTCAATGTAGAAGCTTCATTTTGGGCTCTAATGAAAGGTCACATTCAGGGCTGTGTCTGTGTGTGGGGGGGGGGGATTGCCCCCCCCCCACCCCCCGCTACAGAGGACGGAGATCGGCCCTCGCTACATGACGGATTACACTTGGATGTTTCATGTTTCCACAGCAGCGCAGTCACCACGGCTTCCCCCCCCCCCTGCTACTGTGTGTGTGTGGGGGGAGGGGGTGGCCCCCCTTCCCTCGCTACAGAGGACGGAGATCGGCCATCGCTACATGACGGATTACACTCTGATGTGGCGATGTGGCCACAGCAACGCTGTCACCGCGGCTCCCCCCCGCTACAGAATCGTAGCGGCGGGGGGGGGGGCGGGGGCGCGTTCATGGTCCGGAGGCGGCGAAGAACCGTGTAACGCGGCGCACGCACGTCGGACATCGTGCGCCGCATTTACCAATCGGTCAAAAGTCATTTTTGATTACAATTTTCAGGGATAAAAAATAATTTGGCTTATAACACCTTACCTCTTCACAGCCACATTGTCCTGGCCAACTTCTCTTCCTCATTGTCAGACGAACGCAACGCTGGTCCGCTCATGGTTCTGGTCTCGCGACCCGGTCAAAACATAATTCCATGATTGCAGTTTTGGCAAATGATTTACGATCTTCGTCGTCGGCCTCCGTCGGTCTATGATGACCATATAAGAGAATCCTAAACACTCTGCTGGAATTAAAAAAAATAAATAAAATAAAGCACTGCCTATGGCTGCTGAAGCAGTCTCTCTTCACCCAGCTTTAGACAAAACAGCTCAGCGAACTTCTGTGCTTCAATTGGCTTGCAGCCGTTGGTAGGCAGGTCCTTCTTGCTAAGTTTTCAGTCATTGGTTCTTCAAGGTTTTAGAAACCCAATTCAAGGCTCTTATTAGTCGAATGAGAGGTCAATCATATCCGATCTGTTCGCGGCTGTGTCTGTAGTGGAAGGACTTTTTTTTTTTTTTTTTTTCCAGTGCACTCTCCTGCGCCCTCGTGCACTCGAGGACGCACAAGAGCGCCCTCCTGCGCTCTAGGACGCAGAGACTTGCCCATCCGCGGTACGCGGGAGTGCAAGAGGTTAAGTTGTAAAGTTCAAGTTTCCAACTCATGTTTGATGGGTCATTATTTTATTTAGCTATGTGAACTTTTTATAATAGGCTACATAATATTAAGGCAGGGACTGACCACAAAGTGATTTCCACAGGTGTGCATGCTTAAACGGGTGAGGTAAAACATAACCTTGAGCCCCGAACAGAAGCTGTGCCAGCAGGAAGCTGAGCTGGCGGGCATGACAGAAATAATCACGATTAGTCGACTAAATAAAAAAATATTCGTTAGATTAGTGAACTACCAAAATAATTGTTAGTTGCAGCCGTAGTCAGTTAGCCATTAGCTGACTGGCTTCTAGCCTTATTCTAGTTCAGATGAGCAGCACTGGTTCACTGACCCATGGTCAATGGTGCATCTCGCATCACTCCAGCACATCTCCTAATAATTTTGCCATGATTCCACAACACGTCGTTAGCACCAATCTGGCCCAGGACCTGAGGCTACTCGCCGAGCTGAGGCGCCAGGCCACGCGATCTCAAAGGGCAGTGTGTTTGCGCCGCTCCCACGGCCAGCTGGGAGACACCCTGTCACGAGGCAGCTCCCCTACACTACCCGCGAGCGTTAGCAGCATCCAGCCAGCAACCAACCTCGGGTCCCGGTTGGCAGCTGCGACCAGAGCGCCGCTGCTGGCAATTTGTTGTGGAATCAGGTGCCTACTAAAACACGGAATGAATGGCATGGAACGTTCCGTACTTGTTCTGTCCACATTCCGTATGGAACGTTCCATATATGTTCCGTACTGGACATCTGCTGGGCCTGCCTATTGTCAGTCCTATTTCAATGTGCCTTTATCATGAGCCACAGTCTGCACTTAGCATGTTCCGTACATGTTCCTTATGAGATGTCTACTAATCCTGCCTGCTGTCAGTTCTATGTCAATGTGCCTTCATGATTAGCCACAGTCTGCACTTAGCATCTTCCATACATACACTGCTCATGTACGTGATGGCTGTAAATAAGAACAATTGCAACTAGAAAAGCACTCGGACAGCGCAGACCTCCGCCAAGCGCCACAGTTCCCCCCATACAGTGTTTGTGTGTACGTTTTCAGATTCCTTGACCATGAAAACATATGACTAGCAATTGGACTCACAATGATAGGATTAGTGGTTCAGTAGTTATTGACGAAAATGGCATTTTCCGTAATGGCGGTTTTCTTCTGGACGGTGATCCGGATCACCACCAAAATCTAATCATCTGTAGGATACCCCATTTCTGACAATCTGTGAAAATTTCATGAAAATCCGTCCATAACTTTTTGAGTTATCTTGCTAACAAACAAACAGACAGACAAACAAACCAACGCTGATGAAAACATAACCTCCTTGGCGGAGGTAATTACTAACAAATTAATAAATGCAATAAGGAATTGATAAACATACCATAAATAGTGGTGGGCAAATGATACCGAGGCTTCAGAGCTTGTCTCACTTCAGTGTGTCGGAGCTTGTATCAAAACATTAATGCCACGTGACCAATGATGTCCAAAGCTTCAAACATCATTGCTGCTTCACTTCCCGCTTCATTGGTTCAGTATTCTTTTTAAAGGTTTCATCAATTGGTCAATATGAGGAATCAGTCCACCTCCTCCCTTAGGACTCACCACGGGCTGCTCCCTCGCAGGACCGGGAACAGCTGTCACCCCACAGGGCTGAGGTTATAGTGAAACTGTGCTGCCTGCGTTACGCATCTACGGATCATGTACATAAGGCACTTTAGAATATTAGCAGGCTGGACCGCAAGTTAGCAGGACTACTAGTGTCCCATCCACAACATTACATATCAACCAAACTTGTACAGAATGTGTAAGCAGGGCTGTGCAAGATGACGATATAAAAGCATCTATCGTTTCATAGAATATTCTATCGTTTAGATCCTCATTTAAAATGCACATACTCCTGTTTATTCAGTAAAGCTCCTCACCACTACTTGTCAGCGCCCCGTCTTTCCTCTGCAGTGCGCACAGCGGAACAGGTGTGTCATGGGTGGCTAGGCTTCAGTCCGGTGGATGCTAATGCCAACTCCAAACTACCGGTTCAGATAGCTGCTACTCCTGTTTGCCAGGGATGTGGGACTGTTTTCCATCATGCTGCGTCAGAGACGATAGTTCACTAACCACGTTTTAATAGGAAGTAAGTATCATTAACACCATGTCTAACTATAAAATGCTAAATGACAATGTGAAGTTGTACTAACTGGAAATGGAATGTAGCAGACCATTGTTTCTTTGGCTTAAATTACTGCCGAGTTTCTTAGTTTCGTCTGAAATTTTTTTATTAAAGCTGCAAAAGTGTATGATGGTGGCACATACATGCAAAATAAATAATAAATAAGATGGGTCGAAGGAGCAAGTTGGCTCTTAATGTAATTTATTTGATTTCTAATCATTTTAATTAGTCATGTAGTGATAATGAACAAAGTTAGTCATCACATGTATTTTATTACATTACCTTCTTTGTCTCATGACCAATCTGAAATATTTTACTAAGAAACAAATAGGTTAAATCAAGCCAGAATGGCAGACTGTAGGTCTACACTTAAATTTTCACTGATTTAAACTAACAGCTAATCTGTAGGTGACAGCCATGGGTAATTTTCTCATTTTCAGACATTTTTTTTTTTAATGTTATCTTTTTTTTTTTTGGCGATCCTCCTCTGGCTCAGGAAATGTTTAACTTATTGATGTTTACTTTTTCTTCATATATGAGTCAGAAGAAAAATCTGAAATTTATGAGAATCAAGTCTCAAATGTACATTACAAAACTGTTACAACACTGCAAAATAATGAGGGAAAACAGTAATGTAAAAAAGTAAAAAAAAAAAAAAGATGGTCCTTTTTATGTGATTATTTACACTGTAGAACTTACAGAAAATGTATATCGTGATATATATCATTATCGTGATATTAGATGACTTATACCGTGATGAATTTTTTGTCATATCCCACAGCCTTAGGTGTAAGGAAACAACTGAGACTGCTAGCATTCCAAAAGTAACATTCCGTACGCAAGGCACTTGTGAATGTCAGCAGGCTGGACTGCTAGCTAGCACAACCTAAGAACATGTATGGAACACGAACATATGGAACATTAGTAACAGAATGTTTCGTAACGTTATATGGACGTGTTCGTAAAACACTTGAGACCGCTAGCTAGTAGGACCGCTCCATACCAAATGTGGACGTAACATGTACGGAACATTCCGTACAGAATGTGGACAAAACATGTATGGAATGTTCCATACTATACCATTCATTCCGTGTTTTAGTAATATCCGTGGAATCACGGCAAAATTACTGGGAGATGGGCCGGAGTGATGCAAGGTATACTGTTGACTGTAGACTGGTGAACCAGGTGGTAATAGGGATGCTATTAGGGTGACTAAGATCTGAAGACAACAGATCGCACCAAGCTCGCTTGGTGCGAGCTTCCTGGTACTAGTGTTAGCGGGGGGGGCTAATAGACTACCTTGAACACCCCTTCCATCTGCATGACAGACAGCTAGGCAGACCAATAATAGAGCAGTGGGCGGGTCTCAAGGATGGCGGTGAGTTGGCTTTGTCAAATCATGACATATACAATTTACCCTGAAGACTCAAAAACATTTCTGGTGTTTCTGGGAGAGAAAACCAAGATAAAGGCCTATTGCACATGACAATGTTTTCATTTAGACCAAGAGAGAAACATCTCTGTGCACACGTCACAAAAGCAACCACACATGCACACAAATCCACCGAAGATGTGAAAACTGCTGTTGTAACTAACAAATAACAACTAGAAGTTTTACAAAGGACTTTGGATTATAACTATAAATACCAAATTCCATCTACAAGAAATATTTATATTCATTTTTTAAGCTGAAAGAATGAAAGCACTAAGGTGCTGATGCCTCGGTGCCTGTGGCAGAGAGGCATGGGGGGTGAGGGGCTGTAATAAAGGCACACTGCTGCCTGTACTGGCCCAGCATAGTTATTACAATTCCTTTTTCCTGGCTCCAGTGACGGTAAAGATGAGGTAAATTTGTGTTTAATAGCAAAGCCGTATGGGGAAATTGTGCCAAATAAAAGATAAAATATGGCAATACAATGATGCAAACCTTTAGTTCCACTTGATTTTGACCAGGCGAGCTGGAAAACTGGTAACAAACAGACAGATACACACACAGACGCATGTGGTGATTATGGAATGCCGAAGTTGCTTTGCACTGAGACATAATGAATATAACCAAGCAGCCCCCAGTACGGAAGAAAAATAGGACATTGGAAGAAAAATAATGTGATGTAACATAAGCTTTAAGAATCAAGTGTTGCAGTTGTAGGAGATATTCTTTTAATATTGAAATCGCTGCATAATTTAACCCCTTGCACTCTGGTCAATTTCCCTAAAAACGCCAAAAAATAACGTGCCCAAAGTAAATCAAAAGCTGTTCTTCAACCCTTTGCAGCATCTTCATGGGGTTGGTCTCATTTAAAAGAAAACACTTTGAATTTTTTGGCAAAACAGTCATAATCTCTCTAAGTGCTCCGGCCACTGAGTAACAGTCATCTAAACATAGTGAACTTGAAGAAAATAAATTTCGCCTGGGTGTTTTTTTGGATACAAATGCTTGCAAATAACACACAGCTTCAGATCCGGGTTGGAAAATGCAACAGAAATGTAGAACCAAGTGTTATCCAGCTGAGGTCAAAATTTTGTAACAACACCACAAAAAGTGAATATATTACACAGCTTTGTTCTCAGGTAGTTCCCAGGCGTTTTTGAACTGTGCCAAATTGTGCCAAATGGCACAGTTTGGAAAAACGTCTGTAACTTTTGAATGATTCAATATAGAAGCTTCATCTTGGGCTCTAATGAAAGGTGACACTCAGGGCTGTGTGTGTGTGTGTGTATGTGGGGGGGGGGGGGTTGTTTATTCATTCATGAATGAATGAATGAACAAACAAGCCCCCACACACAAAGAAGCATGCCACGTAAAAAATGTGTGGCTTATTTTTTTTTTTTACAAGAAAAAATAACCTACAGTGCACTAAAAATTATTCTAAAATATTTGTAATGTAGAAGATAACAACTCCCCCCCTACCCCTCCGCTAGAGAGGACGGACATCGGCCATCGCTACATGACTGTTCCGTCATGTGGCGATGTGGCGACCGCGGCGCACAGTCCCCGCGGTCCCCGCGCCCCCCCCCCTCGCTACAGAAGAGTAGCGGGGGGGGGGGCGTTCACGGTCCGGACGCGGCGCACGAACCATGTACCGCGGCGCACAGTCCCTGCGGTCCCCGCGGCCCCCCCCTTGCTACAGAAGAGTAGCAGGGGGGGGGCCTTCATGGTCCAGACGCGGTGCACGAACCGTGTACCGCGCCGCACGGACTTCGGACTTCGTGCGCCGCACAGTTGTAATTTACCGATCGGTCAAAAGTCATTTTTGATTACAATTTTCAGGGATAAAGTATAATTTAGCTTATAACACTTACCTGTTCACAACAGCATGTGGACGGTCTATGATGACCATGGAAGAGAATCCTAAACGTCTACTCTGCTGGGACAGCACCGCCTGTGGCTGAACAGGCCGATGCGCGAATGGCAGTCCCTGTCACACAGGTCGCACTTGTGGGTGGTCTCCGTGCTGCTGGGTCTGTGGCGGTTCTTCCTGCGGGTCCTTTTTTCATCTGCTGCAGCAGTCAGTCTCTCTTCACCCAGCCTTACACAAAACAGCTTTCGAACTTCTGTGCTTCAATTGGCTCGCTGCATTCGCAGCCGTTGGTAGGTGGGTCCTTCTTGCTAGGTTTTCAGTCATTGGTTCTTCAAGTTTTCAGAAACCCAATTCAAGGCTCTTATTAGTCGAATGAGAGGTCAATCATATCTAATCTGTTTGCGGCTGTGTCTGTAGTGGAAGAACGGAAATGCAGCTTTTTTTTTTCCAGTGCGCTCTAGGACGCAGAGACGTGCCCGCCCGCAGTACACAGAAGTGCAACAGGTTAAGCACAAAACTTACTTGGAAAGGGATTTTCCCTCCGCTCAGCTATCTGCTGTGGTCCGCCATGTTTTAGAGGTGAGGAGTGTCGAACTTATAGTTTTTACCAATGAGAAAAATAATGTGATGTAACAAGCTTTAAAAATGAAATGTTGCGGTGATAAGACTTAGTGTTTTCATATTGAAATCACTGCCTAATTTAAGAACAAAACTTCATTTGAAAGGATTTTTTCCCTTGGCTCAGCTGTCCGCTGTGGTCAGGCAAGTTTAGGAAGTTGTCCATGGGCTGTAAAAAATTCACACTGTCACCTCTAGTGACCCGGCATAGTTAGGCTGCATGTCCACCAATCACATTTTTTGTTGCCTGACTGCTGTGAACCTCTTTTTTTTAGCGCTTGTGCACTGCACTCTGGGGAAAAAAAAAAAAAAAGTCTGCACCCTGTGTCCTAGCAACAGCTTGTCACTCACAGCTCAGCACTTCTGCTTTTCCCATGGTCAGACTTTCTCCTTATTTTTTTAATAGTCTCTAAACAACAATGGAAAGGAAACATATTCTGGCATTGGCAGCAGCTCTGGATGCAAAATATGATGACACGGAAAAGAAAACAGAAGTCTGCAGATGTTAACCAGACTTGTATAGGAGTTACGCCTTTACGGTGCCCGTTTCAAGGAATATTTTAGATTGACTAGGAGTCAGTTTGAACCGGATTCCGAGAAAATTGGCCCATCAATTTCTCAGATGCAGACTAATTACAGAGAGCCCTTCTGAGGTGAGTAGTCCATCCATCCATCCATCTTCTACCGATTTTCCGGAGGTCCGGGTCGCGGAGGCAGCAGTTCAAGCAGAGAAGCCCAGACTTCCCTCTCCCCAGCCACCTGCTCCAGCTCTTCAGAGGGGATACCAAGGCGTTCCCAGACCAGCTGAGAGACATAGTCTCTCCACCGAGTCCTGGGTCTGCCCCGGGGTCTCCTCCCAGTGGGACGTGCCTGAAACACCTCAAGTGGGAGGCGTCCAGGAGGCATCCTAATCAGATGCCCGTACCACCTCAACTGACTCCTTTCAATGTGGAGGAGCAGCGGTTCTACTCTGAGCCTCTCCCGGATGACTGAGCTCCTCACCCTATCTCTGAGGGTGAGTCCAGCAATCCTACGGAGAAAGCTCATTTCAGCCGCTTGTATCCGCGATCTCGTTCTTTCGGTCATTACCCAAAGCTCGTGACCATAGGTGAGAGTAGGAACGTAGATTGACTGGTAAATCGACAGCTTTGCCTTAGAACTAAGCTCCCTCTTCACCACAACAGACCGGTACAACGTCCGCATCACTGCAGATGCTGCTCCAATCCGTCTGTCGATCTCTCGCTCCATTTTCCCCTCACTCGTGAACAAGACCCCAAGATACTTAAACTCCTCCACTTGGGGCAGGAGCCTGTCCCCAACCCGGAGAGGACAATCCACCTTTTTACGGCTGAGGACCATGGACTCGGACTTGGAGGTGCTGATTCTCATCCCAGCCGCTTCACACTCAGCGGCAAACCGTCCCAGCAAGAGCTATAGGTCATTGCTGGATGAAGCCAACAGGACAACATCATCTGCAAACAACAGAGATGAGATCCTGTGGTCACCAAGCATGACACCCTCCATTCCCTGGCTGCGCCTAGAAATCCTGTCCATAAAAATTATGAACAGGATCGGTGACAAAGGGCAGCCCTGGCGGAGTCCAGCTCTCACTGGGAATGACTCCGACCGAGTGTTGGCAATACGAACCAAACTCTCACAACGGTCGTACAGAGACCGAATAGCTCGTAACAACAAGCCCGATACCCCATACTCCCGAAGCACCCCCCACAAAATCCATGAGGGACGCGGTCAAATGCCTTCTCCAAGTCCACAAAACACATGTAAACTGGTTGGGCAAACTCCCACAAACCCTCGAGAATTCTCGAGAGGGTAAAGAGCTGGTCCGATGTGCCACGGCCAGGATGAAAACCACATTGCTCCTCCTGAATCCGAGGTTCGACCAACGGCCGGACTCTCCTCTCCAGTATTTTGGCATAGACCTTCCCAGGGAGGCTGAGTAGTGTGATTCCTCTAAAGTTGGAACACACCCTCCGGTCCCCTTTTTTAAAGAGAGGAACCACCACCCCGGTTTGCCATGCCAAAGGCACTGCCCCCGACCTCCACGCAATGTTGCAGAGGCGTGTCAACCATGACAACCCAACAACATCTAGGGCCTTGAGGTACTCAGGGCGAATCTCGTCCACCCCCGGGGCCCGGCCACCAAGGAGATTTTTAACCACCTTGGCGACCTCAGCCCCTGTCATAGGCGAGTCATCCCCCTCGTCCCCAAACCCTGCTTCCACTGTGGAAGGTGTATCAGTGGGATTGAGGAGATCCTTGAAGTATTCCTTCCACCGCCCGACGATGTCCCCAGTCGAAGTCAACAGTGTCCCATCCGCACCATACACAGTGTGGACGGGGAGCTGCTTTCCCCTCCTGAGCCGCCGGACAGTTTGCCAGAATCTCTTTGAGGCCGACCGAAAGTCTTGTTCCATGGCCTCACCGAACTCCTCCCATACCCGGGTTTTTGCTTCAGCAACCACCCGAACTGCACTCCGCTTGGCCTGCCGGTACACCTCAGCTGCTTCGGGAGTCCCACAAGCCAACCAAGCTTGACAGGACTCCTTCTTCAGCTTAATGGCCCCCCTCACCACTGGTGTCCACCACTTGGTTCGGGGGTTGCCACCACGAGATGCACCAACCGCCTTGCGGCCGCAGCTCTGGCCCACCGCTTCAACAACAGAGGTGGAGAACATGGCCCATTCAGACTCCATGTCTCCAGACTCCCTCGGAATGTGGTTGAAAAGCTTTCTAAACTGGCTTTTGGTACGTGGTGAGTAGTCTATGGTCAAAATTTCGTATATTTTTATATCCATTTTCTTCAAACTCACACTGAGATATACTCAACACACAGTTTCCTAAACTCATAAATGACTGTCAGTAAATGATCACATTTCACAATGGAGGCATTTCCATTTTGTTTCAGTTATAAACTACAAATTCACATAGCATCCATATTATCTACCGCAACAAACTTGTAAGAAGTATGACCATGACAAAGGCACAAACGCTCACCTGGCACACTGACAGATGAGGACACATTCATCCAAGCATTTGCTTTCAAATTTTGAACATGATATACTTTTAGTATCAGATCAAAGAGTACTGGGTTGTCTGACAGAGTGAGGATCAGGCTCTCCCCCGCCATCCTACCGTTCTCATCTTCCTGTACCGGCATCCTATGTCCCGCCCTTCCCTAATTCTGATTGGCTGCTCAGAAAGGTGTGACACTGACGAGCACAGCTGTAGTCTGAAACGTTTAACTTTTTTCAGCCCTGAGTGCTGCGACAAAAAACAGCCACCACCGAGAGCAATTTGGCGCTAAGGGCGCTCAGCGCTGTAAACACTGGACTACATAGAGAATGAATAGAAAATAGTCACCTACAGCAGAAAAGATGCATTTGGTGGATACGCCCCCTGCAATACCTTTGTCGCCACTCCATTACACGGCAATGGTGAGTTACATTTGTGTTTATTTTGAAAACAAAGCCTTATGTCAATGTTATTAGTGTTTTAATACTGAAACAATTGCATAATTTAAGCACAAAACTTAGTTTGAAAGGATTTTTTCCCCTTAGTTCAGCTGTCTGCTATGGTCCGCCATGTTCAGGAAGTCGTCCATGGGCTGTTAAAAAAAAACAAAAAAAAAAAAATACAGTGCCGCCTCTAGTGGCCCGGCAGTTATTACAATAACTTTTGTTGTGGCTCCATTACACATTAATAATGAGTTAAATTTGTGTTTATTTTGAAAACAAAGCCTTATCTCGAAATTCTGGCAAATTAAAAATCGAGAAAATATGGCGATACAATGCTTTAGTTCCACTTAATTTTGGCTGGGTGAGCTGAAAAGCTGGTAACAGATACAACCAACCACACGCACACAGACGCATTGAGTGATTACCTTATGCCTCTCATTTTCCCCGAGGCATAATGAAGGAGTAATAGAGAGCCTAAGTCACGCCCCCTCTACTTCTGCATATGAGATCTTAAATCAGAAAAATTCTCCACTGAAATGAATGGCGAAATTATCTTTTGATCCCAATCAAATTTTGTCACGAGTTATACATACGTTTGTCAATTTAAAAAATAATTTTCCATGTAACTAAAGTTGTCGGTTGTCATAATAACAGAGTAATATTTAGTTTTTGTGAAAATGATTAGCAGACAACATCTCCCATCATCCCACATCACCAAACACGATCATGGTGGGAGATTATTAAAACCTCACCTCCTGTTTCCTGACCGATCAAAGAAGGATCTAAAGGAGAAAAACAACACAAATGTATTGTTTTCTATTTTGAGAGCTGCAGCTGATCCAGACTGTTAGTTACTTCATCCTGGGCGTGCATTGAACACATGATGTCAGGTACGGGCCTCTATGTTAGTAGTCTTTTAATTTACATATTTTCATAACCTTACACCTTAACAGTTAGACAACAACCTACATTGTTGTTTATGTAGAAAATTATCTTTTAAATTGACAAACATATGTGTAACTCGTGGCAAAATTCGATCAGGATCAAAAGATAATTTCGCTCTTGCCATTCATTTCAGTTGAGATTTTTTTTCCGATTTAAGGTCCCATGTGTGGAAGTAGAGGGGGCATGACTTAGGCTCTCTATAAATAAATAAATAGCACATTGAGATGATTTTTGTTGTGATCAGGCGCCATACAAATAAAGTTGAATTGAATTAAATAAATAACCTGTATAATTGCAGGCAACACAAAAATCTGACTCACTGACAGCTGGTTTGAATACTTGATAAGGAGTCTTCAGTTATAACTTTTACAACAGCATTACAAGTATGAAAAAAAGTGAAATGATGTGATGTGGGACTGCAGCCGATATTACATCATTTGCACAGCAGTGCAAAACTGGATTTGAAACAGCGGCAGTTCCACGATGATTTGTTCATCATTCAACAAAAGTAGGCTTCTTCCTTGGTTATAATTTTGATAATTATTTTTCTATATTTTACCTAATCCTAACTATAAACACATCAGGCTCAAAGTTTAATCAGTTTTATCTGTGAGAAATAAATGCTCCTTGGTGTGTGGACTGACAGAAATCTATTGTAAATCGAGACTCATGCTGTAGTCTTTTTTACTGTGCATACGGACGCGCAAAATCAGCATTGTGAAAACCTCTCCACTCTGGAGACTGGTTTCAAATCTCTACACTTTCACACCTCTAAATGCTCGGCGTAGTATGCACGGACAGCTAAACTGCAGACAAACTTCCACGGTTTGGGGTAAAAACGTTGTCGTGTGCACTGCCCCAAAAAGGCTGTGTGTGTGTTTTTAAAGGGGTCATTGAAAAATTGTGTGCTTTTAGGTTTTAACTGTGAAATAAATCTACTGGTTACCAAATTATCAAAACTTTTCAAAACAGTCAATTCTCTTAAAAATAAAAAAAAATTAAAAAAAAAAAAAAAAAAACCACAGCCTTCATCTCATTTTTCTCTCCCAGAAACATCAGAAGCGTTTTTGACTATTCTATCTAAATTGTATTGGTCACATTTAGAAAAAGCCAACCCACTGTCATCCTTGAGACCTGCCCACTGCTCTATTATTGGCCCGCCTAGCCTTCTGTCATGTAGATGGAAGGGGTGCTAAAGGTAGCCTATTAGCCCCAGAGCTATTAGCCCCCAAGCTAACACTGATACTAGGAAACTCGAACCAAGCGTGGCTTGTATTGTTATTTTCTTCAGGTCTTAGTCACCCTAATAACCATCCCTACTACCAGCTGGCTCACCAGTCCACAGTCCACAATATGCTGTGCGTCGCTGTGGAATCACAGCAGGTCGCCAGCATGCCGGTAGCGGAAACCACCTACCTACGCCACGACCTGAGGCTGCTGCCTGGAGCTGCTGGCTCTCACAGCCAGCTCCCCCACCATCCTCCGGGGCTCTACGCAAGTCTGCTCTTCTCTCGCAGGCAACGTAGGGGAGCTGCTTCATGACAGAGCATCCCCCAGCTGGCCATGGGAGAGGAGCGGAGTACCGTGACGCGAGACATTGCCCTTTGAGATCCCATGGCTCGGCGGCTTGGCCACCAGCCTCAGGTTGCAGCGATTGGTGGGTCTCCCGACATGCGGTCCTGGTGATTTGCTGCAGCATCCTGACGAGGTTGTTAGGAGCTGGGCCGGAGTGACGTGAGATACACAAACGGCTGCGGCTCAGTGAACCAGCGCTGCTCATCCAAGCTAGAAAGAGGCTAGAAGTTAGTCAGCTAACGGCTAACTGACGTAAGAGGGAGGGCAGAGTTGAATAGTTGAAGGATGTTTCTTAAAGTGATAGACTTTAAATCAGAGCGTTTCAAGAAAGCCAGGAAAATTTTTTTTAAAAATTGCTTCAATAATTAAATTTCAAAAAAATGTGAACAAAATATGTCAAACACTTCATGAAGACATGAGTGAGCTGTTAAAATGTGGAAAAAGTGCATAAGACGGTAAAGGCTATAAGACCATCTCCAAGCAGCTTGATGTTCCTGTGACTACAGTTGCATATATTATTCAGAAATTTAAGATCGACGGGACTGTAGCCTACCTCCCCGGACGTGGCCGCAGGAGGAAACTTGATGAAAAATGGAAGAGACGGATAATACGAATGGTAACAAAAGAGCCCAGAACAACCTCTAAACACATTCATGGTGAACTCCAAGGTCAAGGTACATCAGTGTCAGATCGCACCATCCATCGTTGTTTGAGCCAAAGTGGACTTCATGGGAGATGACCAAGGAGGACACCACTGTTGAAAACAAATCATAAAAAAGCCAGACTGGAATTTGCCAAACTGCAAGTTGACAAGCCACAAAGCTTCTGGGAGAATGTCCTATGGACAGACGAGACAAAACTGGAACTTTTTGGTAAGGCACATCAGCTCTATGTTCACAGACGCAAAAATGAAGCATACCAAGAAAAGAACACTGTCCCTACTGTGAAACATGGAGGAGGTTCTGTTATGTTCTGGGGCTGCTTTGCTGCATCTGGCACAGGGTGTCTTGAATCTGTGCAGGGTACAATGAAATCTCAAGACTATCAAGGTATTCTAGAGAGAAATGTGCTGCCCAGTGTCAAGACAGCTTGGTCTCAGTCGCAGGTCATGGGTCTTGCAACAGGATAATGACCCAAAACACACAGCTAAAAACACCCAAGAATGGCTAAAAGCCAAACATTGGACTATTCTAAAGTTGCCTTCTATGAGTCCTGATCTAAATCCTATTGAACATCTGTGGAAGGAGCTGAAACATGCCGTCTGGAGAAGGCATCCTTCAAACCTGAGACAACTGGAGCAGTTTGCTCATGAGGAGTGGGCCAAAATACCTGCTGAGAGGTGCAGAAGTCTCATTGACAGTTACAGAAATCGTTTGATTGCAGTGATTGCCTCAAAATGTTGTGCAACAAAATAATTAAGTTAAGGGTACCATCCTTTTTGTCCAGGCCTGTTTCATGAGTTTGTTTTTTAAAATAATTCTGTTGAACCACAATTCAAAAGCACTGTCTGATTTTCATTGGTTAATTTTCATAGAATTTTTATTTATTACCACTTTTGTCAGATTCAAGTTATTTCTGTGACCAGTGTGGGTTTTTCTTTCATTAACAGAGGGGTACCAACAATTTTGTCCACGGCTGTATATCTTTTCATGGGACAACACTGAAGATATGACACTTTGATACAATGTAAAGTAGTCAGTGTACAGCTTGTATAACAGTGTAAATTTGCTGCCCCCTCAAAATAACTCAACACATAGCCATTAATGTCTAAACTGCTGGCAACAAAAGTGAGTACACCCCTAAGTGAAAATGTCCAAATTGTGCCCAAAGTGTCAATATTTTGTGTGGCTACCATTATTTTCCAGCACTGCCTTAACTCTATTGGGCATGGAGTTCGCAGGTTGCCACTGGAATCCTCTTCCACTCCTCCATAACGATATCATGGTGTTAGAGACCTTGCACTCCTCCACCTTCCGTTTGAGGATGCCCCACAGATGCTCAATAGGGTTTACGTCTAGAGAAATGCTTGGCCAGTCCATCACCTTTACCCTCAGTTTCTTTAGCAAGCCACTGGTCATCTTGGAGGTGTGTTTGGTATCGTTACCATGTTGGAATACTGCCCTGCAGCCCAATTTCCGAAGAGAGGGGACCATGCTCTACTTCAGTATGTCACAGTACATGTTGGCATTCATGGTTCCCTCAATGAACTGTAGCTCCCTAGTGCCGGCAGCACTCATGGAGCCCCACACCATGACACTCCCACTACCATGCTTGACTGTATGCAAGACACACTTGTCTTTGTACTCCTCACCTGATTGCCGCCACACACACTTGACACTATCTGAACCAAATAAGTTTATCTTGGTCTCAACAGACCACAGGACATGGTTCCAGTAATCCATGTCTTATTCTGCTCGTCTTCAGCAAACTATTTGCGGGCTTTCTTGTGCGTCATCTTTAAAAGGGGCTTCCTTCTGGGACGACAGCCATGCAGACCAATTTGATGCAGCGTGCAGCGTATGGTTTGAGCACTGAAAGGCTGACCCCCCACCCCTTCAACCTCTGCAGCAATGCTGGCACCATTCATACGTCTATTTTCAAAAGACAACCTCTGGATATGACGCTGAGCACGTGCACTCAACTTCTTCGGTCGACCATCGCGAGGCCTGTTCTCAGTGGAACCTGTCCTGTTAAACCGCTGTCTGGTCTTGGCCACCATACTGCAACTCAGTTTCAGGGTGTTGGCAATCTTCTTGTAGCCTAAACCATCTTTATGTTGAGCAACAATTCTTTTTTTCAGATCCTCAGAGAGTTCTTTGCCATGAGGTGCCATGTTGAACTTCCAGTGACCAATATGAGAGAATGTGACAGCGATACCACCAAATTTAACACACCTGCTCCCCATTCACACGTGAGAACTTGTAACACTAACAAGTCACATGACACTGGAAAGGGAAAATGGCTAATTGGGCACAATTTGGACATTTTCACTTAGAGGTGTACTCACTTTCATTGTCAGCGTTTTCACTTAGGGGTGTACTCACTTTCATTGCCAGCGGTTTAGACATTAATGGCTGTACACTGAGTTGTTTTGAGGGGACAGCAAATTTATACTGTTACACAAGCTGTACATTGACTACTTTACATTGTATCAAAGTGTCATATCTTCAGTGCTGTCCCATGAAAAGATATAATATTTACAAACATGTGAGGGGTGTACTCACTTTTGTGAGATACTGTATCTTTCTCAGTATTTTCATTATGAAGAATAATAATAAACAGTAAGTTATAAAGAATGATAGACTTGAGAACATCTTAATGTACTCGATCTGGGTACCAACCACAGTTGACTATATAGGCAACGCTGAAGAGGGAGCCTTCTCTGGACATTGCTAAGAACTTCCTCCTCCACTGGCCTGTCTTCCTGTAGTAGACATGCTTGGGTGTGTATGATGCTGTTAACTTCTTCTTTGGTGCCCATTTCCTGTTTGACGACACCATCTTCACCAGCAATGGCCAGATCATGACCACCAACACACAGATGATGTCGAGGACCTGGACGTTCGGGACTCTCGTCTTCACCGTGCTGGTGGCCACCCTACACCTGCGGCTGTGGCGCAGGTGTAGGGTGGCTGACTACTGACAGGAGGTTCAGCGGTTCAACTCCCGCCTTCTCTACTGTCTGCATGTCGAAGTGTCCTTGAGCAAGACACTGAACCCCCAGTTGCTCCTGGTGGGTCAGGCCAGTGCCTGTGTGCATGGCAGCTCTGTAGTGTATTAGATATTATGTTAAAGGGTGCTGGGTGTAGTGTGTGTGTGTGTGTGTGTGTGTGTGGGGGGGGGGTGATGGTCTGCCTTACTGGTTCCGCCGTCACTCTGGGGTATAAAGGGCTGAGGCGGAAGGGACCCTGTCTCTTTCGCCGTCGACCCTTTGCTGGTAGGGAGCACCTGTGTTACTGTGGTTCATTTAATAAAGCTACGTTCAACTGCACCTCCAGCCTGATTCTTGTGAGAGTAAGTTATGGACATAACATGCTCCATCGCCATTAGTGTGTGAATGGGAGGATAGCAGGATCTGTAAAGCGCTTTGGTCATCCAGAGAGGAGTAAAAAAGCACTACGTAAGTGAACTTTTTTTTTTTACCATATGTGTAAAAACTGCTATCGTTGCAAATATCGATACTGTATCAGGTATGATCTGCTTAGACACTAATAATAATTTGAGGTTCATGTCAAAGAAACCCTATTAAGGTGGCGCGTTGCAGACATTTTAGCAAAAGAAAGATAAATGTGTGCCAGTACACGATTTCTTTCTTGCCACCTTAACGTCTGTTCGCTCAGCTGTTGACAGTTTTACTTGATGAGTAAATCCTGGGAAGTTGTTTGTTTAGGGAAAGTCCAGAGTTAGCCAATAAAGCTAGCAGCCTTTACTGCAGCTGGTGTGACTAAGAAACTAAAGCCAGCTAGCTGGATGAACTCAACTTTTCAAAGTTAGTTAGCACTTACTGCCTCTCCGTGACTCGATCCTTTCAATCTGGAAGTCATAGCGGCGGAGCGGAGCGGCAGGGACGGGGCCAGCCCTCCCACAGCGCAGGCTGGTGGAGTTCAACGCCTCCTTGAAATAAATCACTGAGGTCGGCGAGAGCGTGTCGTCCGGACTGTCACCTTGTCCGTTTTCGGAGGAATTTTGTCTCCCAGGACTTTCCGAGCGGGACTGTCGAAGAGGCTCGTCCCGCTCCGCCATCCTCTCTCCCGGTCAGACCCTCTTCATGTGACCGGGGAGGGCTGTCAGTCAGCGCTCAGTGGGCTCCCGTTGGCACCGGGGACGTTAGCAAAACAAACGACAAGCTTTTCGTTAGTTTCCTCTACAGTGCTTATTCCTCCTTTTGGTTCCTCTACAGCGCCTCAGAGTCCGCACCACTGGCTGACCTGGAAAATGTTCGATATCCTCCTTTTTTTTTTTTTTTTTTTTTTTGCGATATGTGTTGTCTACGGTGGCCCTGAAAGCTCAAATGCGCTGCAAGTTAAGAAAGTAACTGCGATAAAAACAACGCCGTATAATACGATAGTTGTGACACTCCGATAGACTACAATAGAAACTTTGGAATGCAGAAGTCACTTGGGTCACGGAACAGCGATTACCTCCAAACAATGTAGTTTTCCACCATTCATTTCCCAGTGTGTCTCCTAAATAATCCCTGGTAAATTAATGAATGTTCGTTCATGTTTCACCACTTAAATTAACATGTAGATTGTGTAGTCTGTGACAGTGTTTTATTTCATCAGCTTTTTTCGTGTTTATGTCTGATAGAAGCTCACAAACTTGCTCATTAGCTTGAACAGCAGCGAGCTCAACTTGATAACCTGGTTATTGGTGGCAGTGTTATTTAACCTTAATAAATTAGCAACTTTAATATTTTATCATTCTGTTGTGTTGAAAATATTCTGTACTTATTTGAAGAAATTATTTGGAGCAACATAGGGTGAAAGACACTTGGGATAGTTGAGGTTCTCCTTGGGCAACAGCAGGTCAGCAGGGGTCATTATTATGCAGGGAAATTTAGAGCATGACAGATGAAAATGGTAGATGGATTATATTGCTGGTTAATATTGATCAGTCCCAGTTTATAATTAATGTGTATGCCCCAATAACAAACAACAGAGCTTTCAAAACTTATGTTTAACAATAGAAAAAAAAGATTAACCAGTTACTATTCTCATTTCCTTCAGCTAAAACTGTCTGGGGTGGAGATTTCTATGCAGCAATTGATGAGAGCATTGATAGATGGAACCCTAAAAAACACAATAAAGGAACTAGAACATTTCTGTGATAGGATGGGCCTCACTGACATATGGAGATGTCAGCATCTGAATAAAACCCAATACACACGGAGTCATAAGGACAAATCTCAACAGTCCCGCAGAGGCTTTTTTTGATCTCTTTAGACATGGAAGACAAAGTGATTGATACAAAAACAGAGCCCACAATCCTGACGGATCATAAAGCAGTTACAGTTACCACTGATACAAAATCAGTTGGGCAGAATAGAAATAAAGGCTATTGGAAGTTAAATAAAACACTTGTACAAAACAAAGAATTTAGAGATGAAACCGAAAAAATTATAAATAAGCACTAGAGACAAGCAAAATTGTTAAATAATTCTGGAAAATATTGGGAACTAATGAAATCTGATATTGGGAATCTGGCAATTAAAATTTGAAAAGGCTTGCAAAAGAAAAAAGGGAGACTGAAAATCACATAATTACTCAAATAATGAATTTATCTGAGAAACCCACCTTGTCTGAACAGGAAACTTAAGAATAATCATCTTTACAATCTGATCTTGACAAAATCTATGAAGGAAAAGCCAAAGGTGCCTTTATTAGACCCGGAAGGAAATGGCTAGAACTGTGGGGAGCGTGAAATAATGAGGCTGAATTATTTCTTAATTCAGGTTTTAATGATACCTTCACATGACTTCTGACTTTTTTCCTTCCCCCCCAACTAACTGGATCCCAGCTTGCTGTTGTCTGTCTGCGTCTAACTGCTGACCGTCGAAAGAAATTATGGAATTAATAAGCTGGCCTTTGAATGCAATTGACACTATTTTTTCAACAAGGAAAAGTGCTCCGGGGGAAGCTGTTTGCCCCGCAGGGACGGCTCCAGCGGGCTATTTACGGGAGACAAGTAATTGGAGGATCTTGTGCCTGACTAATCTCTCTATCGAAGATATTGAAGATTTGTATGTCTTCGTAATAATGGTGATTGGGATCGTTCTGATTGGAACTGGGATTGTCCTGGTGTACCGCAAATTGCTGAAGATGGATACAACCTATCAAAATGCTGGCCAGGCGAGGTGCATCCATCAAATTGAAAAATTGGAGAAGACCCTGATAGCGACAAATGGAGAACTGTCTCGGAAGGTGGATTACATCATGATTACGCTTAGGTCTATCCACGACGGACTCAACGCCCCGCAATGAAGGATTAAGTACTGAATCTACAGAAGAAAATAAAGTTCCTTCTCTGTGATCAGTTCTATTTGGCTCAATTTCCCTACAAAAATTCCTCCTGATTGTCTGCAGTCTGTTTTTCCAAAACACTGAGCACAAGGCCTTGGACAGCAGCTGCTCGGACAATTGCCAAGGACGATTGCCAGTAGCCAGACAAAACATCTCCTGCCAAAGTGTCCTTGTTGTTCTTACTGGTACAACACTTGCTTCAACAGTGCACTCATATTGATCCACAAACTGACAAATAAGATTCACTCACTGCTCTCTTTGTGTCCTGTGAAATCTTGGTCCGCTGATGTGCATTGAGGGCTTTTTTTTTTCCTTGTAATCATAATATTGATCATGTGACCAGTATTCTGAATCAATGATTTTTTTGCTCCTTCCTATTGTATTATTTCTTATGCTACCTGTACCCTCCTGCTGACAGGCGCGTTTCAGACGCACGCCGCGGCACGGAAATGCAGGTTCATTTTCTGTGTCAAGTCAAATTCTCTCGTATGTTATCAGTGATCTGTTAATGTACTTGGCAATAAATCTTTTTCTGATTCTGATTCTGATTCTGACATCGCCAGCCATCTCTCAAGAACAGAAGAGAATGAGCTGAGTCAAAACCTTCTTATTTATACATCCAAGATCAAAGGAAGAATCACATATCACCGTCAAAACCCCCTATTGACAATAACTCTCCCCCCGAGTCCTTCAGTCCTCCGCCTGGCCCCCAGGAGGTCAGGAAGTCCTTTCGGCTCCTTATCGCCGTACCTCCGTCTTCTTGCTGTTATTCACAGGCGGTCCAGACATATTGTCCCATCCAAGACGTGAGGTCAATCCACACATGCAATCTCAAGCATCCCGTTGTGCTTATACATATGTAGGTAAAAATACATGAGCTACAAGAACAAGGTGAAAATGAACTAAATATTTTTTCAGTCTAGAGAAGAGGAATTTAGAGCAGTCTTCCATCAGTAAACAGGATAAACAGTTTAATATGTGAAGATGAAAAGATTATTTCAAATTATGTGACACATTTTTACCAAAACTTATGTATGGCCAATTCAGAAAATGAAGAGAATATGGACACATTTCTTAGTGAAGAGGGAAATTACACCAACAGTATAAATGACAACTATAAGTCAGTTTGTGATCAGGAAATAAATATGATTGAAATTCAAGAAGCCATCAGTTCTCTGAAGGATCACAAATCTCCTGGAAATGACGGCTTAATGAATGAGTTTTATAAATCCTTTGCTGAGACATTATCCCCCTTTTTTAAGGTTCTTTTTGAAGAAGCTATACAGAAAGAAGAATTACCAGCCATTCTTCACCAAGGCTTAATAAAATTAATCCCCAAACCAAAAAAATATGGATTAAGTATTGAAAATTGGAGACCAATTAGTCTTTTGAATAATGACACCAAAATATTTGCACTTGTTTTTGCCAAAAGGTTAAAATCAGGATTAAATGATGTCATTGATGAGCAACAATCTGGTTTTATGTCAGGGAGAAATATATGTAATAACATTCAATTGGTATAAGATATGACTGATTATAATGAATATATCTTGAATGAGAGTTTTATCCTATTTGTTGATTTTTATAAAGCATTTGATACCATAAGTCATAGATTAAAGTTTCAGACCATTCAACACTTTGGATTTGGAAGCTATTTTCTGAAGCCGTCACTACCTTGTCCAAGGGCAGCAACAGCTCAGTTCAGTTGGCCCACGGTACAACACGGAGATTTGAGATTGGCCGCGGAATTACACAAGGCTGCCCTCTGAGTCCCTTTCTGTTCCTTCATGTACACAAATTATGGCAACACACTTTAAAAAAGGACATTTCTGGGTATTCAGGCCTTGTACAAAGAATTCAAATTATCTCAAATGGCAGATGACACTACAATTTTTGTATCTAATAAAGGTGAAGTGAGCAAGGCAGTTGACTGCATTCAGGAATTTTCAGATGTTTCAGGATTGAAAATAAATCTAAATAAATCAGTTTTGTTTCCACTAAAAGACTGCAACTTATTAGAAATTAATGATATTCCTGTTAAAGACAAGGTAACATATTTGGGAGTGATTATTGGAAAAAATGATCGATTAAGCAGCCTTTCCAATTTCTACTCTATAATAGAACAAATAACCAAAACATTTAATATGTGGTTGATGAGAGATCTGTCTCTAAATGGTGGAGTCCTGTTATCTAAAGCTGAAGGAACATCCAGATCTGTTTGTGTGTCCTTATCACTAGAAATGCCTACAGAAATGTCAGAAAAAAATAAAAAATTCCTATGGACGAATAAAAACCATTATTTAAAAAAGGATGTATTGTGTAATGCTAAAAAATATGGTGGTCTGGAAGTTTTAAGTTTTGAAATGTTAAATAAGTTATTTAAAATAAAATGGTTAATCGACCTAATTAATGGGAAAGATTCTATTTGGAAAACCTTCCCCAAACGTACTTTTAATTTGATGGGCGGGGCTAAATTATTACTTAAATGTGATGATGCAATTGAAAAGCTCCCTGCAAAGCTGTCCAGTTTTCATAAACAAGATCTGCTGACATGGAAACTCATCTACAAACAATTTTTTCCCAACTAATTATTATATATGGAATAACAGGAATATTCAGTACAAGAACAAATCTCTGTATTACACGAAATGGGCAGGTAATGGTATCCTCTTGGTTAAACAGCTTTTTAATACTGATGGTGTGGAAAGTGCAAATAACGAAGGCAAACTCTTGCAGCAGACTACTTTATTCACTCTCACATCAGTCATAACAGAAAAAGCATTTCTTCAATACACCAGGGTCTCTCCTTTTATATCCTCCACCCATCTCACATCTGCATGACATCTCACATCACAATACATTCAACCCTTCTCCCCCCAGCTACTCCTTCCTGCTACATCACCATAATCTCTCCCATCTCAATAACTATTGCCCTCATCTGTTTACTCTCTGCATCCCATCTGAGATGATTAACCCCGTGTCAACCCCCCCCCCCCCCCAAGAATCTCAGACCGAGTTTCAGTCCTCACGTCCTTTTGGCTTCAGTCTCCTCCCGTATCTGCTGTAACGGGGGTTCTCCGCCTCCGCGGCACTGCTGTGCCGGTGGGGGGCTCCTGGGGGTGTGTCTGTCTGCGGGTGGGCAATGGTGAGCGGGGGGAACCTTCGACTTGCCCGTGTGGCTGCTCTGATGAGTCGTTTACCTGGGGAGTTCTCCATGGGGGTCTTCCATGCCGAGGGGTCCGAGCCAACATCACTTGCTCGTCCGCCACCACAAAGGCGGGCTTAAGTCTGTCTATACATATTTTCTCCCGACGACCCCCCAAGTCTAACAAAAAATGTTTGTCCCCTGGTTCCAGCACTCTGAACGGGACATCGTAGGGTGGGTGCAATGGGGGGCAGTGGGCATTGTGCCTGACAAACACGAACGCCGCGTTCTTCAAAGTTTTTGGCACGAAAGTGCGTGGAACACAGTGGTGGGCCAGGCCTGGTAGCGTGCCTGTATCTGCGCTATGCTGCAAACGCTGAGACAGACAGTTGTCCGGCACAAGATTATCTGGTAAAAATTCCCCGGTGAGCCGCAGTGGCTGAGAAAAAAACAAGCTCCACCGGGGAAGCCTCCAAATCCTCTGTTGGTGCGGAACGCAACCCCAACAAAACCCACGGCAACTGGCCTACCCAATTTGCATCCGTCAGCGAAGCCCTGAGCGCTGCTTTCAGTGACCTATGGAAACGCTCGCATAACCCATTGGCCTGTGGGTTGTACGCGGTTGTGCAATGAATTGCAACACCCGGCTACGGGCCATCGCGGACCAGAGGTCAGAAACAAACTGAGTGCCCCTATCAGACATGATGTCCGACGGGATGCCAAAACGTGCCCCCATGTTGTCAAAAAAGCGCACTCCACGTCCGCGGACGCAGTTGCCAAAAGCGGGACTGCGTCTGGCCAGCGTGTGGTGTGGTCCACCACTGTCAGAAAGTGCATGCACCCCTGCGATGGCGGGAGGGGGCCCACGAGGTCCACGTGAACATGGTGGAACCTCTTAGCTGGTATACGAAACAGTTCCAAAGGAGCCTTCGTGTGTCTGTGTACTTTGGCTCGTTGGCACGCTACGCAGGCTGCAGCCCACTCTTTCACTTGTTTGCGCAGGCCTGGCCATACGAACTTCGCTCCCACCATTTTGACTGACGCGCGCACTCCTGGGTGTGCCAGAGTGTGAACTGACTCAAACACTCGGTGGTGCCAAGCAACTGGGACGTTGGAGATGGAGACGTCCCGTGGAGATGTCGCAGATTAGGGGGGGGGGCTGCCGTCTTGCAGTACTCTGCTCTCCAGCCTTAACCTTGTTGGTCCAGATTGGAGCGCGCACACGTCCGCATCGCCAATCTGCTCTGCGGCCATGGCTGTATAATCTATCCCCACGCAGACCGGGGCCACTCCTGCGCGCGAGAGGCAGTCCGCCACCACATTCAGTTTACCGTCCACATGCTGAATATCTGTCGTAAACTCCGAGATCGCGGCCAGCTGTCTCTGCTGCCGGCCCGACCATGGTTACAAAACATTGGCCATTGCGAACGTTAGCGGCTTGTGGTCCACGAATGCAGTGAAGCTGCACCCTTCCAGCCAGAACTGGAAGTGGCATATGGCCAGGTGGAGAGCCAGCAACTCTCTGTTGAACGCGCTGTATTTACACTCACTGTCGCGCAAAGCCCTGCTGAAAAAAGCGAGCGGCTGCCAAGAACCGGCGATGCGTTGCTCCATGACGGCCCCCATGGCCACGTCCGAGGCGTCGGTAGTGAGTGCTATCCAGGCCGCCGGGTCCGGGTGCGCCAACAGTGCAGCGTTTGCCAGGGCTGTTTTAACCTCAGAGAATGCCTGCTCCCGCTCCAGAGTCTATTCGACTCTGTCCGCCAGTTTCCGTTTCTTGAGCGCGGCGTACAATGACTGCATGAGCTGAGCTGCGCAGGGGAGGAACCGGTTATAAAAGCCATCCCCAAAAACTCTTGCAGTGCCCTGACCGTCTGAGGCCGGGGAAAATTCACCACGGTGCGCACCTTGTCGGGCAAGGGTATCGCTCCCTCTGGTGAGACGCGGTGCCCCAAAAAGTCAATCCCCGTCACGCCGAACTGGCATTTTGCCGGGTTGATTATTAACCCGTGCTCCTTCAACCTCCAGAAAACCGTCCTGAGGTGGGTTACGTGTTCATCCTCAGACGCGCTGGATATCCACCAGGATATCATCCAGGTAGACAAACACAAACGGCAGATCGCGCAACACCGCATCCATCATGCATTGGAATGTCTATGACGCACCTTTTAATCCGAAGGGCATGTGTACAAACTCAAACAAGCCAAACGGAGTTATTACCGCTGTTCTGGGTGTGTCCTCCACGCGCACTGGGACCTGGTGGTAACCGCGAACCAGGTCTATTTTAGAAAAAATGCGTGCCCCAGCGAGGTGAACGGAAAAAGCCTGAATATGGGGAATCGGGTAGCGGTCGTGCGCTGTGGCGTTATTCAACCTGCGGAAATCTCCGCATGGTCGCCACGATCCCTCGGCCGTAGGGACCATGTGTAGCGGGGATGCCCATGGGCTGTTTGGGCGCCTGATGATGCCCAACCTTTCCAAGTTGGCAAACTCCTCACACACTATGGCCAGTTTAGCTGCGTCCAGGTGCCGAGGTTGTGCAAAACGGGCGGTCCAGTGGTGGTGATAAAGTGTTCCACTCCGTGTTTGGTGCTGGCCGCCGAAAACGTCGGGACCGTGAGTGCTGGGAACTGGGTGAGCAGTGTGTGGAACTTACCGCCTGGAGCTGTGACGTTGGCTTGTGTTATTGGCCCGGCCCCTCGAGCTGTACAGGGGAGAGAATCAAAAGACATTGCATTAACCAGGCATCTGTTAGCAACATCGACTAGCAACCCGTGTGCACACAGAAAATCAGCTCCCAGGATTGGGAAACTCAGTGCCGCTATGACAAAAGTCCACTCGTACATACGGCCGTGTAGGGATAAAGTCAGTGTTCTCTCACCAAAAGTCTTAATCTCCGAGCTGTTTACTGCTACCAGCTGGGGGCTGCTAGCTCCCGCTAGCCGGTCGGCGTAGGACGGCAGGATGAGGCTCTTTTGGGAGCCAGTGTCTATGAGGAACTGTCTTCCCGAGTGCGAGTCTGTCACGTAGAGCACCTTGTTCTCTTCATCGGCGGTCGCAGCTGCTACTGAATGCCGGCCTTTGCATTTCCTGAACACTTGAATTGGCACGGTGGCACACATCTGTGTGCGTTCTCTCCAAAGAGGCGGTGGTAGAAGCAGACCGTGTCTCTCTGATCTTTCCTTGCCCCTGCTGCCGCTACCGTCGCCGGTTCCTCCCCTCCGCTGGTCGTCTCGCTGGATTCCGACGCCGCTGCGTTCACTGTGAGGGCTCTGGTTGTGAGGGTGATCCGATCTGCCTCATGGGCTAGTGCACAGTAGTCACGCGCGGCCAGCAACGACAAATTGGCAAGGACCGCTCTTGCCTCTGTTGGGAGGTTCCGGAGGAAAAGGTAGGCAAACAGAAAATGTCCGTCGTCCGTGCCCATCAACGCCAATATCTTCTCCATCAGTTCAACTGCCAACCCATCTCCTACCTTGGAGCGCCTCAGGAGCCTCTCTGCTCTCTCACAGTCCGAGAGCGTGTAGCACCGGGTCAGCGCAGCCTTGAGAGCCCCGTATTTGTTGTGGGCTGGAGGCTGTTGGAGCAGGCTCGCTACTTGCTGAGACGTGCGAGCGTCCAGCGCTGCGACCACATAGTAATATCTGGTATCATCTGCCATTATTTCCCGGAGGGCAAACTGAGCCTTGGTGTGGTGGAGCCAAGACCATGGGTCGTGCAGCCCAAGTCCGGTAGTTTGACCGAAACAGCGCATGCGTTGCTGGGGGGTCCCGTCCAGGCTGTCTCTGGGGTGCTTGCCGCGATGCTGGGGTTTCCCGTCCGGGCCGACTCCGGGGTACTTGCCTCATGTTCCATAATTCATCAAGGGGTCACCAGTGTGGAGAGTGCAAATAACGGAGGCAGACTCATGCAGCAGATTACTTTATTCACTCTCACATCAGTCATAACAGAAAAAGCATTTCTTCAATACACCAGGGTCTCTCCTTTTATATCCTCCACCCATCTCACATCTGCATGACATCTCGCATCACAATATATTCAACCCTTCTCCCACCACTGTCTCCCAGCTCTCCTTCCTGCTACATCACCATAATCTCTCCCATCTCAATAACTATTGTCCTCATCCGTTTACCCTCTGCATCCCGTCTGAGATGATTAACCCCGCGTCTACAGTGGGCTCCTATTAACCTATACTGAATTCCTATCCACATTTAATTGACCTGTTCCCTCCAAAGAATATGCAGTGGTATTTGATGATTTACCAAGAGGTGTGCTGCAGCTTTTTAGAGGCACAACAGCCAACCTGCAAGATAATGACCCTCTTAATAGTGGTATATTCATTGGTGAATTGGACATTAGCAAAAAGAAGTGTTCCAATAAATCTGTTAGAACATTACTACAGATGGTGACCCTGCTCTGCAGGACGTCTTTCTGGTCTTCTTTGGATGGAGAAATTAAATGGGACAAAACTTGGTTAAATGAAGGGAAATTCTGTGTGAACAATAAAGTTAAAGAAGTGTCTTATAAAATACTGCACAATATATTTCCAGTTAAAAAAAAAAAAAACTCTGGAGAGATTTAGACTTGATATTGAATATTCCTGTACCTATTGTGGACTTAATGTGGAAACAATTTGTCATTTGTTTTATCAATGTATGCATACCAGAATGTTTTGGACTGATGTGGAACTTTTTATCAGAAGGAAATGTCAGCAAACAATTCAACTCCAAGAAAAGATGTTATAATATATTTTGAAAAAAGGACATGAACAAAGACACCATCTTCTTTATTCAACTGATTCTGCTTTTGGGAAAATTTCACATTCATTAAAAAAGATGGACAGACTCCAAACCAAACTCTGAACATTTCCGAATGAACTTCTACAACACAGCATCACACTGAAAGACCTTGAAAACAAGAAGGCAGTTAGAACAAACTGTGTTTTTGATCAATTTCATCTGAACAACTTTTTTTTTAATATTTTTTTTTTATTGGTATTGTGGGCGACCCCCACAGCCTACGGACAAGCAGAGTGCTCAGCTGGAGCAATTAGCAGAACAGTGAGATGTATGGACTGATATCAATAGGCATCCTCTCTTTGTCTAATCCCGGTGCCAGTAATCCTGCTATTGATATGTGTGACTCTAATGCAAATGCCCATGCACCGGGGACCCTTATCTGATCCGCCACACTGGTGACCCCGAAGAAAAGAACACTCTGACGATGAACGAACGCAGCCCCCCGACGGTGACTCCGACGACGAACGAACACAGCTGCCTGACGCGAATGGACTGCCCTCCCTTCTGCCATACGGGAGACCTCGACGCAGAGCCAACACCAGGCGAACTCCTCGGTGATCATCCACGACTGGGAGAGCTGCAGAAAGCATCATGGTGCGACCCTCGCCTGAGATCTGGACATCCACGCTGGGACCGGCCGAGGGACAGGGAACGTCTACTCCCTCTCACCGCTCCTCCGCATCCACACGAGCGCGCACGCACCTCGTCCTCTCTCCACGACGGCGACCTCCAGGGCCGGACGGAGAACGCAGCGCGTGGACCAGAACGCACCATGACCCGGCACGAGTGAACGACAGCAACAGCCAAGACAGGGAGGACCATCGACGCCGACGACGTTGATCTCCATCAAGCTCCCTGACCCTGATTTGCCTCGCGACAGCGGACCTGCCATGCACAGAAGCCCCGCATGAGAACAGCGCAGCTGGAAGGTACGTGGCCGCAGCGCGCGCCGTGCACCAGAGACAAGCTGGCTCAACAGACTTATACATCGTCCCCCGCTGCTGCGCACACGGCTCTTCAGGGCTGCTCACACACCTGAAGCACACACGCAGCCCGCACACAGGATTTTGTATGGGTCTCAGCCACGGCGCACAATGGGAATTCAGCCGTCAGCTGTCCCCGAGGGCTTTAGGGCTGCGCGCGCACCTAAAGCCAACACGCCAAGTCCCTCACACAGCTTCAGCTCCTGTTTTTCTTCATGGCCGCTACGCATCCTCGCAGAACTGAGCCGCGAGACGAGTCAGAGACAAATTTTTCTTCTCACAGCCGCTGTGGATCTCCGCCATGTTCAACGGGACAGCCCCTCAACATCGTGGATCCACATGCAATTTTTGCGCGGCCCAGACAACTTCGCCGTCCCGGGCCGGCACTTGCTACCCCCACCCCCCCTCCCTCCACCTCCGCCTGCACAGAGCTTTTCCCACAGCTCGCTACCAAAGCCAGACGATCGAGGCCTCAGCCCCCTGCTGAGCCCTCTGGGGGGGAGTGGTGTGGACGACCCCCACAGCCTACGGACAAGCAGAGCGCTCAGCTGGAGCAATTAGCAGAACAGTGAGATGTGTGGACTGATATCAATAGGCAGCCTCTCTTTGTCTAATCCCGGCGCCAGTAATCCTGCTATTGATATGTGTGACTCTAATGCAAATGGCCATGCTTTACTGCTGTGCATGTATTGTCTGTAGCTGGGTATATAAGACAACTGCATATCGCTTGCTCTCTCTCTTTTTGACCACTTGCGTTGCCTGTTTGCTGACTAGAGACACAGGGCTCGCTCCAGCGTGCTCCCACAGCGCTGGGGTGAACTCTCGTGATGGAGGATGAATAAAACACCCTTTTAAACTTCAGTTCGCCGTGTCTGCCTGCACTTATTCCGTGCCACCACATTTGGGTACCCCTTATCTCATCCGCTACAGTATATATCCTCACTTTTACTTTTAAAAAGATGACTCAGCAGCCATATTGCCGTTTTAAGGCATTCCTTTTTTTTTATCTTAGCAATAGATTTATAAAAACTTTTAAGTAATTTATAAATGCTATATTTTAACATTTTTTTAGCTAATCATAACTTTACATTTTATTTTCCAGGCTGCTACGTGTGCAACTTCCTGTCTCCAGCTCACACGAGGGCGCCCTTTCCACGCAACTTCGTGTCACTTCCGGTCCCCAGAACCGCCTTTTATATCTATGGGTACACCATAGACATACATAAAGCTTTATCTATGTCATTGCGGTACACAGAGGAGTCGGCGGCCATATTGCCATTGTATCCAGATGGGTCTCGCTGTTGTGGTCTTTTCAAGCAGTTTTTAACAAAGTACACAATACAAAATCTTTTTACACATTTCTGGATCTTTTTACATATTTGTGGATCAGTTCTACGCTTACAAATAGTTTTGCAACAATAAAAGCTTCAGACATGTTCACAAGAAAAACCTGGAATGTTGGTGGAGAGACACTTTAATATTTCTTCCTCCACTGACCAGAAACAGGAGCAGTGATCCTTCTATTTTCCACTGATGCCATTGGTGGATCATGTTGATCACAGTGACATGATCCAGAACTCTTTATGTTTTGGACTATGATAAGCCTGTTTAAAAAAAATAAAATAAATCAGGCTCTTAAATCAGAGGTTAAACCTGACAGAAACATAATATAGGAACTTAAACAAGCGTGTATAAAGAGAACAACACCACCATCTAGTGGCAGATGTTTTGCTCTCAGCCCCACCTACAACACCTGTGAACGGAAGTGAAAGATTTTCAACACAAAGATGCCATTACATTGAACACAGGTGGATTTAGCGAAGAAAGCTGATTGTGTGGATTAAATAGTCAGCTGGACTGTATTTTGGTGAGTCTGGTTAAAACATCAGTGGAAATGGCTGAGAAAACTGCTCTGGTTGAAAACTTCCTGAGCTGTTCTGTGTGTTTAGAGACGTTCAGAGATCCAGTGTCTCTGGGCTGCAACCACAGCTTCTGTTCAAGCTGTCTGCAGAAATTCTGGGAACAAACGGAAATCAAAAACTGTCCCATTTGTAGGAGAAAATCATCTAAAGATAATCTTGTGGTGAACTTTGCTCTGAGGGAACTGGCTGATTCCTTTGCTGGGAGACACAAATCTGGATCATGTGAAACAGAAAAAGAAAAGAAGATGGAGGCTGTGTGCAGTAAACACCAAAAGGAGCTTCAGTTGTTCTGTGTAGACGAGCAGAGAGCTGTGTGTCCTGTCTGTGATTTTCCTCACCATCAGAGTCACAAAGTGGTTCCTATAGAAGAAGCAGTCAGTGACCTGAAGGAGCAGCTGAAATCTGACTTAAAGTCTCTGCAGGACAAGAGGAACAAATACAAACAAGTGGAGGAAACCTACAAAGAAATGATTGAACACACCAAGAAGCAGCTGTTGATGTCAGAGAGTCAGATCAGAGCAGAGTTCAACAAGCTGCAGCAGTTCCTGAAAGAGGAAGAGGAGTCCAGACTGGCAGCTGTGAGGGAGGAAGAGGAGCAGAAGGGGAGGACTCTGAGCAGAGAGATGAAGAGGATTCAGAAGCAGATCTCCTCTCTGTCAGACAGCATCTCTGCTGTTGAAGAAGAGCTGCAGAAACACAAGGGGCCGTTCCTCAGCAGTTATCAAGCCACTCAGAGCAGAGCCAGAGCCCAGAGGTCGGTGTCAGATCCACAGCTGGTCTCAGGAGGGCTGATAGATGTGGCCAAACACCTGGGCAACCTGTCCTTCAGAGTCTGGGACAAGATGAAGGACAAGGTCCACTTCAGTCCTCTCATTCTGGACCCAAACACTGCAAACAGGTGGCTCTATCTGTCTGATGATCTGACCAGTGTGAGATGTGGGGACACAAAGCAGAAACTTCCTGATAATCCAGAGAGAAACACTAAGTATACCAATGTTTTTGGGTCTGAGGGCTTCAGCTCAGGGAAACACAGCTGGGAGGTGGAGGTGGGAGATCTTCCTGTGTGGGATGTGGGTTTAGTTAAAGAGTCAGTTAACAGGAAGGGAGAGCGTTTTGCTTCACCAAAATATGGAATCTGGTGTTTATATCATCGCAGTGGAGAATATACTAATGGTGTTGGTCGGCCTGTCTCAGTGAAGAAGAGTCTCCAGAGGATCAGAGTCCAGCTGGACTATGACAGGGGGGAGGTGTCCTTCTACAACCCTGAAGTCATGACCTGCATCTACACTCACAAAGACACTTTCACTGAGAAAATGTTCCCATATTTCTGTGTTGGAGAAGCTAAAGATGCCAAAACCTCGGATATCAAAATCTGTAAAACTGAGATTTGATTGTAAAGTTGAGGAAGGTCAAAGTGATTTAATTTTACTGGTGAACATTTGTGGCTATTTTACTGGTTTATGAACAAAAAATTCCTTTACTTCTCCTGATTTTCTGATACTGGAAATGGTTAAATTTAAACAAAATGGATTCTAACAAGAAGGCATTGATGTTAAACAATGATATGAAGAAAATGGAGTCATCATTTTATTTTATTTTACATTTACAAAATCAATAACAGATTTGAGTCTAATGATTAATGGGTGAATTTGTTCTATTTTTAAATATTTACCAAAAATTCTTTGAATATTAAAATGTTTTATTTTTTCAACCAAAGTTTGACATTTTTGACACTTATTTTTAGTTTCAAACTTCCATTCAGTGGAATATATTTCTTGAGTCAATATTCTTGTTGATAATGTTCATATTATTATTGAGAATGGATCATTATGGATATTGATGCAATAATTCACATTTTATCTGACATTTGTACTGTTCAATTCAGTTTTTTCCACACAAACCTGCTTGTGAAACTTTAAAAACTGAGGAAATTTATGATTTTATACAGAATCTCAGAATCTTAGAAAATTCTTGTCTTGATCAAAACTCCACAAGACTGATTGATGTCAATATTTTTGAGTCTGACTTCTTGGTGTCATATTGAAGGATTAAAGTGTATTTCAGTGATTGAAGATCAGCATTTATTTCCTCATGGTTTCTTCAGTTGGAGCTGCTGCTTGTTTCAGAGTTTTTCTCTAAACTTCATGTGTCAGATGTGAAACAACACATCAGCACATTCAGCATTTAGTCTCATTAACGGTGGATTTGCTGTTTTTGATCAAATCTGATCAAAGTCTCAGAAACATGAGTGAACTGATCTGCTGCTTTATTTCTGTCAATAAAACCATCAAAGCCACGCTGCAGTTTGATGTGTGGAAACACAGAAGGACTCTGACTGTTCTATTGAAACTGTCATTTTATTGAGAACAGCTGAACACATTGTCTTGAAGTCAGAGAAAGACGTGTAGCAGTAAGAGAACAGAGCAATAATGTGAAGAATCAGAGAACGAGAGGATTAATATTATTCTCCAGAAGAAAGCCAAAGAGACAAAGTGAAAGTAGAGAGAGGAGACAGCAGAGAAATGATGGAATCAGGCTGGAAACAGAGGGAGAGGAGAAGAGAGAAAGAGTCCCTACGAAGAGAAGACCACTCAGTGGTGTCGGTGCAGCTTAGTCACTGCTGGAGGAAGAAGATGAAGTTCAGAGAGGCTCCAGCTGATCTCAGTGATGCTTCATGTGACTGAATGACAGGAAGCAGCAGAGCTCACACTGACCTCAGCAGGAGGACACTTCATGGAGTTTCTGGGCAGGGCTGCACCATGAAGCCCTGATCCTTCATTCATCTGATCCTTCACACTCAGTCAGCATTTATCTGTCACACTGGAGACATTTTAGTGCCAACTGTGCAGACCTCAATGATCTGAATGGAAGCTGCTGATTCTGCTCCACCAGGGCTCTGCAACCTGTGGTTCTGGAGTCACAGATGGATTTTTGGTCATAACCAGCGGCATTAGTATTTAGTATCGTTAGAACAGGCTGACCTAGACATTAACATCATTACTGGATCAGACAACAGTACAATGTCTCAGTTCATCTTGAAAGAACAAATCTTCATTTGATCAAATCTTTATCAGCTTCATAAAAGGTGCTGAAGAGTTTGGTGGGATAGTTCACACAAGTAGAGTCCTGGATTCTAGGAGGTTTGAAGTGATCTATGTCCTACTCTGGTTAAGTGGTGATGATGTAAGAGGACCAAAGTGTGAAGAAAAACAGCAGCAACTACAGACAGCACAAGTGGGTTGTTGAAGTGTTCTCATGTGCAGCAGCAGCTGCTTAAAGGTCAAACAATCATCAGGAACCTTCCTTTACACCACTGACTGCTTCTCTCATTTACTCTGAGGGGAAAAGTGGATTTTAGCATCTTAAAATATATAAAATCCTCAGAAAGGAGAGCGATTCAACTGCTGCAAAGCAGTCAATCCATCTCTTCTCCAAGCATCTTTTAGCACCACTGCCCAGGAAAATACATGCAGTTCCTCTGGCAGCCACTTGAGGCCTTGCTCCAGAAGTGAGTCAATCCACCAAGACTACCATGTTAAATATAAATATTCATCTGTTTTTCTATGAACCTGAAGTTCTCTGCGTGGTTGCATTGATTGTCAGGTGTCTTAACGCTAATGATGCCTTCATCCTGAATGTAAATCATAAATCTGCATCACTCTGCTGGCAAGAATACAGCCACCAGAGTTGAGAACAACCAGCAAAGATTGACCTGTGGAGCGGCAGAGTTACTTCTATAGTTTACGGAGCCCCTAAGGGGACACGGTGGAAAAAAAACAAATGGTGTAACACTCTTCTATGAGAATATTACTACAAACATGGGCTGAAATGATTTCACTCTTAACATGCTTATATGGTTTTGTGGATTATTATTATTATTCAAAGTGCACAAAATAATGATTATACAACAATTCTGTCTATACCCCTTATTTACCACACCCACAATGTATTTACACAATTTATATTCACACAAGAATAATTCGATAGTGTTCAGTTGTTCAGTATTGTTCCCAATCTTTGCCTGCAAAAATAAAGGAGAAAAAGTGGTCCAATAAAGTCACCCAAAAACAAACAGGACATCACTGTACAGCTGACCAAAAAAAAAACAACAACCCTGAGCTCAGTCAAGATGGATCTGAGAAAAAATGATGAGTGAGAGACAAGAGGGAATGTTTTCACTGGCTTTGGGTCTGCTGCCCTTCTCTCAGGTTACACAGCAAATTCCCCGGTCCAGTGTCCTCCTCCTGGGCCAACCAACCTGCCGTTTCACGGCATGGATGCCGTCAGCCGCCGGTCCCACGTAGACTCCCAGCAGACCGTCGCTCCTCCCGGTTGCTCCAATTGTCTCAATGAAAGGCCCTTCTTTCAGTTGTCCATGTGACAGCCACTCCCGGTGACAGCGGGCCTGTCAGTCTGTGAGTCTGTAAGTGAATGAATGTCTTGCGGCGCCTTCCGCCTTCCTAATAACGTCGCTCCCAGCTGCTGGAAATCAGTGGGGCCCCTCCCATGACCAGCTGATGTAGTGACAGGTAAATTATGTCTTCACATACATACATTCAGAAAGTGGAACATGACTATCACCAGGCACAAACATGAAATGAAGCATTTTTAAATATTGCATCGTATCAATTAAGATACCCAGGTCCTCCTTTTATGTGGCTGCCATTCTCTCCGTAAAAGGGGTGATGCAATTAAATATGTGGCAGTGCTACAGCGGAAAAAAAATAAAGTTAAGTTTCTGGTGTGCACCAGATACTTTCGCGTATGCACCAGAAACTTTCGCGTGCGCACTGGAAACTTTCACGTGCTCAGGAGAAAGTTTCTGGAGCAGTCAGAAGGCTTATCTGGACATAATGGCAGCTGAGGTGGATTTAGTGACTTTCCTGAAGGCAAGAAATATAACTGACAGTATCGTCAACCAGCTTAAAGACGATAAGGTAGCCTATAGGCCGTGGGACAAGGTCTGAAAAGATGAACTTTCGTTTGACGACTCACCGAACCAAGTTCTGTTAGTTGCATCTTAAAGATGACATATACTGTAATATTAAAACACATTTTTCTGGAAAAATAAGTTGCATATTAAATTATAGAACTAATTTAAAAGCTTATCTTTACAGCGACCCAAAACTGACTCCTGCCTAGTTTAGCACTTTCTCACTAGATGGCCTATGTGCAGTTAGCACATCTGTCTATGTGCAGATGTGCTAACATGTGCAGTTATCTCATCTCCGGTTCCGCCAGACCGGTGGCGCCACACGAGTCGGCTGCCTGTTGCAACAGCCTTTTTTTTTTTTTTTTTTTTAATCTTCCTTCCTTCTTCTTTCTACACCTTTCACTCTGTATATATATCACGGATGCACGGATCGCCCCGGGGGTCTCCCGGGTCGGCGGATGGAGCCACGGTTTGCAGCGGGAGACGCTACAGCGGGGAGGAGCTAGTGCTAGCTAGCACTTGGCCGCCGCTCGGTGCTAATGGGAAACTCGACATACCGGGAGCTGTAGCGAAAACGACGCGGGTGCCGGGCTGGAGTTTAGGCGGCGTGCAAGAAATATAAGACAGAATAATAAAGAGCGATGGCAAGAACCAAGCAGACCGCCCGTAAAATCTACTGGAGGAAGAAGCCCCCCAGGATGCAGCTAGCCGCCAGGGCTGCTCGGAGAGGCGCTCCGGCCACCGGCAGAGTGAAGAGGCCTCGCCGTCACAGGCCCGTGGCTCTGAGAGAGATCCGTCGCTGCCAGAAATCCACGGAGCTGCTCATCCGTAAGCTGCCCGTCCAGCGCCTGGTGAGGGAGATCGCTCAGGACTTCAAGACCGTCCCGCGTTTCCTGAGCTTCGCCGTCATGGCTCTGCAGGAGACCAGCGAGGCCCACCTGGTGGTCTCTTCTTTGCTAAGGGGGTCACCATCATGCCCAAAGACTTCCAGCTGGCCCGCTGCATCCGCGGAGAGAGAGCTTAGACTTTCTGCTGCACATTCACCGACCAACCATAATGCTCTGCACTGTGTGTCTATATATACGTATATATTTATAGTAATATGGACATATGTTTAGTAGATGTTGTTTTTTCTTGCCTTCTGATTGTTGCTCTGGGTGTTGCTGTCCCTGTGCTGTTGCAGTCCTGGAATTTCCCCATTGTGGGACTAATAAAGGCTTATCTTATCTTATCTTATATGTCAAAGTATTGAGTAGTGGAAGGATATAGATAGCAGAGACGGGGAAACTGCACTGGAATTGTGTGGAATAGAGGGAAAATGCCCCAACCATGTGACTCTGTTCTCAGGCGAGGATTCCTGCACAGAATGTACCGTATGTTTACCAATGTTACTATCCAACTTGGGCAGTCACAAATGATGTTATGCTAAGTTTACTGATGTCACCAGAATCAGAGATGCGAGAAAGAGGATCGAAAGGCGGAAAAGTGATCCAGAACCAAGTACTTCCAGGAAGCGTCAATCTGAACATTTCCTTCGATCAGCCCTTGACAATCCACCAAAAAAAGTAAGGCGTACAAAATCAGCGGATTTTGAGGAGAACAGGAAGCGACTGGATCTGTTCCCGGCTGAGTGCTGCATCTGTAAAAGGAATAAATATGAGAAGGACTCTCACAGGAAAGTACGGAAATTAGCACCGCTAACCCAATGCCTGACATATCAAGCAGCTGATGCACTGAAGGAAGCAGCAAAAGAAAAGAACGATGAGGAACTGCTTTTGAAAATAAGGCAAGTAGACATAGTTGCAAAGGAAGCAAAGTATCATAAATCTTGCTACAAGGAATATACAAGAACAACATCTTGCAGCAAAGAAAGAGCAAGTGTCAGTGATACAAATAAGTTTGACAATCAATTTGCAAAATTTTGCACTAACGTCATTGAACGACGAATCATTGAAAGTGGGGAAGTCATTAGGATGAACAAGCTGACTCATATCTTTGTAGAATACTTGAAAAAAGAAGCTGGTGGTGAGCCATTTGAAGACATATTTAGGAACTGTCAATTGAAAAGGCGACTCGTGAGCAGATATCCTGGCTTAATCTTTGTCAAAAACAAAACTAGGAATTTATGTGAACTAGTTCTTAGTGAAGTAAACAATGTTTCCAAGGTGATAGCTCAGGATTTTGGAAGCACAACTGAGACTGAAACTGAAGAGACAGAGTCTGAAAGTAAGGATAGTGGTGGCAATGCTGAAAATGCACGTTTATCTAGAAGAACAACGTTACTTGTACACAACATCGCTCTTCCTTCGAAACAAGATCAGTAAACTCCCAGATCAACAAGGACCATGGCCACCTACAGGCAAATATTTGGATGAAAATGCAGTGAAGGCATTTGTACCCCATGAACTTTTTAACTTTCTTGTGTGGTGTATTGGTGAAACAGACGTTATTAACTTTGAGGATTACCTCAGCGTCAACGCTGAAGCAGAACGCAAGATTCTTTCTGTTGCCCAAGATATAGTGTATCTAGCATCTTGTGGGAAAAAGTGCACACCCAAACATTTGGTTCTTGGCATGACTGTCCGCCACTTGACTGGATCATCTAAGCTTGTAGGAATTTTGAACGGCCTTGGCCATACCGTGTCACGTTCCAAACTTCTGGAGTATGACACAGCTCTAGCTGAACGTCAAGCTGCTTTAAATGATGCTCTACCCCCAGGTTTGAGTAAGAACATTCCCACCACATTGGCATGGGACAACAACGATGTCGGTGAAGACACTCAAACAGGTGCTGGCACAACCCACAATACAAACGGTATTGCCATTCAGTGGAACATGCAGGTGGACAAAAATCCCAATGATTTTCATCCACTTACAAAGAAATCACGCAAAAGAACCCTTGCGATGCCGGAGAAGAATCTGGCCCATTATTATAGTGGGAAGAAGGTTGGACCACCACATTCACTTGAAAATCAGGGCATCCACATAGATAAACTGGAAGAAAACAAAGCTGAGCATGTTGACTTGGCCTATGTTGTGACCAAGATGGCGGACACGGAGGATCCTCTCCCTGGTTGGACTGGTTTTAATACTCTACTACAAAGGGACATTCCTTCCATGAGCACTGTAGCATACTTACCAGTTATTGATGCTAGCCCAACAGACATGTCCACTGTGAACACTGTTATACAAAGAAGTCTACTTATTGCTGAGAAGCTGCAGTTGGAATGTATTGTGTTGGCCTTTGATCAGGCAATATACCATAAAGCCCAAAAGATCAGATGGCAAAGTGAAGACTTGCAGAGAAAGCTAGTAATCAGACTTGGCCAGTTTCACACAGCTAAAGCTTACCTTGCAGTGATGGGCAAACGCTTCAGTGGTTCTGGTCTTGAAGACATCTTTGTGGAATCAGGGATTGTGGCTCAAGGTTCAGTAAATGCAGTCCTCACAGGTAACCATTACAATCGGAGTGTCCGTGCACACAAAACCATGTATGAAGCCCTTATGAGGCTATGCTGGATGGAATTTCTTAAAAGTCTTCCAGAAGAAAGATGCTGTCAAGTTCAGGAAATCAGCAAAGAACTTTCATCAGCTTTTCCAACCGCTGTTTTTCAGGATGTAGCTGAATCAGAGGAGTTCAGTGCACTTAGTAGTGCTTTCAACAAGTTTGTGAGTGACAAATGTAATGAGAGCCAAACCTTTTCATTCTGGTGGTCATACATCAAAATGTTTGGATATTTCTTGATGTTTGTCAGGGCCTCCAGACAAGGCAACTGGGATCTTCACCTGTCTTCACTGGCAACATTAATTCCTGGCTTCTTCGCCTACGATCGCACCAATTATGCCAGGTATGCCCCAGTTTATCTCCATGAAATGATGAATCTTGCAACAACGCATCCAGAAATCCATGCAGACATGAAAAGTGGAGGTTTTGTGGTTCAAAGGCAGCAACTCTACGGTTTCAGTCAAGTTCCAGTTGATCAGACCATTGAGCAGACCATGAACCGGGACTCCAAAACAAAAGGTGGATTGACCGGGATCACATTGAAAAAGGGAGCTGTGCACAGGTGGATCCTTTCTTACCCAGCTAGAGCTGAACTTTGTGCAAGATGCGAAGAAATGGCTGGCAAAACTGATCAGACCAGAGCACGGAAGGATCTCGACAAATCCAGAATATCTTCTGATGAGCAGGCTGTACAAAATATGATGACAACAGTCAATGCCATGTGCAATCCTTTTGCAGTGGATGAGGACAGACTGATGAACATTGCTACAGGCAGAATAGCTCCAGCAGAGGTTGAGAATGACTTAAAGAGAGCTGAGGAAGTGGGGCAGTTGGCCTTCCAGAATTACGTTGAGGAGAGACTCATTGAAGAAAATAAAGACATATATTCTCCGATCAAACGCATGAAGTTAAAGATGTTTTCTGATGTATCAGGTAGTGTGCCAACTAAGGAGAAGTCCCAAAGTGTAGCCACTAAGGCCAGTACAGACCTGCTAGGGAGAATTATTGTTATAGCTAACTACTAACTAACTACTAACTAACCTGCACTTATATAGCGCTTTTCTAGTCACAAAGACCACTCAAAGCGCTTTCATTAATACTAACCCTCTATTCTCAGGGCCTATAGGAAACAAATATCTAGGGACAATTTAGAACAGCCAATTAACCTAACATGCATGTTTTTGGCATGTGGGAGGAAACCGGAGAAATCCCGGAGTAAACCCACGCAACACGGGGAGAACATGCAAACTCCACACAGATCACTGTTGGTCGGGGGCTGGGATCGAACCCACGAGCCCCACAATCCCCCGGCCAAGGGTAAACTGTGCTGCCGCAGTGCTAACCACTGCGCCACCGTGCAGCCCATAGGCAGAATAAGGAATATTGACATGAAAGAGGCTCTGAAGTACAGCCTGCACCCGTTTCCTCCATCTATCGCGACGCTTGAGGGAACTTCCACTGGCAAAAACTGACAAGTCAAAGCTACGGAAGCATCTGATGAGCCTAGCACCAACTGATTCTCCTGAAAGTCATCAGATTCAAGAGTCAACAGCATGCATTATGGATGGCATGGCTCTAATTCGAGAAATGACTGATGTTCCATCCACTTTTGGGAAGTTGGCTAAGCAAGTTCTTGAAAGGTTGGTTTCAGTTGCATTTTGACATGGTGCCAAACGAATAGACTTCGTTCCAGACCGATATCCAGTACACAGCATCAAAGGAGGCGAGAGGGATAGGTGTGCATCTCATGGCACAGAAAGAATGAAAATTACAGGTGCTGATCAGAAAACCCCGCGACAGTTCAGAAAGTTTCTACTCTGTGGAGAAAACAAGGAAAATCTGATTGAGTTCTTCTTCCATCAATGGAAAAATGCACAGCCCGATCAGATTAAGGACATTCATGTTGTAGTGGGTCATGGACCAGAGTGCCACCAGCTTTATGTTCAAAATGGGTGTGTCACAACATCAGCTGTTGAGGATCTCTGCTGTGACCACGAGGAGGCTGACACACGAATGCTGCTCCATGCGCAACATGCTACTAACCAGGGTGGTTTCAAAAATGTCGTCATTCGTAGTCAAGACACAGATGTATTTGTGGTAGCTGTGGCCTTTTTGGAGGACATAGCCGGCCAAAACCTGTTCCTACATCTAGGCCCGTGGAGTGAATTCCAGCTGGTTGCCATCAACCCACTTAGTAGACACCTAGGGGAATCCATCTGCAAAGCCCTCATTGGTCTTCACTGCTTCACCGGATGTGATAGCACCAGTGCCTTCAAGGGGCAGGGAAAGGTCAAAGCATTCAATATCATGATGAAAAACAGCGCCTATCAGACCTTATTCCAGGCCCTCGGTGCTGAATGGGACCTTCCTGAAGCGTACATGGACGATGTGGAAAAATTTGTCTGTGAACTGTATGGCAAGAGTGACATAGATTCGGTTGATGAAGCCAGGAATTGTATTTTTAGATACAAGTTCAAAATTGATGCTGCCTTGCCCCCCAACAGAGATACTCTCTTGAACCACACAAAAAGGGTCAACTACCAAGCAGCAATTCATCGCCGGTGTCTGAAGCAGTGCATGGAACGCCCCAGTCCAGTTGGCTTTGGATGGCACATTGCCGACAACTGTTTGCTGCCAGTCTGGAATACACTACCATGTGCCCCTGATTCTATTTTGAAACATATTAAGTGTGCTTGCAAGAAAACAGGCTGCGCTAAAGGAAAATGTTCTTGCCAGGAGCATGGATTGAGCTGCACAGAGCTCTGTCAGTGTATCAGCTGCAAAAACATAGATGAAGACAATGCTGATGTGACTGTGGAGGCAGATTCAGATCCTGATGACAGTGACGAGGAAAGCATACTTTAAAAGTGAACGCAGGTAAGAATCTATAATTAAAATTTTGTCCCTAAAGGCTTTTTAAATCTGTTAAGTATTGTTGGTATTGAGGTCGGTGAGACGGGATGACTTGAAAGGTAGAGAGTTCAGTGAACAGGAAAGAATTTCTTAGCAAACCAATTTGCATTTAATTCTTATTCAGATATATTCCAGTTTGGATTTTAATGACAGGGTAGGAATGTTTCTTTTAATCTAGTACAGCTCTAAAATATTTCTGTACTGTTATGTATTGGTCTTTCTCAATATCTGCAGACTCGTGTCGGACTCGTCATTTTCCATAATTTGATCAAAATATAATATCTGGGTCAGTCAGGTGACTAAAATCAAACATTTTTGGGATCTTTTTTGCATCTGTGACACAAAATAGTTAGTTTCCTAGAAAAATAATATAAACTTTCAGTATGTAAGATACTTAAGAATAGTTTGGTGGACAGCTAGCGTTTTTCCCTGCTCATTAGTAGCTAATTATGTTTTGATTAATAGCTAATTAACGTGCAAATTTACAATCCAGAAAACTTTATTTCTGGAAAGAGCACCCTCAAATTACCCTAAAACAAGTGTTCTTTTTTGGTTCGCTCACCCGTCAAACGAAACTTCATTTCCAGCCACAATTTCTGGTCTCGTCCCACGGCCTACTAATGATCATTGGTAACTCATTGCATGCTCTGAATGTAACACAAACATTAACTTTAGCTCCTAGACCGTCTGCCTTAGCTACCTAATGTTAGCAATAACGTTACTTCGTTAGTCGTTTTTTGCTAGCTGTCACTGCCTGTATAGGTATTATGACGTTTTTCAGATGTTTTAGACATTTTCCCTGATTTTTCTCTCCTTCAGATTGACATCACTGTCATCGATCTTATGAGTGATGAGGAGTTAGCAGAATACATTGAAAGATATGGAGAAAGACTTGCACTCAGAGCGTTCTGCCAGCAAAGCATTGTCCCTGCAATGGAAAAGTCCTGTCACCAGTGACACAGCAGTCTCAGGTGGTTCTGGCAACAGATATGCATCTAAAGAGACCCAGTGAGTTGAAATGAGATGGTTCCTCTTTGATAAGGGTGATTACCATCAGGTCCAAGCAAGACACAGAGGTGGAACAAAGCATCTGTCTGTTCAGAAAACTGTTACTATGGAGAAGCTGCTGGAAACTGGGAAACAATTGTTTTTTTCTTAATGGACTTTCAGCTAAAGGACCAGTAGATGCCTTCCAGTTTGGTATTCGTGATTTTAGTCACAACATAGAACCCCTTGAAAGCATCGTGAACCAGCTGTATGAGCAGACTAGACTGCGGATGCTGTGCATCTACACTTGCACCAAGAAAAAGGAAAAGGATTCTCCTAAAGACATCCCTGTGACTTTATCTGATACATCTGCAGACTTTGAGTCCACAGAACGGCCAATGAAGGTAACATCACTGTCACTCTTTGTGTGAACAAACATGACTGTTGTGGATATTTTTAACTTGAAACTTGTGTTTACAGTGTGTGCACTATTAGATCATTAAACACTGAGTGGGACTAATTCCATGCATTTATGTGGTGATCCAAGCGCTGAGATAATCTGCGCTCGAGTCACTCAGTATTCTCCCTTTTTTCTGTCATAATTCCTGCCCTGTTATTATTGGTTTCCCCGGGGCTTTTACTGTGACAGCGCTGCAGCTGGACTTATGGCTGTCAAGTCAAGCCGGCACTGTCACAGCTGATTTTGATTTTGGTGATTACATTTTCTCCTCTCCTGTTTGGTTCGTTGGTTTTTGTCATTGGTATTTAAGGGAGCAGCTGAGGCTCACTCCTCGCTGCGACCTACATCAACCTTAGGCTGGAGTCCCTACGTCCGGCTCCAGTCCTGTTTCAGTGTGAGGTTCCATCCCTGCTACTTCACTGTGGAAGTATTTATTCTACAGCGTCAGGTTCCGCTCTCGCTACCCTCTTGTATTGGTGTTTGTGCTCTTTATTTGTGTTCCAAGTTTAGTGTATGTGTTTTGCCCCACATTGCTCTTTATTTTGTGTTTCTGTAAATAAACAAGCAAACTCTGTCAGCATTTGGCGCATCATTGATGCCCTGAAAAGGGGCAATTATGACAGTAGGTCGCAGCCAAACGAGGTGCCAGCCGCAGTGAGTTTGTTTTTTGGGCTTGATTTTCCTTTTTCTGGGTGCCAGTTTTTTTGGCGGTATGGCGTCATCAAGGACCTGGTATCCTATGAGCCTGGGTTCTGACTTAGTCCCGGAGCTGATAGAGATTGATGACCTCCTGTCCAATGCTCACTTGTTCACCCCCTCCGCAACTGCACACTGGTACCTGGACCTCGCAGGAAGGGCTATAAAGCACCATCGCCTGACCGGTCATACAGAGGGCAGGGAGAGGATGGTGGCGTTGATGGCTCTACGTCAGAAGAACTGGGAATTGATGGAGAAACCGGCCAAGAAGCCTCCATCTCCTCCCCGGGACACGGTCGTCCTGAAGGGAAGGGAGTCTCCTGACCGGCCTGATCCTTCGTGAGTTTCCTGTCCGGATCCTGTCCTGGGCTGCCTAAGGAACTCTGCCTCTCAGCCAGCTGTTTCTCCTGTGCCACGGCAGAAAGTAAAGACAGCAGCCTCAGCCTCTGGGTCATCTCTTCCCGCTGTTCCATCGGCTTCCCGTCCCTGGACTGCCTCGGCTGCTCCTCCCTCCTCCTCGGCATTGTCCTCAGCTGCTGTGAGCCCTGTGTTCCCTTGTCTGGCTCCGCCCATCACCGATCCCCCTTGAGGTTCCCGTCCAGATCCTGTCCCGGGCCACCAAAGGAACTCTGCCTCCCAGCCAGCTGTTTTTCCTGCACCACGACGGAAAGTGAAGACAGCAGCCTCAGCCTCCGGGTCATCTCTTCCCGCTGTTCCGTCAGCTCCCCGTCCCCAGATTGCTTCGGCTGCTCCTCCCTCCTCCTCAGCATTCTCCTCAGCTGCTGTGAGCCCAGTGGTTCCTCGTCTGGCTCCGCCCATCACCAATCCTGTGGGGGCGGCTCCTCCTTGTCTTCCTGATGGGCCCTCCATCACCATCCCTATGGGAGAGGGAAGAATCAAGCCCACTGCAGCAGTCACCATCGTTCCCTGGGAAAGCAGGCAAGTCTTTATTCATTCTAAATCTTAGTCTGATGAATTACCTTGTTTGATTCCTGGGGGCGGAGCTGAGGGTTCACAGTCCGCTGAGCTCCCGCCACCTGCTGCAGCCATTGAAATTGTACCTGCTACCTCTGTGTTTACTACCCTTCTGTTCGAGCGTCCCCCGGTGCCAGGAGTAGACTGTTGGATGGAGGAGGAGCCTGTGGCCCTGGAGAGCCTGGTTCCAGCCCCGCAGCCACATCATGGGCAGAGGAGGAGGACTGACTGTCATTTGGAGCCTGCACCGATGATAAAGCATCCCCAGGTCTCCGTGGAACAGCAGTCAGTTCCAGCAGGCAATGGATCCCCTGCCACCATGCCGAGTGGGCCATCGGCGTGGGTTTCAGTGTCAGGGGGTTCTTGCACTGTGGAGACGATCATGCCAGCTGTAGAGGCCACTGCAGTCGAGTGGGAACCGGGAATGGACCTCCTGATCATTGAGCCTGGATCGTCGGAGTCCTGGACAGCGGTAGAACTTGAGATCAGGCAAGTGCTCTATTTTGTCTTCTTATTTTCTGTATTGGAGCATTCTTGCCTGTCTCTTGGGGAAGAGAGCTGGGTGCAGCCGGCCACTGCTTCCAAGCTCGTCTTGCCGGGCTCTGCTGCTGCCGGTGACCCTGATCCTTGTTTTCCCTCTACTTCTGAGCCTTCTTCCAGGGTCACTGGAGATGAGTCAGTTCCGCCCAATATCTTAAAGGCTCGGGGTTCACTTCTGGAGGTCATCCCAGGTGCTATGTCGGCCCAATCGGGGTCCACCGTGGGTGCTGGCCGGCCCGGTCGGGGTCCACCGTGGGTGCTGCACTAGCCCAGTTCAAGGTCAGTGAGGGAGCTGAAGATCCCCCACTGCTAGACACCGGACTGGTTCTCTTTACCCCCCTCTATTCTCCACCACCGGACGCCACTGGGGTCCCCCTCTTACAGTTCGGCTCCCTTTTTTTGAAACTTTCGGTGGGGAAGCCGTCTCCGAGCTCACCCCTCCAGTCCGGGTGGTCCAAGGACTTTGGGCAGCCACCCAAAGTACTGATGCGCTGGTTCTGCAACTTGGGTCGGCCGCCTGAGGAACCGTTTCGTCGGTTCTGGGACTGGAGTAGGCCACCAGAACCTTTTTCTTTAATGTGGAGTCTGGATGCCTGTAGGCCACCTGAACTGCCTTTTTTTCCTCACTTCCTGCTGGTATTCCCTATATTGGTTCATTCGTGGTGATTTTTTTCTCTCCTTCCTCTTGGATATTGTTCAAGTGACGTTTTTTCTTTTTTCTCCTTGCCTGGATATCTGAACTGAAGTGTATATATATATATATATATATATTTTTGTTTTCGCTTATTTAACTGGACTTGACCAATTCTGTATTTTTTGGGTATTCTTAGACTAATTTACTTGAACATTTCTGTTGAGAGGTTTCATTTCATGTTGGGGTTGGTATTTCGCCATTTTTCATTTGTGTTTGTAATGTGAGTTTTAGCTGTGCTGTTTTGTGCTTGAGCCTTTGTTGTTTTATCATTTGATCTTTGTTGGTTTTTTATTTTTCTGTATTGTGCTATTAGTCATTTTTATCTCTGTTGTCTTTCGAGTTTCTCTCCCTCCTACCCTGTTTCCCCCTCTGCCCACCCCAGGTTGGTCTTGATAGCTTTCTGGTTGGGGGGGGGGGCTTCCTGGATGTCACAGTGGACACCTGGAATGCGTCCCTTGAACGGGGGGAGGGGTACTGTGGTGATCCGAGCGCTGAGCTAATCTACGCTCGAGTCACTCAGTATTTTTGCTTTTTTCCCTCATGATTCCTGCCCGGTTATTATTGGTTTCCCCGGGGCTTTTACTGTGACAGCGCAGCAGCCGGACTTCCGGCTGTCAAGTCAAGCCGGCACTGTCACAGCTGATTTTGATTTTGGTGATTACGTTTTCTCCTCTCCTGTTTGGTTCATTGGTTTTGTCATTAGTATTTAAGGGAGCAGCTGAGGCTCACTCCTCGCTGTGACCTACGTCAGCTTTAGGCTGGAGTCCCTACGTCCGGCTCCAGTCCTGTTTCAGTGTGAGGTTCCATCCCCGCTACTTCACTGTGAAAGTGTTTATTCTACAGTGTCAGATTCCGCCCTCGCTACCCTCTTGTATTGGTGTTTGTGCTCTTTGTGTTCCAAGTTTAGTGTGTTTTGCCCCACATTGCTCTTTATTGTGTGTTTCTGTAAATAAACAAGAAAACTCTGTCGGCATTTGGCGCCTCCTTGATGCCCTGAAAAGGGGCAATTATGACAATTTATGAAAGAGGCTGTATTTTGGCTGCAGTGTGTAATAATATAAACAAGGAGATTTAAAACTCTTTGATGTAAAGGTTTGCTTGCAATCCAGGAGTAGATTTAGCTCTCTTGGCAGGTTAAATCTTTTATTCTCACATTATTTTAGTATATGCAAACTAGTTATGAAAACTAGTAGTTTTTTTATGCTATAAACTTAAAAGCACAAGTAGACTGTAAAATAAACACAAATAGTCAATATTCCTTACATATAGAGATATAGTACAGTATGCAAAAAATGTGGTCACGCCTTGACAAATAACACATTTTTAATTGAAAATGTAAACGCAGTATCTGTATGATATAGAAGAACTACAATATTACCAACAAACATTAATGCATAGATATTTCATGTGAAAAACAAAAAATAATTAATTAAACACACCATTTTAAAAAAAATCATCAAAATATACCTTTTGTCAAAGAGTGGCCAGTTCTCTTCAGCCCACCCTAGCTTTCACCAAACTTTTTTCTTCACTTATATGCATGTTCAATTAAAATAAAGAATAATTACAAAATTACAATAAAAGCGTCTGAAACAGTTGTGCAAACTGTCACAGAGATGCAAGGTCATAATGTGCTGATCTGCTCATTTCCTTGTAGACCAGGACAGTGCAGAAGTTATGTTTGAAAAAAAAGAGCAAGCCATCCCCTCATTGGAAGACCAGAAATGATGGTGAAGGAGAACACCCAGAGAGATCCTCAGATTCAGATGCAGCACCCAGTGACTCAAGGCAGGGAAAACGAGAAAGAGTAAGCTCTACTAGAAATCACTACATTTTCGCATAATCAGTCTATAATGTATTACAATTGTGCTGTTCCAGTCATACCACAGTTGCCTGTAGTTTTGAACTCACAAGTACTCAGCCTGGGCTAATTCTAGCCTCAACATCTTAACAAAAACTGCCCATATTACTAAACAGAAACTATGTTGGTAAATGGAAAAAAAATATAGATATATATACTTGAAGATAGACGCATATACTGTATAACCATGTGTGTGTGTGTGTGTGCGTGTGTGTGTGTGTGTGTGTGTGTGCGCGCCGGGGGTGGGGGGGTGGGCATAGTAATAAAAATAATTAAAAGTCGTGATTACACCTCTTAACACGCTTAAATATATAACTTTCTCTGGTAACATTCACAGAATCAATGGCAAATACCAATACATTTTGAGGAAAAAACTGGGAAAAATAACCTTATTCTGTGATCATTGTGTGGTGTTTTCTGCCCTCTACTGGGCCTAATTTGCAACAACTCTACATCGCTGACACCTGCTGTGCATTTGACGATGTTTTGGTGAAGCTAAAATTCCTGCTATATTAAACACAGTTCACCACTGGACAATAATGATGTTTATTTTGTTTTGTTAGTTTGTGGAGAGTGTAAATAACGGAGGCAGATTTATGCAGCAGACGACTTTATTCACTCTCACATCAGTCATACACAGAAAAAGCATATCTCAATACACCAGGGTCTCTCCTTTTATATCAACCGCCCATCTCACATCTCAACACATTCAACCCTGCTACCTCACCATAATCTCTCTCATCTCAATACCTATTGTCCTTCTCTGTTTACCCTCTGCATCCAGTCTGAGATGATTAATCCAGCCTCTACACCGCCCCCCCCAGAATCTCAGACCGAGTTTCAGTCCTCACGTCCTTTTGGCTTCAGTCTCCTCCCGTGTCTGCTGTAATGGGGGTTTTCCACCTCCGCGGTACTGCTGTGCCGGTTGGGGGCTCCTGGGGGTGTGTCTGTCTGCAGGTGGGATATGGCGAGGGGGGGGACCTTCGACTTGCCCGTGTGGCTGCTCTGATGAATCGTTTACCTGGGGAGTTCTCAGTGGGGGTCTTCCATGCCGAGGGGCCCGAGCCAACATCACTTGCTCGTCCGCCACCACAAAGGCGGGCTTAAGTCTGTCTATACATATTTTCTCCCTACGACCCCCCAAGTCTAACAAAAAATGTTTGTCCCCTGTTTCCAGCACTCTGAGCGGGCCATCGTAGGGTGGGCGCAATGGGGGACGGTGGGCATCGTGCCTGACAAACATGAACACCGCGTTCTTCAAAGTTTTTGGCACAAAAGCGCGTGGAAAACAGTGGTGGGCCGGGCCGGGCAGTGTGCCTGTGTCTGCGCTATGCTGCAAACGGTGAGACGGACAGTTGTCCAGCGTGGGATTATCTGGCAAAAATTCCCCGGGGAGCCGCAGTGGCTGAGAAGAAACAAGCTCTGCCGGGGAAGCCTCCAAATCCTCTTTTGGTGCGGAACGCAACCCCAATAAAACCCACGGCAACCGGTCTACCCAATTTGCATCCGTCAGCGAAGCCCTGAGCGCTGCTTTCAGTGACCTATGGAAACGCTCGCATAACCCATTGGCCTGTGGGTTGTACGCGGTTGTGCAATGAATTGCAACACCCAGGCTATGGCCCATCGCGGACCAGAGGTCGGAAACAAACTGTGGGCCCCATCGGATGTGATGTCCACCCATGTTGTCAAAAAAGCGCGCGCCACGTCCGTGGATGTGGTTGCCGCCAGCGGGACTGCTTCTGGCCAGCGTGTGGTGCGGTCCACCACTGTCAGAAGGTGCGTGCACCCCTGTAATGGTGGAAGGGGGCCCACGAGGTCCACGTGAGTATATGAAATGGTTCCAAAGGGGCCTTCGTGTGTCTGTGTACTTTGGCTCGTTGGCACGCTACGCAGGCTGCAGCCCACTCTTTCACTTGTTTGCACAGGCCTGACCAAACAAATTTTGGTCCCACCATTTTGACTGACACGCGCACTCCTGGGTGCGCCAGAGCATGAACTGACTCAAACACTCGGCGGCGCCAAGCAACTGAGACCACTGGGCGCGGGCGTCCCGTGGAGACGTCGCAGATTGGGGGGGGGGGGGGGGGCTGCCGTCTTGCAGTAGTCTGCTCTCCAGCCTTAACACTGTTGGTCCAGATTGGAGCGCGTACACGTCCGCATCGCCAAACTGCTCTGCTGCCATGGCTGTATAATCTATCCCAACGCAGACCGGGGCCACTACTGCGTGCGAGAGGCAGTCCGCCACCACATTCAGTTTACCGGCCACATGCTGAATATCGGTCGTAAACTCCGAGATCGCGGCCAGCTGTTTCTGCTGCCGGCCCGACCATGGTTCCAAAACCTTGGCCATCGTGAACGATAGCGGCTTCTGGTCCATGAACGCAGTGAAGCTGTGCCCCTCCAGCCAGAACTGGAAGTGGCGTATGGCCAGGTGGAGAGCCAGCAATTTCCTGTCGAACGCGCTGTATTTACGCTCACTGTCGCGCAAAGCCCTGCTGAAAAAAGCGATCGGCTGCCAAGAACTGGTGACGCGTTGCTCCATGACAGCCCCTATGGCCACGTCCGAGGCATCGGTAGTGAGCGCTATCCGGGCCGCCGGGTCCAGGTGTGCCAGCAGTGCAGCGTTTGCCAGGGCTGTTTTAACCTCAGAGAATGCCTGCTTCCGCTCAGGAGTCCATTCGACTCTGTCCCCCGGTTTCTGTTTCTTGAGCGTGGCGTACAATGACTGCATGAGCTGAACTGCGCGGGGGACGAACCGGTTATAAAAGTTAACCATCCCCCAAAACTCTTGCAGCGCCCTGACCGTCTGAGGCCGGGGAAAATTCGCCACGGTGCGCACCTTGTCGGGCAAGGGTATCGCTCCCTCCGGTGAGACGCGGTGCCCCAAAAAATCAATCCCTGTCACGCCGAACTGGCATTTCGCCGGGTTGATTATTAACCCATGCTCCTCCAACCTCCAGAAAACCGTCCTGAGGTGGGCTGTGTGTTCGTCCTTGGACGCACTGGCCACCAGGATATCATCCAGGTAGACAAACACAAATGGCAGATTGCGCAACACTGCATCCATCATGCGTTGGAATGTCTGTGCCACGTCTTTTAATCCGAAGGGCATGCGTAAAAACTCAAACAAGCCAAACGGAGTTATTGCCACTGTTCTGGGTATGTCCTCCGCGCGCACTGGGACCTGGTGGTAACCGCGGACCAGGTCTATTTTAAGAAAAAATGTGTGCCCCGGCGAGGTGAACGGAAAAATCCTGAATATGGGGAATCGGGTAACGGTCGTGCGCTGTGGCGTTATTCAACCTGTGGAAATCTCCGCACAGTCGCCACGATCCCTCGGCCTTAGGGACCATGTGTAGCGGGGATGCCCATGGGCTGTTTGAGCGCCTGATGATGCCCAACCTTTCCAAGTTGGCAAACTCCTCGCGCGCTATGGACAGTTTAGCTGTGTCCAGGTGCCGAGGTTGTGCGAAAACGGGCGACCCAGTGGTGGTGATAAAGTGTTCCACCCCGTGTTTAGTGCTGGCCGCCGAAAACGTCGGGACCGTGAGTGCTGGAAACTGAGTGAGCAGTGTGTGGAACTGACCGCCTGGAGCTGTGACGTTGGCTTGTGTTATTGGCCCGGCCCCTCGAGCTGTACAGGGGAGAGAATCAAAAGACATTGCATTAACCAGGTGTCTGTTAGCAACATCGACTAGCAACCTGTGTGCACACAGAAAATCAGCTCCCAGGATTGGGAAACTCAATGCCACTATGACAAAAGTCCACTCGTACACACGGCCGTGTAGGGATAAAGTCAGTGTTCTCTCACCATAAGTCTTAATGTCCGAGCTGTTTGCGGCTACCAGCTGGGGGCAGCTAGCTCCCGCTAGCCGGTCGGCGTAGGACGGCAGGATGAGGCTCTTTTGGGAGCCGGTGTCTACGAGGAACCGTCTCCTCGAGCGTGAGTCTGTCACGTAGAGCAGCTTGTTTTCTTCACCGACAGTCGCAGCTGCTACTGACTGCCGGCCTTGGCGTTTCCCGAACGCTTGAATTGGCACGGTGGCAAACATCGACTTGCGTTCTCTCCAAAGCGGCGGTGGTAGAAGCAGAGCGTGTCTCTCTCTGGCCCCTGCTGCCACTACCGTCGCCGGCTCCTCTCCTCCGCTGGTCATCTCGCTGGGTTCCGACGCCGCCGCGTTCACTGTGAGAGCTCTGGTGGTGAGGATGATCCGATCTGCCTCCTGGGCTAGCGCCTGGTAGTCATGCGCGGCCAGCAACGGCGAATTGGCAAGAACCGCTCTTGCCTCTGTTGGGAGGTTCCGGAGGAAAAGGTGGGCAAACAGAAAATGCCCGTCGTCCGTGCCCATTAACTCCAACATCTTCTCCGCCAGTTTGACCGCTGACCCATCTCCTAACTCGGAGTGCCTCAGGAGCCTCTCTGCTCTCTCACAGTCCGAGAGTGTGTAGCGCCGGGTCAGTGTGGCCTTGAGAGCCCCGTATTTGTCGTGGGCTGGAGGCTGATGGAGCAGGCTCGCTACTTGCTGAGACGTGCGAGCGTCCAGCGCTGTGACCACATAGTAATATCTGGAGTCGTCTGCCGTTATTCCCCGGAGGGCGAACTGAGCCTCGGTGTGGTGGAACCAAGACCGCAGGTTGTGCAGCCAAAAGTCCGGTAGTTTGACCGAAACAGCGCACACGTTGCTGGGGGTCCCGTCCAGGCTGTCTCTGGGGTGCTTGCCGCGTTGCTGGGGTTTCCCGTCCGGGCTGACTCCGGGGTTCTTGCCTCGTGTTCCATAATTCGTCAAGGGGTCACCAGTGTGGAGAGTGCAAATAATGGAGGCAGCTTTATGCAGCAGACGACTTTATTCACTCTCACATCAGTCATACACAGAAAGAGCATATCTCAATACGCCAGGGTCTCTCCTTTTATATCAACCGCCCATCTCACATCTCAATACATTCAACCCTGCTACCTCACCATAATCTCTCTCATCTCAATACCTATTGTCCTTCTCTGTTTACCCTCTGCATCCAGTCTGAGATGATTAACCCAGCCTCTACAATTTAATTATTAACAGAGACGAGAACAAGATGGACAATCAAGACCAGAGCCTCCTAAAATCAGTAACACAGAGGTCCAACACTCACCATCTTCTGATGTTGAGCATACATGTCCATCCACGAGCAGGCATGGATCTGAAGATGATTATTCAAGTCTTGTGTCACATCAAGAAGCAGACCAGTTGTTTTATGATGAGTCGGAGTCCTCTCTTGCCCTTGCCATCCATGCATCTCTTGTGGACTCTGCAGTTCAGTTTGGACTCGTTTCTGGTCATGATAGTGATGAGCTGGACTCCACTCTTCCCTGGGATCCACGTGACCTCAACACTATCCAGGTATAATGTAGACCTAAGATATTTGTAATTGTGCTGCAAAGTTAATTTTGACTTTTGTGATTAATTAAATGTTTTTTTCAAAGTCAAATTCATTGTTTGATAGTTTTTTAAAAAAAAATCCCAGTGAAAAATTTTACAGCCCAGGCCGATTAGATCACTAGTTTTATACAACCAACAATCCAACACAAAAAAGTTGCAAACTCAGAACCAGAGAATGGTTACCATTTATATATGATAAATAACAGATTCTTTGCGTGTCAAGATCAGTTTGTCTTCTTTCAACTAACTGATTAATTATTCAATCAACAATAATGCCTAACTACCTTCTTTTTTAAATCCCACAGCAGTCAATACTGAATGATGGACCTGTATTGTCACGATCCTCCTCCTGTGCCTTTACACAGCGCATTGAGGAGTGAGGGAAGAACGGATTTAAGTGCTGGGTTACACCACAGACACATTTATTAAACGAAGGGCAGAAAGTTCCAAAATAGAGACATAACAAAAAGGCAACAGTGTACACTAAAATGGCTCACACGACGAGCGTGCAGCAGGGAGACCACAGTGTACAATGGCCACAGACAAACAGTACAAAAATAAAGCAGACTTACAAAAAACGACTTGGTTCACTACTAGACTCACACGTTTGATGTGCAGCGGGCAGACCACAGTGAACAAATGGCCGTAACATTCCCAAAGACAAATCAATGGTCCAGCAATGCTTGACTGGCAAAGGCCGCTTAAGTACAAGCATTACTGGCATAACAGATTGTGTGCACCTGGGCGAGGTGCAGGAAAATCAATTACTGGAGCGGAACCAGTTGGCTGTCAAGAGAGAGGGGGTGTGGTCAGACCGGCAGGAGTCAGACAACGCCCACATGAATGCAGGTCAAGGGAGGCTGCCTAACAGCTGCCGGCCAGAACAGTGGCTATAGGTACGGGAAAAAGAACAAGAGACAAAGAAAAAACAAGAACTCAAAAGATAACATAATACACCAATAACCTGAGCCACAGAGAACAGTCAGAACTGAGCCTAAAGGACAATACTGGCTCGGTTTATGACATGTATCATCAGTCTTCCAGCAGCGCCAGACCAGTCTGAAAAACAATTCCGCTTTGTGAAATTAAGAAGAGGAAATATAGTTCAAGATGTCCTAAATGTTTTCAAGGAACCAAACATGCTGAATGTTCATCTAAAAATGGTTTTGCAAAATGAGAAAGCTGTGGATTGTGATGGTGTGTCAAGAGAAGTGTATTCCACTTTTTGGTAGCATGTCTTAGAGCAGTGTGAGGGGGAAGATGACTGAGTACCCAGACTGAGACCAGACTATTCTGAGAAGGAACGACAGGCTCTCGGAAGAGTTTGCTTGAAAGGATATTTGGATCACAACAACCGATCAAACTGTCACCAGCTTTGATTCTTGCCTGTTGTCAAGGAGTCAATTCAGTGGATGAAGAACTCCTGATGATGTCATTTGCCAGATTTCTTTCAGTGAATGAACGAACCTCAGTTGAAAAAGCTCTACAGGGCAACATGGATGAAACTGATGAGGAGGACTTACTCAACCTCTTCTCAAGAATGGGCTCACACTGCTTGCCTCCTAAAGACAAGATGAGAGCTGCCATTTAAACACTGACACATAAAGCTCTTCTTCAGGAGCCAAAGTTCAGAATTGACTGTATCCACTCCAGTATTCAAAATGCAATGCCGACACTCCTAACCAAAGACAGCATAATGGAACTTTATGAATCTAAGAGGGCGACTAACAGGAAAGTGTCCCAGATGATTAAGGCATCAAGTGAAAGCCTAAATCCACAGGAGCTGTCAACCCTTAACTACCTCCTACGGTTCGTGAGAAGCATTGATCAAAGTTAGCTGGAGATCTTCTTGTGTTTCTGCACAGGGTCCGCTGTGCTGTGCAAAGATACAATTGAAGTAACTTTTAATAAGTTGTGTGGTTTAAGCTGCAGGTCTGTAGCACACACATGTAGAGCAGTTCTTGAGCTACCATGCACCTACAGTTCTTAGCCAGAGTTTGGTGCAGAGCTTGACAGAGTCCTGTCTGCTGATTGCTTTACAATGGATATTGTGTAGTGTGTGTAAGGGATCTGACACAGTCCCATCCCCTGTTGACACTTTCAGACTAATGGTATTGAGTGACTTCAACTTGATTTGCAGCTAAATGCTAAATACATATACAGGAAAAAGTGATACTTTCACACAACCATAATCTATAAAATGTGTCAGGCCATACTTTCTCACTTACCTGGTCATGCAAAAATGGCTGACTTTGTTTTCTACAGATTTAATACTTAACTCTGAGATTTGTGCCTCCAGGTCACTTCTGTTTTGTTTTTTTGTTTGTTTGTTTGTTTTGTTTTTTTACACTGAGCACCACAAAAGAGTTCTCTTCATATACATTATAACTGGGTGAAGGCAGTAATATTAGCAAGAAAAACAACAAAACTTGAGCAAATAATCTCAGTGGTTAACATCACTATGGGGGAAATGAGAAAATCTGCTGAAGTGTTGTATGTTGTTGTTTTTACTCTTCGTTATCTTGGCCTACGGCTTCATTTTTAGCAAATGTTCTTGTTATGCACCAAATGCAACTGAAATCAGCACTGAACATTTGCCTTTACGCAGAAGTTTGATGTATAACAGATTGTTATGTTGTCATAAATCATTTCAACTGACTAAAAATTGATTTGTTCCAACAAATATTGCACTACATACATAGCTGAAATCACATTAGTCATCTGACTGGAGTATTTTATAAAGACTTTAAAAAACTGAACATTTCACTGTTTATTGATGCTTTTGTTACAATTGTCAGCACAGTCAGTTTCAACCTGTTTAAATCAGGCTTATTTTAGACATTCTGGCTATTCAAGGTTCTGCATTCAAGTGTCACCATCCTACTATTCAGGCATTTATCATTTTCACATGTTCATGTACATTTTATGCTTCTGTTTTTAGAAAAAAAGTACATTTCAGCATTTGACAAAATAATGCTAGTGTGATGCATTTACCATTTAAAATGGCTCACTTTTTTGTTGGAGAACTGGTTCCATTTACTCAAGTATGCACTCAAGGAACTTTTCCACAAAAAAGTGCTTTACTGTGTTCCAGAATACATTTTACGCTTAAAAGAGTATATTTGACAAGAAAAAACATTACTTTTAGTCAAGTGGATTTGGTTGGAAATTGAGTTCCTTTTTATTTCACTAAACTGAATGCGTCAGAAAGGTTAGAATGTGCTGGTTTATGTTGTAATAACTTTCTTACCAGAAATGACAAAATCTTTTTAATTCAAATGGAAATCACAGTGGTAATTATTGTGGTTCAGTTTCAGATGAATAAGAAAAACTATTGCAATTTTATCAGTAAAAATTTACAAATTTATCATACAAATGTTGTAATTTATGAGCAAGTCCTAAATTTACCAGAAAAAAATTAGTGTAATATGAGGGGAAATCTAATGTACAAGAAGAAAAAGTGAATTCATGAGAAAACTTTCAATTTGAGAAAAAGCTTGCAAATTTTCATGAAACAAGTTTACTATTGAGGTGAAAAAAAGTTTAAAATTCACAAGGAAGAAATTTACAAGAAAAAACTGTCACGCCGCGCCGCTCATCAGCGGCGCCACCTGCTCACACACCTGTCAACCATCAGCGGCGGGGAATATAAGCCGCCTCGCCCTGAGCTTCGGCCTGAAGCCGTTAGACTTCATCTTCCTTCCATGAGAAGCAATTACTCTTTCTTCAGCACCACGCTAAGCGGTAAGAAGATCACTTACCTCACCTTTTCCAGTCTGGTCCCCTGTGCACAGGTGGATTCCTCGGCGGTGGACAACTCCGTCCCTCGTCCCTCCTCGCTGCTGCACCGAGTCCTGCAGGTGGCTGTCTCCCGGGGTCCCGTCCTTGAAGTGCCAGTCATCGGTCCCATACAAGTAAGCTTCTCTCCCTCGCCTATTCTCCTCCTGTGTTGGTGTGTGCCCGTCACCCTGTGTCTGTTCTTTCCCATAGGGTTGCCGGCTGAACGGTCTCCTGCCTCTGTGCCCGAAGCAGACGCCACCACCAACACATTAACATTCCGCAGACACACACATCCCTGTTGTTAATAAACAGTTTGAACTACTCTGAGCCTGTGTGTGTGCGTCTCCTGAGCCGAACGTTATGTCAGTACGGCTTCAGCAGAGCGGCTCGGCAGACGGCGGGCTCGCACACCGGTTTACCATCCTCGAGGCTCGAGTGGATCAGGTTGTTTATCAGCAACAGGTGATCCTAAATCAATTAGTAAATTTGACTAACCGATTGAACCGCCTGGACCCCCAACAGCCGTTCCCCCCGGCTCGCCAGGGTGGCGCGACTCCTGCTGTTCCAGCGGCCGTCCAGCCGGCTCCAGTGGCACCGGTTCGGCTCACACCGATTCCGACCCCCGCCCGCTTTAGCGGTAAGCTCGGCGGAGCGCGGGGGTTCATTATGCAATGTGAGTCCGTGTTCCACCGTGTGCCCAGAGATTTTCCCTCGGATCACAGCCGAATTGGTTACATAGGGAATCTTCTGGAGGGGCGTGCGTTAACTTGGACCTACGCCGTAATGGCGAGGCCCAGTTATGCCACCCTCACCTATGACCAATTCGTGAGGTGCTTTCTGGAGGTCTTTGACCATTCTCAAACCGAGACGGTCCAGGTCGATCGGCTTCTCGCTCTCCAGCAGGGAAGCCGGTCGGCAGCGGACTACGCGGTCGACTTCCGGGTAGCGGCGGAGAAATTGGGCTGGGAGGAACGCTCCCTCTGTGGCCTGTTCCTCCGCAGCCTCAATGATGATCTGAGGGATGAACTGGCTGGACGGGATATCCCTGAAATGCTAGCGGAGCTAACTTCCCTAGCCATCAGCTTGGACAACAGGCTGCGCGAGCGCTCCTCAGGACGGAAGTCGTCTACTTCGCGCCCTCGGGGAGCCTCGCTGCGCCTGCCCCAAGCTCGCCCCCTGCCGGCGCCGCCACCATCGTGCCCCGAGGAGTCGGAGCCGATGGTGACGAGCTGGACAAAGCTCTCCCCGGCAGAGAGACAACGCCGCCGTGAGTTGAATCTCTGCATGTATTGCGGAGACAGTCAACACACGGTGGAGCTTTGTCCACAAAAAGCCAAACGGCGGGGTCCGCGAGTCACTGTAGGGGGCCTCGCGGACGTCAATCGGTTGGGTCCACTCACTCAATTGAAGCTGCCCATCCGTTTCTGCCATAACCCCACTGGGCATCTCACCCACGCACTGGTGGATTCGGGCGCAGAAGGCAGCTTCATTTCGCAGAGCCTGGCAACCTGTTTGGGCATCCGCTGTCAGGCACTGAGGAATCCCATCTCCCTAGTCAACCTCTCCCGTGCCTCCCTTGGGAGAGTGTCACACCAAACCATCCCCGTTCCGGTCATCATCTCGGGAAACCACCGGGAGGAGATGACCTTCTATGTCCTTCCCAACTCTGTGTCGCCCGTCATCCTGGGGTATCCCTGGCTTCGTCTTCACAACCCGGTCCTGGATTGGAAATCAGCTGGGGTATCGGCATGGAGTACATTCTGCATGGGCACCTGCCTTCAGTCCGCTGCCTGCTCTCCGTCCGCTCCTCCCCCTGCGACGGACGTTGCACCCCCGGACCTGTCTCTGGTGCCTCTGGAATTTCACGACCTGGGTATGGTGTTCAGCAAGACGAAAGCTATGTCTCTCCCCCCTCATCAGCCCTATGACTGTGCCATCAACCTCCGCCAGGGGGCTCCCTTACCTTCTGGTCGGCTCTATAGCCTGTCAGCGCCGGAGAAGGAGACGATGACCTGAAAGAGTCATTAAGTGCTGGGATAATCCGCCCATCATCGTCACCCGTGGGGGCAGGGTTCTTCTTTGTGGGAAAAAAGGATGGGTCCCTCCGCCCTTGTATTGATTACCGGGCCCTCAACGATATCATGGAGAAAGACCGTTACACCCTGCCCCTCATGGACACTGCCTTCCACTCCCTCCAGGGGGCGACCTGGTTCACCAAGCTGGATCTACGCAGCGCTTACCACCTTGTCCGGATCCGGGAGGGAGATGAGTGGAAGACAGCCTTCCGTACCCCGAACGGCCACTTTGAATACCTGGTAATACCGTTCGGGTTGACCAACGCTCCTGCCGTCTTTCAGCACCTCATAAATGACGTCCTCCGGGACTTCATCGGCCTTTTCGTGTTCGTCTACCTGGACGATATTCTCATCTTCTCCAAGTCCAGGGACGAGCACCAGGTCCACGTGAGGCGGGTCCTCCAAAGGCTGCTGGAGAATCGTCTGTACATGAAGGCAGAAAAATGTGAATTTTACGCCAGGACTACGTCCTTCCTGGGGTTCATCATCGCCCACGACAAGGTGCTCCCAGACCCGGAGAAGGTGAAGGCGGTGGTGGAATGGCCTACACCTGCATCCCGGAAGCAGGTGCAACAGTTCGTTGGCTTCGCCAATTTCTACCGCCGCTTTGTCCCCAACTTCAGCTCCATCGTTGGACCACTGACCCGCCTCACGTCCCTGAAGGTCCCGTTCCGGTGGACCAAAGAGGTCGCTGCCGCCTTTAAGGCGCTGAAGGCGGAGTTCTCCTCCTCCCGGGTCCTTCGCCAGGTCGACCCCGCGCTGCAGTGCATCGTTGAGGTAGACGCCTCGGACACGGGAGTGGGGGCAGTGCTGTCCCAGCGGTCGCCGGACGATGGCGCCAAACGGCCCTGCGCCTTCTTCTCCCGGCGCTTGTCCCCGGCGGAGAGGAACTACGATGTGGGGGACAGAGAGCTCTTGGCCATCAAACTCGCCCTGCAGGAGTGGCGCCACTGGCTAGAGGGGGCGAACCTGCCGTTCGTGGTCCTCACGGACCACAAGAACTTAGAGTATCTACGATCTGCCAAGCGCCTGAACGCCCGCCAGGCGCGCTGGTCTTTGTTCTTCGCCAGGTTCCAATTTTCAATCACCTTCAGGCCTGGCTCTAAGAACGGCCTGCCTGACGCCCTCTCTAGGCAGTTCCCTCCCGTGGAGTCGGAGGAGACGCCCCACTCCATCCTGCCCAGGTCGTGCGTCGTGGGAGCCATCTCGTGGGACATCAAGAGCAAGATCCGGAAGGCACAGGAGGTGGAACCTGACCCTGGCGGCGGACCTGAGGGGAGGCTGTTCGTGCCATCCGCGGTCCGAGGAGAGGTCATCCACTGGCTACACACCTCCAAGCTCACCTGTCACCCTGGCACCTCCCGGATGATAGACCTCCTCCAACGGTCCTTTTGGTGGCCAGGCCTGCGGAGGGATGCAGCCCGCTACGCCTGGGCTTGCCCAATCTGTGCCACCTGCAAGTCGGGAAATGCCCCTCCAGCGGGTCTGCTCCAGCCCCTGCCCGTCCCTGGCAGGCCCTGGTCGCACATCGCGTTGGATTTCGTCACCGGACTCCCCGTCTCCAACTCCTATGACACCATCCTGACCATCGTGGACCGCTTCTCCAAGGCCGTGCACTTCGTCCCCCTGCGAGGCCTCCCTACTGCCCTGGAGACGGCGGATCTCCTCGTCCAACACGTGGTCAGGCTGCACGGGATTCCGGTGGACGTGGTCTCGGACCGGGGCCCCCAATTTTCATCTGAGGTTTGGAGGTCATTCTGCAACGCCTTCGGAGCCAAGGTGAGCCTCTCCTCCGGCCATCACCCCCAATCCAACGGGCAGTGTGAGCGGACCAATCAGGAGCTGGAGGCTGCGCTCCGCTGTGTGACCAGATCCAAACCCACGTCCTGGAGCAACCATCTTGCCTGGGTTGAATATGCTCATAATACCGCTCGCTCTTCTGCTACAGGGATGTCTCCCTTCAAGGCGTCCCTGGGTTACGACCCCCCGCTGTTTCCGGAGCAGGAGAGTGAGGTGACTGTCCCCTCAGTTAAAGCACATCTCAGGCAGTTCCGCTCCACCTGGGCTGCCGCGCGCAGTGCGCTTTTACGCACAGCGGAGCGCAACAGGACTGTGGCGGACCGGCATAGAAGACCTGCCCCGGCGTACAGAGTTGGGCAACGTGTCTACGTTGCCAGGGTCACCGGCAGCGGGGGAGCCCGGTAAGGCGAGCTCAGGTGCAGCAGGCGGCTGCACCTGGCTCTCCTCACCAAGAACCAGGCAAGATCGCTCTAGGACTGAAAGGAGGAAGACAGAAGAGAGCACTTGCCTGTGCTCGAGGTCCACTGCCATCCAGGACTCTGTCGATCCAGACAAAGATAGCAACTCATGCTTGGTCCTCTGGAGGTTCAGCTTGGGTTCGAACTCTGCTGCGGTGGCCCCCGCAGCAGGAATGGTGGTGGTAGCAGTCCTTGTCTCCCCAGGCAACGTGACCCACGCTGGTGGTTCCTCCAGCGTGGCAACTGGGGTTCTGCTCACCGCTGGCACTGCAGTCGGGTCCTCCAGGGTGAGAGGTTCCTCGATCATCTGGTGGTTGAGACTCAGGGCCGATGAACACTCAGGGGCGAGAGGAGGGGACATGGAGAGGGCTGGTGAAGGTTCATTAAGTTTGGCAGAGTAAGAGAGCTCAGGGGACTGCTCTTCCTGAGTCTCTCTACTGGGAACCAGGCAATGCATATCATCATTTAGTGAAATAAAATGAAAAGGCACTTGCCTGATTTCCCGGGGACTGGTGTCGTCTCCTGCCATGGCGTCGCCTCTCTCCGTGGCCACAATGGTGTTGGGCCCCTCAGTGGACCATGGAGGAACCGCCTCTGTAGCCGTGGAGGAGCTGGGTGGCGGTGCCGTCATGGAGCTGAAGCTGGTGGTAACGCAGATGAAACAAGATGGGAAGAGGACGTTGGCTGAGGGGCGCCTCCACCTCAGCTCAGCTGGAAATGTTCCCATCTTTAAATCAGGAAATGACCGCTGGAGCATGCAGACTGTGGACAGCAGTTCTGTGTACCGTAGATAGCTCCATAGGTCGGGGTGTGCCTCCAGCATACCCACTGCTCCATTCAAACAGTCCCATGTCTGCTTGGGTCCGTGGGCAGTGAGAGCCTCATCCACGAAGTCTTGGATGAAGTCTGCAGCCCATTCCTCTTCCACCGTTGGAGACCCTGCTGCCAACCCTCCTTTGCTTGAGCGGGGTTGGTGCGCTGGGGACATAATTAGCTCCACAAGACAGGTGCGTAAAAAGGAAAAATGTACAAACACTACAGCTGGATATTGACTGGTGGTTATATTCTGTCATATACGCCCCTACGGGGCAGAGAGACAGATCCAGGCGCTGAATTGTGTTTGTAACATTTATTAACAGAAATAACATAAAATCCCTAATAGTGCAAAAGCACAAAATACAAAAACAAGGACAGCTTACAAAGTGATGCGCTCCTGAGCCGTCTAGCTCAGGAGGAGAGAAGAATCACAATTGTACGGGCAGATCCAGAGAGTAACCAATATAACTGCAAAGAATAACTGAACAAGCAAAGCTTAAGTAGTAGGGGATGGGAAGCCACAATGAGCCACAGGTGCAGGAAACAGCAGCGGACTGGTGACCTAATTACAGATTACTTGCAGCTGAGGTAACTAGGGGAGCAGGCAAGGAACAAATAATCAGATGGAGATGTCTGGGAGAGGAGGAATAATGACCCTGTCACAAGAAAAGATAACGCAGTCTAAAACCACACAAATAAACAATGATCATAACAATACTGAAGTATAAATAATAAATAGAATGATAAATCATCAGAAGTCAGAAAACACAAAAAGACACACACAAGGCTAGGAAAACATACAGAAAAATATTCATAAATAAATTAAGAGACTGAACCCAGAACAACCCGTGCTCAGTCCTGTGACAGGATTCCCCTGCCACGACTCCTATGGTTATTCACACCATCTCCCCGAGCACAGAAGGCCAAACATATTTAACAGTTACGTTGGACGGCAAGGACATGCCGTTATTGGTGGACACGGGCACAGTGAGGTCCGTGTTGAACTGGCCTACTGTGAGGACTTTTTTCCCTTACCATCATGTGAGAGGTCTGTCAACGTCATTGTGTGGGGATGGCAGTAATAGGCTGTCCATCGTGGGTTTGCTGGAGCTGACGGCGAGGTACAAGTCAGAGGTGGTGTCCAGCCTGCAGTTCGTGGTGACCGCAAGAGGGTAGAATGTGATGGGCTGCGACCTTTTTGATGGACTGGGCTTCTCAATTACCAGCAGCAGCGGAGAGGAATGGTCGGGCTGTGGTTTGTGGGACTGCCCGATTCTGCAAGTGGTGGACGATGTGGTTTGGGACGATACATGGCCTAGTATTCTGGGAGATGGACAGGACCAATACCACCCAGGGCCATCGCGAGAGGGTTCCGGTGCCAGGGCCCAAGTTATCATAGGTGAGGGAATTGGGCGGCTTGGTGGAATGCCCGTGATGGCGGGTGGAGCTGTGAGGACGGCTCACTCTGTTTCCGGAGATTGGCCTCGAGATACCGTGAAGCATAGGGTTTCAACGGCTACACCAGCGTTCAAAATGAAAGAGAGTAGGACAGGACTGGCTGGCACGGTGGACAGACGTGCCACACAGAAACATTGGGGGCTGAGTTGGGCTTCGCGGAGGGTCGCCAGTGTGGCGCGTCCCAGTGTGGAGGCCCGGTTGAGACGTCGTGGACATTGAAAGCTGAGTCGAGCTCCTTTGGGAGTCTGTGATGTGATTTGACCCAGAGAGGAGGCTCAGCTGAGGGGTCCATGGGAAGAGGAAGCGATGGGAGTACCAGGGGTGGCTGAAGGTGGTGGCTGTTCGGGAGGACGGGTACCTTCAGCTGTCAGATTTATTTATTTATTTTTTTTTGTACTTATTTTGTACCCGTAGGTAGATTTGTTTTGCAGTCTGGTGACAAGCCACCAGCTGCCGGTCGCTGCGTGCGCAAGCACCCCGTATCCCTAACCTGCATGCTTTTTTTTTTTGTTTTGGTTTTTTTTAATGGAGATGACTCATGGAGACACCCCAGTGAACTGCGGCATGCCATCAGGAAGAAGGAGCTGTCGGGGCTCCGATGCGGCTCATCTCCAGGGGTGAAGAGACGAAGGAACTCTGGGTGGGACCCGCCAGACGAGTCCCCCAGGGGGTGGCCTCTCCATTGAGACTGTACAGTAGCAAGGGGCGATGAGTTGGGTTAAATGTGATTGCCTGGGCTACGTAGTTAATATGTTTCTCACGCAGAACTGCTACATCAAGTGCCCATGTTAAAAAAAAAACAAAAAAAACCTCAAGTAATGTGTGTGTCACCATGTTTGGGGTGTGTATTGCTGTGGGGTTTGCCTGGGTTGGGGTGGTATTATTGGGAACGATGGTAGCAGGGCATGAATGTGCATGTTAACTGATTGTTTGCTGAATTAAGGTTTACTTATATGTATATAAGTTGATGGGGTTGTTTTATGTGATAAAAGAAACGCGGCTATATTTTATTTCATGGACTTTTATTATCAGAGACGGCACAATAATCCGTCTGGCTGTGTGGAGGTGGGACGGCAGTCCACCTGTCCCTCTAGTTTTAGTTGTTTGTGTGCATGGACAGGCCTGCCTTATCTGTTTGCCATTAGAGTGTGACTCGGGTACTAAATTTGGGAGGGTCTAATTAGTGTGCATGCATTTTGAATTTTTTCAAAGGGGGGATGTTATGTATTAATAAAACGTATTATTGTGTGATGTGGGTGGGGGTTCCATCTTTCTGGTTCCGCCGCCACCCTGAGTATAAAGGGCTGATGCGGAAGAGGCACGGTCTCTTTTGACCTTCACCTCTGCCTGTATAGGAACGCCTTGTAATCCTGTGAGTCACTTAATAAAGTCAAGTTCTATTGCACCTCCTGCCTCGTTATTGGGATACTGGTTATGGACATAACATAACTGATTTTTAATATCATAATAACTAAGAGTTATAATATGTATGTATGTAGCCAGCAGACAGTATGTTATCCCATTAATGTTTGCTAGCTGAGCAGTTAAAAATATTACTTTTGCATTGTAAGCTAGGTAACTACATGATAATCATTTTGCTGTTGTTATTGGAAACAAAATTGTTACTGTTAATAGTCCTAACCTGCTTCTGTCCAGCATCTTTGTCCACTGCACACTCTGTGTAAACTGTGCTGTCTCAGATCAGGACAGGCATGGTTGAATAAAGTTGAGTACATTTTATTTATTTATTGACTTTTCAAAGTTGAAGTGTGCCACCGATGCTGGGCCATTTGAGAACTGCCCATATTCTTCCAGCTTTCCTTGGCATTGTCAAATGTGATGTTAAATCAAAGGGAAAATAAAAAAGAAACAGTGTTGTAACGACAGCTTGTGCTCCAGCAGGTACATATGTTTGGAAGTAGTCACTGCAGCAATGGCGACTTGTTTACTTCTGCCATGTTGCCAGATTTGTCTTCACCAGGGGTCTCCAACCTGGGGTTCCTGGAACGTTCAGGTTTGTGTGGGAAATTTTCTAATTTTACTTCTTAATTGGTCCAAAAATTTGCAAATAATTTTGTTGTTGTTTTCTGTAGGCACCCATGCACAACAGCAGCAAATTATTTGCTGTTTTTTTTGGACCAAATAAGAAGTGAAATTAGAGCATTTCCCACACAAACCTGAACGTTCCAGGAACCCCAGGTTGGAGATCTCTGGTCTACACCATGGAACAAAGTGAAAACAGTAATCAAGAACCTTAGAAAATATGAGACAATAGTGATGCTACCGTGAGCTGGACGTTCCTCCAAAATTAATGAAAAGACAAGAAGAAACCTGGTCAGGAAATCTGCCAAAAGGCCTACAGCAACACTGGGTGAGCTGCAGGAATACTGTATCTGGCAGGTACTGGTTGTGTACTACCTGTAGTAACAATCTCCCCTATTCCACACTAAGCCTTTTCTTCAAACAACAAACAAACAAAGAATGCAGACCTGTCCTGATGAAACCAAAATTTAATTTTTTTGGGAACTTGTTCTGAAAGCTTTGGCACAAACACAACACTGTGTGTGACCAAGGGGACAGGCAGCAAAACCCCACTGGTGACATCCAACTTGGGAATGGAACTCACCACCTCCTGCTCTGGAGTCCAGGACTCTACTTGTGTCACCAAGAGAGTCGACCCACTTGGCAAGCCAAGTAGGAATGCTTTTATTGTCTCTGTTACATGTGCATTACCATACAACATACCAACAGTATAGCATGATGGTGGCAGCATCATGCTTTGGGGTTGCATTTCATTTGCTGGAACTAAGGAGGGAATCCTGAATGCTTTCACATTCCAGTCAATTTTTGCTAAAATGTTCAGGTGCCTGCTAGAAAGTAGATGCTTCAACAGAGGAGTTTAAGGGTGTGTAAATTTATGCACCCATCTTATTATATGTTTGTTATATTTTATATTTGTCCCACAAACACCTTTGTTTATCAATTGATCTGTACAACTTACAGGCCACACTGAATATGGTAAGTTTGGAAATGATTCATTTTTGTCTCATTTTATTACATCACAAAAAACTGGCATTTTAACAGTGCAGCGTACGCTTTTCATGCCCAGTGCAAAATTTGCTTTGTTTCCCACTTCAGTATCCAGACATTTTAGAGTTTATGCTTTTTTAGTGAAGAAAAAATTTAAGGAGGAAGTTGTTTTCCTCCTGCTGTTCGGGGAAAATCAATAGACTCCTTTAACTGGTTAAACTGGTTAGACCTCTCAGTAGCAGTGATTGAATAAACACACACATGCACACACCCGCCCACGCGCGCACACACACACGCACCAAACTGAGAGCACATTCAATTTAGATTTATAGTATATCAATAAAATATACATAATTTAATATTTAATTAAAAAATAGAATTATTTAATACTTTTCATTTTAGTGGTAAGTTTCTTTCTTAAATTGCCAAACTCAGTTTAATCAAATGTCTGGTGGTCTTTGACAGCAAAAACAGAGAAGCATCGCCATCTAGTGGGAAAATAATCAAATGTCTGTTTAATTTTTTGTCAGTTCCACCTCTGGCAGAGTAACCAGAAGTGTTCAATTGTTGACAGCTCACCATTTCCTTATAGGAGAGGTTCTTGACCCCTGCCTTAAAGAAACATTTTATTGTGACCACCCAAGCACACGGGTGCAACAATGCTGACATCTTAATATACAGTACCTGATAATATACGACATATCATTCATCATATCATTTTATCCTATCCTTTTCCTTCTTATCATATCCTTTTCCTTCTTGCCTTGAGAGAGAGCAGTCGCATTTTTCTTCCCTCCTCCCCTGCCTTCCTGATCTATTCCCAGCTTTTGCAATGTTGCGTTTTTGTCTGTGTTTAGTCGCTCTTCTTCTGCTGAATTTTAATCTAAACGGAAATTATGGATTTGGAAGCGGCTTAAATGTGCTATTGTCACTATTTTTCAACAAGAACTGGGCCAAGGGGGAGCCCAAGAATTGGAACCTACGAGAGACTCATGGACATTGGAATCCATGCGTCTATGGAAACATTATTGGTTATGATCTCAGGACTTCTATTTTTGGCTGTGGAGTTCCCTGATGCATCAGAAATTGAAGGAAAGTGAGAGAGCTGTTCAAAGCGGACCCGGCCAGCTCCTTCATTAAATTCGACCAGTTGGGGAGGGCACGAGTAGCGGCAAACGGTGAACTGAATGACAATGATTCAGTGAAGGAATACATCTGAAGCCCTGTGCTCTCTATGGAAAAACAGTTTAAGCCTGCATATATAATGGAAGCACAGAATTACACGGGTGAGGACAAAATTCTACTCTCTGAGTGCACTGTGCTGATTTGATTTGACCTTGTTTGCCCCGTGTTTACATTCCTCCTGACTGAGATTAGCGGAAGAACCGGCTCTTATGTCTACCCATACAATCAACAATCAGTTGTTTGTCGTCAGCGGATTGGACTCTCAAGGACAATGCCCATGTGCCTTCTGCAAGCAAGAGAGAGAGAGAGAGATAGACTCTGGACTCTGGACTTGTTTATAAGTCACATGATTATAACATCTATCCACTGCCAGGAGGCACCCTCTGCTGCTCACTAACAACTGTTACATTTACACTACACAATGCTTACAACACTACATGCATATATACACACACTGCTCTCCCTCTGCTGTGTGATTTGTCCACTAAATGTCTGCTAAATATGCATTGAGGGTTTTTTTGCCTGCAATCAAAATTTCGCTTACTCATTAAGCGTCAATTTGATAAAACATGTTTTTTTCTCTCGCCTATTGTGTCATATCATTTCTTTTCTTTTTTTTTTCCTTTCTTCTTTATGACTGGCGCCTAGCGGCTGCCCCGGCCTTGGATGCGCTCTGCAGAGCGTGCCCAAATGCCAAGTCACGTTTCGTTACCTTGTATTCATACATGTGTAATGACAATAAAGTTGAATCTCAATCTCAATCTCAATATCATTTGCAGATAACTGAAATTACTAAATGTGTAAAACATGACTATCTTTTTAGAATAATTACTATGAAATAAAATATTTATCCTTTAGTATATATTTATGTAAGTTTTGTGAAAACCATATAATACATAACCAATTAGCTGCACAGTATATAAGGAAACCTGATTCAGAAAGCGATCTCAAAGTGTCTGCTAAATAAAGCATAGTGGAGTGGAGAAGGCACGCGTGATGTGTTTTGTTGAGACAGTTCAGTCTCATCAGACAGATGATCTGATCTCATTCCTCAAGTGCAGGAACAAATCCAGAGCTTGATCAGCATCACTCGGCAGGTGCAGCTGTGACTCCACCATCGGGATGATGCAGATGTTGTAGACGTCTGGATCACATGGCACTGCAGGCCAAAATGTGCAGCGACTCAGACACAGCTGTACAGCAGCTGTTTCCACTGGAGAAGCCCAGTCATGAGCTAGGTAGAGTTCTGGAAATGTGGACATGACTTTGTGGCGACTGCTGGGTACTCTGTCATTCTTGGATGGTCTGATGACGTGTGAATCCCACACTCACGCTGTCTCATCTAAGTCATCCTGCAAAAACAGTAAAATAGAAAATGTAAGAAAACAAGTGAAGTGATACACTTTGAAATTCATGGGTGTACTGTTATCCCTACGTGTTATATACACGGGGTATGTTAATGCAGATCAACAGCAAGCCAAACTCGTTTTTCATGAGCCAGGAAACCGAGCGTCCTGCTCCTTTATTCAGGTCTTCCAGACAGCTTACAGTTGTTTATAACTGTGGCTTGAAGCTCAGTGAAAAGCCGAGTAAAACTAAGACAAAATAAAACAGAAAATAAATTCATTGGTATGCTAGCGGGCCCCTGGGATAGGACTAATTCCTGGAACAATACATTCGTAATACATGTAACAAGCTAGCGGGGCCCTGGGATAAGACTAATTCCTGAAACAACACATTCTAAAAAACGATGCCAAGTTCACGTCTAACAAAACTTATAAAACTGACAAAATACTAATTGGACTTACAGCCATTGCTTTCGAAGGTGTAGAAAAGAGTTTAACACACAGGAGGAACTTTTCAGACATTCGTGGGCAGGTTATGCTCTCTGCCTTTTTTTCCTTCTCTCTCTTACCAACATTCACTTCTGCTACCCACAAATCATAGCGGCTACTGGCTGCGCTTTCAACATAAAATACAAGTGTATTGCTACTAACTATATAAAAATTACTTTTAGCACAATAACTGTTTCTAACATGAATTACTACAAATGAACTATGATATTTATTATAAACTTATGAACTATTTTTAACTTTTCTATAAACACACTCTACTGAGGGCAGAACACTCCCCACCTGGCATTACTAATGCCACTACTTCTTCTTATCTATTACTTCATGCTCTAAGAGCATAACAACGTCTGAAATAGGACGTAGGTAAGTCTTTGAAACATTCTGGGATGATGTCCTCACTTCGACCTTTCTGACCTTCCCGTCGCTGCTTGGAAAGGTAGATGTGATGATGGCCATGGTCCATTCATTTCTGGGTGCTTGGTCCTGTTTCAGCAGCACTATGTCACCTGTCTGTAGGTTGCGGTGTGTTGTATGCCACTTGCGCCTTGATTGGAGGGTGTTGAGATATTCGTTTCTCCAGCGGCTCCAAAATTCATTGGCGAGTGCTTGCACTTGTTTCCACTGGTTTTTGAGCAGGTCTTTTCCACAAAAGTCTCCTGGTGGAGGGGGAACATGCTGCTTTTGGGTCAAGATCATTGCGGGACAGAGTAGGAATGGTGAGGAAGGGTCTGTTGAGATGGGGACTAAGGGCCTTGCGTTGATTATAGACGTTACCTCAGCCATTAAAGTGCAAAGCACCTCATGCGTCAAACGAGTGTGTTTGTTTTGCAAAAGCATGGAGTCCAGTATTCTGCGAGTGACCCCAATCAGTCTTTCCCAGACGCCTCCCATGTGGGAGGCATGTGGGGGATTGAACTCCCATGTGCAACCGTTGGCATGAAGATAGTTGACAATGTTGGGAGGGTTCTTGTTTGGTTGTGCCATGCCTAGCTCCACGCTCGCTGCAATGAAGTTAGTGCCTCTGTCAGATCGCATTTGCTTTGCTGGGCCTCGTATTGCAAAGAATCTGCGTATTGCATTTATACAGCTGCAAGCGTCCATAGATTCAATGACTTCAATATGCACGCCTCTTGTGGTCATACATGTGAAGAGTATTGCCCACCTTTTTCCTTGTGCAGCTCCACCTCGTGTGTGTCGAGTGACTACTGACCACGGACCGAATACGTCCAACCCGACATATGAAAATGGAGGGCATGTTTTGAGTCTCTCAGGTGGGAGAACTGCCATTTTCTGAGTCTCTAGTTTTCCCCTGAGTCTCCTGCACGTTACACAATGGTGGATAATGGACGAGACCAGTCTTTTGCAACCAACAATCCACAGTCTGGCTTGCCTAATTGCGCTTTCCGTGAACTGCCTTCCTTGACGCACAACTTTGGCGTGATAGTGACGGACAAGCAGTTGAGTTACGTGATGCTTGTTTGGGAGAATGGTTGGATTCTCGGATGCTGTGTTCAGTGAAGCATGTTTGAGGCGACCTCCAACCTTGATGAGGCTTTCACTCATATAGGGATCAAGAGCCACGATGGGACTTGAACTGTGGACGGTTTGGTTGGCATGGAGAGCAGCATACTCGTCGGGAAAAGCGTCTTTTTGAACAGACTGGAGGATGAGGTTACTGGCAGCATCCAACTCCTCTGGAGTGCCTGGCTTGCTACATCGATGCCAGCCCCTGCATGAATGATCTGACAGGTTGCTTGATGAGTAAGAACGAGCTTGGTGAATTAGGAATGCAATGGCACGTACTAATGAGTTCCAACTTGAAAAGCGCTGGAAGCACGCTGGTAAGGGCCCGTTCTTCTGAATGTGAGTAGAACAGGTAGCGACTTTTCTGATTTCAGAGTCTACTTCGGGCTCGATCAACTCAAAGGATTCAGGTGTCCCGGATTCAGGTCGTCTGTAAAGGAAGTCTGGTCCCTTAAACCACATAGTGTCCATGAGCTGTGATGCAGGTATTGACCTGGTGGCTAGATCAGCTGGGTTTTGCTCTGATGTGACGTAGTGCCACTGTTCAGGGTTGTTTCCATCCTGGTGGACTTCTTCCTCCATTATCTTTAGGAAGGTCTCGTCTTCGAAGGACACGGCACACTTGTTATCATTCTCTGTGCACTCAAAAACTTTGTCCCCAAGCTTTTCTTCCGCTGTGTTGGGTTTTGAGCTGCGTTTAGAGAGGCCGTCCTTGTGCTCCCCGCCGTAGCATGGTTTCTCTTTGATGCTGATGCTGTTAGGACAAGGAGTGAAGAAAGATGGGCATCCGTTGGAGAGCATGTGCGTTTTATAAACATTGACAGTTGGCTTGTGAGCGTTAAGGCACACCTCCCCCACAATTACCCAGCCTAGGTCCAGGCGTTGAGCAAAGGGAGCATTGTGGGGTCCATTGACTTGTTGCCTTGCTTTGTGGACTCGTAGGATGTCTCTGCCCAGTAAAATTGCCATCTGAGCATCTGGGTCGTACTTGGGGATGAGAGGAGCGAGGTGTTTTAAGTGGGCGTGAGCAAGAGCGACTTCGGGCGTAGGTATTTCATCCCTACTGAACGTTATCTCGTCGCATTCAAAAAGAGGAGGGAGGTCTAAGCGTGGGCCTCTGCCTACTGGCTCGATCTGGAACCTCACTGCTTCCCTGCCAAGCATTTCAGTTAAACCAGCACATGTTCTTATGAGGTATGTCAGAGGGCTACCCTTGATCCCAAACAGCTCGAAGAATTCGGGACGGGCCAGCGATTTATTACTCTGATCGTCAAGGATTGCATACATCTTAACGGAGCGTTCTGGTTGGCCTTTGGGGAAAACTCGAACTAGACATACCTTTGAGCAAGAACGTGGGGGATTACCTTCGCCGCAGATCTCAGTGCACTGTGACGTTACCTCAGGTGGCGTGTTGTCTCGGGGCTGAGGCTCTGGTTCAGGTGTGTTTTCTGGCTGGGGTTGCTGACTTGAATCGGGATGCATGGCAGAGCAATGCCTTTCACTTTGGCACTCCTCGCACTTGAGTTTCATGTCACAGTCCTTTATTGCATGCATGGGAGAGCAGCAGCGAAAACATCGTTTGTGTTCTTTGAGTATGTTTCGCCTTTCTTGTAGCGGTTTATTCTGAAAAGCTCTACATTTGGCTAGAGGATGCATTTTCTTATGGACTGGACAGTAGCGTGTTAAATCGTCCTCTTTAGTACTAGCGGGAGCAGTTGTGTCGACCTCTGTTTTGTTTACAGTTAGAGGCGTTCTGTAGCTAGTTTGTTTGAATGGTGGTCTCTCACCTTTGCTGAAGGGTTGGCTGCTGCATGTCGTAAAACTTGGGTCATTTCTTGCTTTAGCCTCGTCTTGGACAAACTTTACAAAATATGAGAAGGGAGGGAAGGTTACATCATATTTTTGTTTGTATTTTGAGCCCGCGTGTAGCCATTTATCTTGTAAACTTGGAGGCAACTTTTCAACTATGGGCTTAACCCCACGGGGTGTGTCGAGGTAGGCGAGGCCTGGGAGATAAGCTTCATCCTTAGCGACCCGCAGCTCTAAGAGCAAATCTCCAAGTTCCCTGAGTTTTACATTGTCTCTGTTTGTAAGGCGAGGGAAGTTATCTAGTTTTTTAAACAAGGTGTTTTCTACTACTTCTGGCGTAGCATAACACTCTTCTAACCTGTCCCATGACAATTGGAGAGCAGCTTTGGGGTTAGTGGCATAGACAGCTCTGATTCTTTTAACGTGCTCTGAGGACTCTTTACCAAGCCACTTGACTAGGAGATCTAACTCCTGGCTATATGTGAGACCAACGTCTTCAGTTGCATTTATAAATGACGACTGCCATGCTCTAAAGTTTTCGGGGGTGTCGTCAAACTTAGAGTCTGGTTGTGATTAGCTCTCTGCGCGCGAGGAACCTAGCAAAGTCTGCCATAGGTGGGTCACCATTGTGGGAAGCATGGTAGCTGTTTGGCCTGACATAGTCTCTTGGTATGTCGATGGATTCATTTTTCACGTACATTTTCTTGAATGTTGGTGGAGAGAGAGTTTGTTCGGGTCTCCTCGGAGTGAATGATTGCGCCCTTTGTGCGGGTTCGACTTGAGGTGTTTCTTCTTCAGCTGGTCGCACCTGTGACTTTAGCTGGATTTGGTGGTGCACATACTCCATAGTTCTCTGTCTGACAGCTTGTGATGAAATTGCGCTCCTTACACTCTCTCCTTCGTCCAGCTCGGCAGCTGCAGCAGCTTCTAGAACTTCTGCTTTTGCTGTGGCGGCCGCTGTTTCCTTCTCTATCTCCAGCATCTCTAGATCCAGTTCTAGCTTTGTTTGTTGCTTTGCTTGTTCCTGTTCTAGCTTGGCTTGTTCTAGCTTTGCTTGTTGCTTTGCTTGTTCTAGCTTTGCTTGTTGCTCTGCTTGTTCTTGTTCTAGCTTGGCTTGTTGCTCTGCTTGTTCTATCTTTGCTTGTTGCTTTGCTTGTTCTAGCTTTGCTTGCTGTTTTTTAATCTCTAATTGTTTCTTACTGTACAAGGCTTTAGCATTCGCAGCTTCAGCAGAGGCTCGTGCCATAATGGCTGCTTCCATTACGTTGGACTTGAAGGATAACTTGGAGCTAGAACGTCTGGAGCCGGAGCTAGCGTTGTATGATGATTTGGCTTCAGAGTTCGCCTTTTCTACTGCCCTCTTCTCTTGAGTGTCGTCCATCACTGTGTCGTGAATCTTATCTTCACCAACTGCTGACGTGGCTTTTCACTGTACTGTTATCCCTACGTGTTATATACACGGGGTATGTTTATGCAGATCAACAGCAAGCCAAACTCGTTTTTCATGAGCCAGGAAACCGAGCGTCCTGCTCCTTTATTCAGGTCTTCCAGACAGCTTACAGTTGTTTATAACTGTGGCTTGAAGCTCAATGAAAAGCCGAGTGAAACTAAGAGAAAATAAAACAGAAAATAAATTCATTAGTATGCTAGCGGGCCCCTGGGATAGGACTAATTCCTGGAACAATACATTCGTAATACATGTAACAAGCTAGCGGGGCCCTGGGATAAGACTAATTCCTGAAACAACACATTCTAAAAAACGATGCCAAGTTCACGTCTAACAAAACTTATAAAACTGACAAAATACTAATTGGACTTACAGCCATTGCTTTCGAAGGTGTAGAAAAGAGTTTAACACACAGGAGGATCCCTCCTCATGGATCGTCACCTTATCGTGGTGGGGGGGTTTGCGTGCCCCAGTGATCCCAGGAGCTATGTTGTCCGGGGGCAATTTGCCTCTAGGGTCTCCCAAGACAAACTGGTCCTGGGTGAAGGGCCAGACTAAGAACGATCCAACAGACTCTCATGATAAATTGTATATCAAGGATTCAGTGTACCCCGCCCGGTATGGGGTTACCGGGGCCCCACCCTGGAGCCAGGCCTGGGGGAGGGGCTCGAAGGCTAGCGTCTGGTGGCCGGGTTTCCACCCATGGGACCCGGCCGGGCTCAGCCCGAAGGAGTTACATGGGTCCGCCCTCCAGTGGGTCCACCACCTGCAGGAGGGATCATGGGGGTCCGGTGCTATGTGGATTAGGTGACGGTCAAAGGCGGAGACCTTGGCGGACTGATCCCAAGCTTTCTAAACTGGCTTTTGGTACGTGGAATGTCACCTCTCTGGTGGGGAAGGAGCCTGAGCTGGTGTACGAGGTTGAGCGATACCGGCTAGATATAGTCGGCCTCACTTCAACACACAGCTCCGGTTCCGGAACCAGTCTCCTGGAGAGGGGCTGGAGCTTGGCCTTTTCTGGAGTTGCCCCGGGCGAGAGGCGACGAGCAGGGGTGGGTATTCTTGTATCGCCCCACCTTGCTGCCTCTATATTGAAGTTTTCCCCGGTGGACGAAAGGGTTGCTTCCCTGCGCCTTCGGGTTGGGAAACGGGTCCTGACCATCATTTGTGCCTATGCACCAAATGATGTTTCAGAGTACCCACCCTTTTTGGAGTCTGTGACTGGGGTGCTGGAGGGTACTCCTCCTGGAGACTCCATTGTCCTACTGGGGGACTTCAATGCGCACGTGGGCAACGACAGTGAAACCTGGAGGGGGGTGATTGGGAGGAATGGCCTGCCCGATCTGAACCCGAGTGGTGTTCAGTTATTGGACTTCTGTGCTAACCACAGTCTGTCTATAACGAACACCATGTTCAAGCATAAGGGTGTCCATATGTGCACCTGGCACCAGGACACCCTAGGTCGCAGGTCGATGATCGATTTTGTTATCGTATCATCAGACCTGCGACCGTATGTCTTGGACACCCGAGTAAAGAGAGGTGCAGAGCTGTCAACTGATCACCACCTGGTGGTGAGTTGGATCCGATGGCAGGGGAGGAAGCCATTCAGACCTGGTAGACCCAAACGTATAGTGAGGGTGTGCTGGGAGCGTCTGGCTGAGGCCCCTGTCCGGGAGGTCTTCAACTCCCACCTCCGGAAGAACTTCATCCACATTCCGAGGGAGTCTGGAGACATGGAGTCTGAATGGGCCATGTTCTCCACCTCTATTGTTGAAGCGGCGGCCCAGAGCTGTGGCCGCAAGGTGGTCGGTGCATCTCGTGGTGGCAACCCCCGAACCAAGTGGTGGACACCAGTGGTGAGGGGGGCCATTAAGCTGAAGAAGGAGTCCTATCAAGCTTGGTTGGCTTGTGGGACTCCCGAAGCAGCTGAGGTGTACCGGCAGGCCAAGCGGAGTGCAGCTCGGGTGGTTGCTGAAGCAAAAACCCGGGTATGGGAGGAGTTCGGTGAGGCCATGGAACAAGACTTTCGGTCGGCTTCAAAGAGATTCTGGCAAACTGTTCGGCGGCTCAGGAGGGGAAAGCAGCTCCCCGTCCACACTGTGTATGGTGCGGATGGGACACTGTTGACTTCAACTGGGGATATCGTCGGGCGGTGGAAGGAATACTTCGAGGATCTCCTCAATCCCACTGATACGCCTTCCACAGAGGAAGCAGGGTTTGGGGACGAGGGGGATGACTCGCCTATCACAGGGGCTGAGGTCGCCAAGGTGGTTAAAAATCTCCTTGGTGGCCGGGCCCCGGGGGTGGACGAGATTCGCCCTGAGTACCTCAAGGCCCTGGATGTTGTTGGGTTGTCATGGTTGACACGCCTCTGCAACATTGCGTGGAGGTCGGGGGCAGTGCCTTTGGCATGGCAAACCGGGGTGGTGGTTCCTCTCTTCAAAAAAGGGGACCGGAGGGTGTGCTCCAACTTTAGAGGGATCACACTCCTCAGCCTCCCTGGGAAGGTCTATGCCAAGGTACTGGAGAGGAGAGTCCGGCCGTTGGTCGAACCTCGGATTCAGGAGGAGCAATGTGGTTTTCGTCCTGGCCGTGGCACGTCGGACCAGCTCTTTACCCTCTCGAGAATTCTTGAGGGTTCGTGGGAGTTTGCCCAACCAGTTTACATGTGTTTTGTGGACTTGGAGAAGGCATTTGACCGCGTCCCTCGTGGATTTTTGTGGGGGGTGCTTCGGGAGTATGGGGTATCGGGCTTGTTGTTACGAGCTATTCGGTCTCTGTACGACCGTTGTGAGAGTTTGGTTCGTATTGCCAACACTTGGTCGGAGTCATTCCCAGTGAGAGTTGGACTCCGCCAGGGCTGCCCTTTGTCACCGATCCTGTTCATAATTTTTATGGACAGGATTTCTAGGCGCAGCCAGGGAATGGAGGGTGTCATGCTTGGTGACCACAGGATCTCATCTCTGTTGTTTGCAGATGATGTTGTCCTGTTGGCTTCATCCAGCAATGACCTACAGCTCTTGCTGGGACGGTTTGCCGCTGAGTGTGAAGCGGCTGGGATGAGAATCAGCACCTCCAAGTCCGAGTCCATGGTCCTCAGTCGGAAAAAGGTGGATTGTCCTCTCCGGGTTGGGGACAGGCTCCTGCCCCAAGTGGAGGAGTTTAAGTATCTTGGGGTCTTGTTCACGAGTGAGGGGAAAATGGAGCGAGAGATCGACAGACGGATTGGAGCAGCAGCTGCAGTGATGCGGACGTTGTACCAGTCTGTTGTGGTGAAGAGGGAGCTTAGTTCTAAGACAAAGCTGTCGATTTACCAGTCAATCTACGTTCCTACTCTCACCTATGGTCACGAGCTTTGGGTAATGACCGAAAGAACGAGATCGCGGATACAAGCGGCTGAAATGAGCTTTCTCCGTAGGATTGCTGGGCTCACCCTCAGAGATAGGGTGAGGAGCTCAGTCATCCGGGAGAGGCTCAGAGTAGAACCGCTGCTCCTCCACATTGAAAGGAGTCAGTTGAGGTGGTATGGGCATCTGATTAGGATGCCTCCTGGACGCCTCCCACTTGAGGTGTTTCAGGTACGTCCCACTGGGAGGAGACCCCGGGGCAGACCCAGGACTCGGTGGAGAGACTATGTCTCCCAGCTGGTCTGGGAACGCCTTGGTATCCCCTCTGAAGAGCTGGAGCAGGTGGCTGGGGAGAGGGAAGTCTGGGCTTCTCTGCTTGAACTGCTGCCTCCGCGACCCGGACCTCCGGAAAAGCGGTAGAAGATGGATGGATGGATGGATGGATGGATGGATGGATGGACACAGGAGGAACGTTTCAGACATTCGCGGGCAGGTTATGCTCTCTGCCTTTTTTTCCTTCTCTCTCTTACCAACGTTCACTTCTGCTACCCACAAATCATAGCGGCTACTGGCTGCGCTTTCAACATAAAATACAAGTGTATTGCTACTAACTATATAAAAATTACTTTTAGCACAATAACTGTTTCTAACATGAATTACTACAAATGAACTATGATATTTATTATAAACTTATGAACTATTTTTAACTTTTCTATAAACACTCTACTGAGGGCAGAACAATGGGTTTAAGAAATTTTATGAGTGGGCTTGAAAAAAATGTAATTTATGATAAGGAAAGGAATTCATGAATGTATAACAAAGCAATGAATATGGTGATGTTTTTCAAAGGCCTGCTCTTGTCTTTTCTACAATCATCATCTTTTGTTGTACATAAAGTCATAATCCTGTATTTTGAGTTATAGATAGATCTGATATAGCATATTCTATATTTATTATTTTACATAAAGTGAAATATTTAAAGCTTCTAGTTTTAATTTTGATGGTTATGGCTGATAGATTTTTAATTATACTGAGAGCCACTAGTAGTTTCCCATCAAAGGAATCACAGGACAGTGAACTCATTTGACAGCAGATGACTGAATTGGAAGTAGATGTGACATTAGTAGGCCTATTTTATATACATCAGACTATTGAGGAGAAAGATCAGAGAAGGCAAGGACAGCTTCAGGAAGAAGATGGAGGACAAGCTGCAACAGAGCAACATCAGCGGGGTCTGGAGAAACCTTAAAACCATCTCTGAGCTCCAGAATACCTCCCCCCAGGCCACGGGGGGGCAGGGAGTGGGCGAACAATCTGAATCTGTTTTTCAATAGGTTTGACCAACCGCCCTCCCCCCTGACTGCACAACAACCACTGCTGCAACTAAAGACATCAAGTCCTGCTGCCCACTCCCCACTCCACCAACACCCCCCCCCCCACTCCCAACACACAGCCCCCCAACCTGACCCTCACTAAGACCCAGGTGAGGACGGAGCTGAGGAAGATCAAGGCGAGGAAGGCGTCAGGACCGGACGGCATCAGCGCAAAGCTCCTCAAGTCCTGTGCAGACCAGCTGTGTGGGATTGTGGAGTACATCTTCAATCTGAGCCTGAAGCTGGGGAGGGTACCACAGCTGTGGAAAACATCTTGTGTGGTACCTGTACCAAAGACTTCCTACCCCAAAGATCTGAACAGCTACAGACCAGCGGCCCTGACGTCCCACATGATGAAGACCCTGGAGAGACTGCTCCTTGCTCACCTCCGCCCCCTGGTGGGACCAGCGATGGATCCACTCCAGTTTGTCTACCAGCATGGCATTGGGGTGGAGGATGTGGTGATCTTCCTCCTTCACCGTTCTCTGTCCCACCTGGAGAAGCCCGGGAATGCGGTGAGGATCATGTTCTTTGACTTCTCCAGTGCTTTCAACACCATCCAACCGATGATCCTGAAGGACAAGCTGCTGTGCGCGGGGGTGGACCAGCACCTGTCATCATGGATCCTGGACTACCTCACAAACCGGCCTCAGTTTGTAAGAACCCGGGACTGTGTGTCCGACACGATCATCGGTAGCACGGGGGCCCCCCAGGGAACGGTTTTGGCTCCTTTCCTGTTCACCCTTTATACTGCAGACTTCTCACACAACACAACACACTGCCATCTACAGAAGTTCTCTGATGACTCTGTGATCGTTGGCCTGCTGAGTACAGAGGGCTTATCCAGGACTTCGTGGACTGGTGCCATCGGAACTGCCTCCAGATCAACGCAAGGAAAACTAAGGAGCTGGTGGTGGACTGTCGCAGGCAAGGACAACCCCTCACAGCACCAGTAAGTACACAGGGAACAGACATCGAGATGGTGACATCCTATAAGTACCTGGGTGTTCATCTGAACAATAAACTAGACTGGTCACACAATACTGACGCACTCTACAAGAAGGGACAGCGCAGGCTGTTCCTACTGAGGAGACTCAGGTCTTTTGGTGTACAAGGGGCGCTGCTGAAGACATTCTATGACACGGTGGTGGCATCAGCCATCACTTTTGGAGTGGTCTGCTGGGGCAGTGGCATTACAGCAGCCGATAGGAAGAGACTGAACAAACTGATCAAGAAAGCTAGCTCTGTCCTGGAGCAGCACCTTGACCCAGTGGAGGAGATAGGAGAGAGAAGGATGGTGGCTAAACTGTCATCTCTGCTGGAGTCCGAGTTCCACCCTATGCAGGACATACTGAATGCACTGAGGAGCTCATTTAGCAGTAGACTACATCATCCTAGGTGCACAACCGAGAGGTTTCGCAGGTCCTTCCTACCTACGGCTGTCAGACTGTACAACCTAAGCAGGGCTGCTCGCAGAGATAGCAAAAAGACGTGACAACCTAATAGTTTTGAATGCAAAAGACTCAATAGACTTACACAATGGTCCCCTCCGGTATACAACTAGGAAAATACCGGTCGCTATGGAGGGTGAGAATATGTTTGGGTACATAATCATACCATGTAGGATAACTAAGTAGACGGTTGTGCTGTTTCATTCCATCTAGCTACAATGCTCCGCACTGTGTGTGTTTATATATTTACATATTCATTCCATCTAGCTACAATGCTCTGCACTGTGTGTGTTTATATATATATTTATATATTTACTCTATCTAGCAACAATGCTCCACACTGTGTGTGTTTATATATTTACATATTTATTCCATCTAGCTACAATGCTCCGCACTGTGAGTTTATATATTCATATATCTATTCCATCTAGCTACAATGCTCCGCACTGTGTGTTTATATATCTACATATTTATTCCATCTAGCTACAATGGTCCGCACTGTGTGTGTTTATATATTTACATATTTATTCCATCTAGCTACAATGCTCCGCACTGTGTGTTTATATATTCATATATCTATTCCATCTAGCTACAATGCTCCGCACTGTTTATATATCTACATATTATTCCATCTAGCTACAATGCTCCGCACTGTGTGTTTATATATATATTTATATATTTACTCTATCTAGCAACAATGCTCCACACTGTGTTTATATATTTACATATTTATTCCATCTAGCTACAATGCTCCGCACTGTGAGTTTATATATTCATATATCTATTCCATCTAGCTACAATGCTCTGCACTGTGTGTGTTTATATATCTACATATTTATTCCATCTAGCTACAATGCTCCACACTGTGTGTTTATATATTCATATATCTATTCCATCTAGCTACAATGCTCCGCACTGTGTGTATATCTACATATTTATTCCATCTAGCTACAATGCTCCGCACTGTGTGTTTATATATTCATATATCTATTCCATCTAGCTACAATGCTCCGCACTGTGTGTATATCTACATATTATTCCATCTAGCTACAATGCTCCGTACTGTGTGTGTTTATATATCTACATATTATTCCATCTAGCTACAATGCTCCGCACTGTGTGTTTATATACTCATATATTTATTCCATCCAGCTACAATGCTCCGCACTGTGTTTATATATTTATATATCTATCCCATCTAGCTACAATGCTCCGCACTGTGTGTCTATATATAGATATTTTTTTCCGGTTCCGGTTCCGCCGGACCGGTGGCGCCACACGAGTTGGCTGCCCGTTGCAACAGCCTTTTTTTTATCTTCCTTTTTCTTTCTACACCTTTCACTCTATATATATATCATGGACACACAGATCGCCCCAAAGGTCTCCCGAGTCGGCGGACGGAGCCACTGTTTACAGCAGGAGATGTTACAGCAGGAAGAGCTAGTGCTAGCGAGCACTCAACCGCCACCCGGTGCTAACGGTGAAACTCGACATACCGGGAACTGTAGCGAAAACGACGCGGGTGCCGGGCTGGAGTTTAGTCGGCGTGCAAGAAATATAAGACAGAATAATAAAGAGCGATGGCAAGAACCAAGCAGACTGCCCGTAAAATCTACTGGAGGAAAAAGCCCCCCAGGAAGCAGCTAGCCACCAAGGCTGCTCGGAAAAGCGCTCCGGCCACCGGCGGAGTGAAGAAGCCTCACCGTCACAGGCCCGTGGCTCTGAGAGAGATCCGTCGCTACCAGAAATCCACGGAGCTGCTCATCCGTAAGCTGCCCATCCAGCGCCTGGTGAGGGAGATCGCTCAGGACTTCAAGACCGACCTGCGCTTCCTGAGCTTCACCGTCATGGCTCTGTAGGAGGCCAGCGAGGCCTACCTGGTGGGTCTCTTCTTTGCTAAGAGGGTCACCATCATGCCCAAAGACTTCCAGCTGGCCCTCCGCATCCGCGGAGAGAGAGCTTAGACTTTCTGCTGCACATTCACCAACCATAATGCTCCGCACTGTGTGTCTATATATATATATATATATATATATATATATATATATATATATATATATATATATATATATATATATATATATACACGTATGTATATATATATATATATATATATATATATATATATATATATATATATATATATATATATATATATATATATATATATATATATATTAATATGTACATATGTATACTAGCTGCTCTTGTTTTTTCTTGCCTTCTGATTGTTGCCCTGAGTGTTGCTATCCCTGTGCTGTTGCAATCCTGGAATTTCCCCATTGTGGGACTAATAAATGCTTATCTTATCTTATCTTATTTATATTTACACTACCGTTCAAAAGTTTGGGGTCACTTAGAAATTTCCTTATTTTTGAAAGAAAAACATTTTTTTCAATGAAGATAACTTTAAACTAATCAGAAATACACTCTATACATTGCTAATGTGGTAAATGACTATTACAGCTGCAAATGTCTGGTTTTTGGTGCAATATCTACATAGGTGTATAGAGGCCCATTTCCAGCAACTATCACTCCAGTGTTCTAATGGTACAATGTGTTTGCTCATTGGGTCAGAAGGCTAATGGATGATTAGAAAACCCTTGTGCAATCATGTTAGGTCTGCAATGCTGTAATTGCTGCAAATGGAGGATTCTTTGACGAAAGCAAAGTTTGAAGGAAAAAATTATGATTACAAATCATTATTTCTAACCTTGTCAATGTCTTGACTATATTTTCTATTCATTTTACAACTCATGGTGGTAAATAAGTGTGACTTTTCATGGAAAACACAAAATAATTGTCTGGGTGACCCCAAACTTTTGAATGGTAGTGTATATGTACATATGTATACTTGCTGCTCTTGTTTTTTTTCTCTTGCCTTCTGATTGTTGCTCTGAGTGTTGCCATCCCTGTGCTGTTGCAATCGTGGAAGTTCCCCATTGTGGGACTAATAAAGGCTTGTCTTATCTTATCTTAAATGATGGAAAAGTAGTAAGAGCTGCCAGATAGCTAAATTTAGTCGCTAGTTTTTTGCCCAATAATTAATGTGAATGCATTCAGACATTTTCATATAAAATAGCCATGCTGCTACACTGTGTGATTTGGGATTTTGTTTTTAATTATTAAGTCATTGTCATGTTTCTGAGCTCATGTTTTCTCTGAGCTCAGACCTCCACTTTATTTTCAGTGTTATTTGTCTGTAAATCTGTTTGTGGTTATTTTCTGTACATGTGCATTGGTTTACTTTCCTGTTTCATGGCAGAGCTCTGCTCTTATTTCCCAGACACACCCTCCAGCTGATTGCTGTGCTTCAGGTTCCCTCAGCTGCAATCAGTTGGTAATTAGGTCACCTGCCACTTGCACCTTCAGCTCATTAGTTCCTCCACTATTTATTAGACTGCGGCACGCTCTTCAGTGTGGCAGCCATAATGAGGTTCAGACTGGTCTCCTGCTCCTAGTGATGGCAGAAATGGAACGATCGAGAGATCGAATCATTTGGAACAATTGATTCAGAAAAAGAATTGATGTTTTGGAACATTTGAAACATCTCCCCACAGCGGCATCTGGTAGCCAAATGTTATAATACTACACTGAACCAGACGAGTGTTTTCGGGTCTTTATCTCAACGTTTCGTGTTTTGTTTGGGTTTCTAGTATTATTTGTCTGAAAATATATATTTTTTCAATTAGTATTTGTAGGGGGTGCTTGTTTACAAAATAGACATCAGTCACTGTTTTTAGGGGTGCTTGTGTACATTCAGTTCTTTTTGCCTTCCTGTCAAGGAACAACAAAAAGACTGAGTTAGGAGGAATGCTGTCATGCAACTTCATATATTGTAAATATATGTAACGATATGTAAAATATATAACTATATGTAAATGTACAACAATATGGCTTCTTTTAGTGATCAAATGCATAATTATATTTATTGTAAATAATAATAAAGGTGTATAAATAATAAATGTATACTCGTATGTGTATTAAAAGAACATGAATACATACCATAAACATTACGCTGGCCATGGCTTGATTCAGCACTCGGTTGTGTTGTGCTAGGAATGCAGGCGTCAGGATGTTTTGTCCGTAGGTGTCTCCACCTACTTGTTGTATTGTTACAAAACGCAAGATGTTGCATACAGTGCATACATTTAACTTTTTTTCCCTCAAGAAGGTCATAGTGATCCCAAACAGCTGACCTGGGACGCTTTCTACCCCCATCCATTTCCAAATAATGTAAATCCAAAAGCAGCTCAGTACAAGACACTCAGAGAGGCAAGACTTCACAAACAAACTGCATATGGCTGTGTAGTTGTGCATGCACATGTTGGACATTGATTTAACCTCACGATGAAGGAGAGCCGGACCCCCTGTGGTGGACAGAAGATTTCCTGACCTCTGAAGGAGAGCCGGACCCCCTGTGGGGGACAGAAGACTTCCTGACCTCTGAGGTTCAAATATAGGTGTGAACAGATGGCTTCCTGACCTCTAAGAGAGGAGAGAGGGGGGAAGTTATGTAAATAAAAGGTTGATGTAGGGGAATAAATTGATGTAGGGGGATAAAGGGAGGTTCTTTGATGTGAGATGCTTTGATGTGAGATTGTTTAAAGGTGAGGACTGAGGTGTGTGTCTCCCTCTTGTTTCTCTGCTCAGGGATGAGAGCAGACTGTGGGAATGTAGCTTGAAATAAACTTTGAATTAAATGCAACTCAGTTTCGTTATTCAAGGCTCCCCACATTGGTGACTAACGACGTTGAGAATGACCGGAGAAGGTCTCAGGGTCCCGGACTCGCCAAGACCAGAGCTGGCGAACGCTGTGGCCGTCAAGCTGCCGGATTTCTGGCAGGATAACCCACGGTCGTGGTTCCTACAAGCGGAGTCGCAGTTCGCTCTCGCAGGAGTAACGGTGGATGACACTAAATTCCACCATGTCATTGCTAAACTGGATAACAGCACAGCTTGGTGTGTGCAGAGTTTGGTGGAGCAGCCACCAGCAACCGGCAGGTACGACAAGCTGAAATCCACCCTCATTAAGTTTTTCACCCCCTCGGCCGAAGTGAGGGCGAGGAGGATCCTGTCTTTGCTAGACCAGGGAGGACACAGGCCGAGCGCCCTGATGGAGGAGATGATACAGCTGAGAGGGTTGGACAAGGATGATTTCCTTTTCCAGTTCATCTTCCTCTCCACCCTCCCGACGCATGCGAGAAGCACGCTGGCTGGCAAGAAATGTCACACCCCGGAGGAGTTCCGGGAGCTGGCCCAGGAAGCAGATGGGATTCTGGACGCCTGCGGCGGGCAAGCAACTACAGCGGCGACCCACAACAGCGGGGAGCCAGAGGCGGCAGACCCAGGCTGGCCGACGACGGCGGCAGCGCGGCCGCGATGAGGTGGAGCCATTGGGCCGGCGGCAGAGGCGCGGCCCCGACACAGCGGAGGAGAGGATCTCTGCTTTTACCATCGGAGGTTCGCTGAGAGGGCACGCAGGTGTGTGCCATCCTGCAACTTCAGGAGTTCGGGAAACGGCAAGACCGAGAGTCGTTAGCAGCTTCGACTCTCGGGGAAGGCAACAAGCTGCTCTACGTCGCAGATGCGCGCTCCGGACGAGAGTTCCTCATAGACACCGGAGCCCAAGTGAGCTTCATCACCCCAACATACGCAGACCGGGTGGCTGGACCCCACGGTAGCGGAGCTACGGCGGCAAATGGCTCGAGCATCAACACCTACGGGAGAAGGACCTTGCCTTTATGCTTACATGGCCGCACATATGAATGGACTTTTGTAATAGCGGCGGTGAGTTTCAACATGTTGGGCGTGGATTTTTTGTGTTCACACAATCTGTTAGTTGATCTTGCTAATAGATGGCTGGTAAATGCACTCTCTTTTTACTCTCTCCCCTGTTCAGCTCGAGTGTCCCCGCCACCAGCACAGACCCACGTCGCTACAGCAGGTGGTAAGTTTCACACACTCCTCACCCAATTTCCAGCGCTCACTGTGCCCACTTTTTCAGCGGCAGTCGCGAAGCACGGAGTGAAACATTTTATCCCTACATCTGGTCCTCCCGTGTTTGCAAAAGCTCGGCGCTTGGATGCAGTTAAGCTCGCCATTGCGCGCGAGGAGTTCGCCAGCCTAGAGAGGCTGGGCATCGTTCGTAGGTCAAAAAGCCCGTGGGCTTCGCCGCTGCACATGGTACCGAAAGCCGATGGCTCCTGGAGGCCGTGCGGTGATTACCGCAGGCTAAACAATGCTACGGCGCACGATCGTTATCCCATCCCGCACATTCAGGATTTTTCGGTGCACCTGGCGGGCGCGCGCGTTTTTTCAAAGATTGATCTGGTTCGCGGCTATCATCAAGTCCCAGTCCAGCCGGAGGACATTCCTAAAACAGCGGTGATAACCCCGTTCGGACTTTTCGAGTTTTTACGCATGCCGTTTGGTCTCAAAGGGGCGGCGCAAATGTTTCAGCGGATGATGGATGCCGTGTTACGCGATCTCCCTTTCGTGTTTGTGTACCTCGACGACATTTTGGTCGCGAGTACTTCAGAGGACGAACACGAAAAGCACCTCACAGCAGTTTTTAGGAGGCGGGGAGAGCACGGCTTAATAGTTAACCCAACAAAGTGCCAGTTCGGCGTCGAGCAGATCGATTTTTTGGGTCACCGCGTATCCCCAGAGGGAGCGGTTCCGTTACCAGATAAAGTACGTGTGGTAGCGGATTTTCCCCGGCCACAAACGGTCAAATCACTACAGGAATTCTTGGGGATGGTGAATTTTTACAACCAATTCCTGCCCCACGCAGCTCAAATCATGCACCCGTTATATGCCGTGCTCAAAAAACAAAAACCAACCCAGGCGGTTGAATGGTCCTCGGAGCGGGAGCGCGCGTTCACAGAGGCTAAAAAAGCCTTGGCTGACGCTGCGCTCCTGGCCCACCCAGACCCGGCAGCACGTATCGCGCTGACGACAGACGCTTCAGATGTAGCCATAGGGGCCGTTATTGAGCAACAGGTCGCCGGAGTTTGGCAGCCTTTGGCTTTCTTTAGCAAATCCTTAAGCGCGGCTGAGCGAAAATACAGCACGTTCGACAGAGAACTGTTGGGCGCTGCATTTGGCTGTTCGTCATTTCCAGTTCTGGCTGGAAGGACGGTGCTTCACCGCTTATGTAGACCACAAGCCGCTCACATACGCCATGGCTAAAATTTCAGAACCGTGGTCCGGCAGGCAGCAGAGGCAGCTGGCCGCGATCTCGGAATTTACCACTGACATTAGGCACGTTGCGGGCAAATTCAATGTTGTAGCAGACTGTCTCTCGCGCGCGTTCACGACGCCACCACGCGCAGATGCAGAACGGGCCACCGTGACCGCGCCGCAGGAGAGCGGCATGGTGGCGCGCGCGCAGCCCCGGTGCACGTGGGGACAGATTATGCAGCCATGGCGGCGGACCAGGGGGCAGATGCAGACGTGTGCACGCTCCAGTCTGGACCAACAGGGTTAAGGCTGGAGAGCAAGTGTTTACAAACCGGTATGCCCCCCCTGATCTGCGACGTGTCGACGGGGCGCCCGCGTCCGGTGGTTCCGGCCACGTGGCGCCGCCGTGTCTTTGACTCGGTTCACTCGCTGGCGCACCCGGGGGTGCGCGCGTCGGTGAAAATGGTGGCAGAAAAGTTTGTTTGGCCGGGCCTGCACAAGCACGTGAAGGAATGGGCGAAAGCCTGCATTTCCTGTCAACGGGCCAAAATTCACAAGCACACAAGGGCCCCGTTAGAACCGTTTCGCATTCCAGCCAGAAGGTTCGACCATATACACGTCGACCTTGTGAGCCGCCACCTCTCCCTGCTCTGGGACCGTTAGTTCGCACGGGAGCAGACACGCTTCCGGGTCCGGTTCATCACGCTTTTCCACGAGTTTTCGTCCCCAGGGCTTTGAAAAATGCCGATTTCGTTTTTGTCAGGCGCGAAGCCCTAAAAGCAACGCTCAAACCTCCTTACAAAGGGCCATTTCGAGTGCTGGAGGCAGGTGATAAGCAATTTGTGCTAGATTTGGGAGACAGAAAAGAGACAGTCAGTATTGACAGACTAAAACCTGCTTTTGTCATGAAGGATGGATCTGTGCTGGTCGCAGTGGTGCCTCAATGAGGCAGGCCCCCGCAAGGGGCACATAACCACTCTCTCCCTCAGTCAACAGAGCCGAAGCAGGACGGCGCCGCAGGCAAGGCGGGGGCCAACTCACAGCAGATTCGGCAGACGGTTGAAGCCCAAGCGGCGCACTGACTGAATGTTTGTATTGATTATACAGTAGCCAGTAATATGTTATTGAATTTTAGGGAATAGTCCTTTCTTCATCGTTTGGAGGGGGTTATATGGCTGTGTAGTTGTGCATGCACATGTTGGACATTGATTTAACCTCACGATGAAGGAGAGCCGGACCCCCTGTGGTGGACAGAAGATTTCCTGACCTCTGAAGGAGAGCCGGACCCCCTGTGGGGGACAGAAGACTTCCTGACCTCTGAGGTTCAAATATAGGTGTGAACAGACGGCTTCCTGACCTCTAAGGCTCGAGAGGAGAGAGGGGGGAAGTTATGTAAATAAAAGGTTGATGTAGGGGAATAAATTGATGTAGGGGGATAAAGAGAGGTTCTTTGATGTGAGATGCTTTGATGTGAGATTGTTTAAAGGTGAGGACTGAGGTGTGTGTCTCCCTCTTGTTTCTCTGCTCAGGGATGAGAGCAGACTGTGGGAATGTAGCTTGAAATAAACTTTGAATTAAATGCAACTCAGTTTCGTTATTCAAGGCTCCCCACACTGCACTTCAGAGGAGCTTTGAAATGTTTCAGGCATGTGGGCTGATGAACCAACAGCCAGTCAGGCAAGGACACGAGAAATTAGTATTTTACATATAAACTATTTATATTGTGGAGCGTGTAAATAACGAGACAGATTTGACTCAGACAGTTTATTACACATCTCACACAGAAGCATAGTCAGAATGAATACTCAGCAGAGACTCTCCTCTTAAAAAGCATGGCATTCTTCTAGAAGCTTCAAACACACAAAAGATCACATTGCATTCATCCTTCACACCTCCCTGTTATCTCCCAGGTAAACTCTGCTCTTTGTTCTTGCCTAAGATGCTATACCATTATGCACTCCCCATGTGTCACCAAACGACCCTCCCTAGCGTCTTGGATAGAACAATAGAATGACAGTCCATATGCTGTGGTAAAATCATTAAACATCAATCCACATGCTGCTTGGGCTTCAGTCTTCTCCCGTATCTGCTGTAACCAGGATTCACCGCCTCTGTGGCGCTGTCATGCTGGGGGGCTGATGTTTGAGGGGTAAAAGCCTGTCCGTGTGGGTGGTCTGGGGAATCTTTTCTCTGGGAAGCTCCCCGTGGGGGTCTTCCACGCCGAGGGGCCCTCGCCAACAGCACTTGCTCGTCCGCCACAACGAAAGCGGGTTTGAGTCTGTCTATGCCAATCTTTTCCCTCTTGCCCCCCAAATCTAGCAAAAAATGCTTGTCCCCTGTTTCCAGCACTCTGAACGGTCCATCATAAGGTGGGCGCAGTGGAGGGTGATGGGCATCGTGTCTGACAAAAACGAACTCCACGTTTTTCAAAGTTTTAGGCACAAAAACGCGCGGAAAACTGTGGTAAGCAGGGCCCGGCAGCGTGCTTGTGTCTATGCTACGCTGCAACAGCTGAGACGGGGAGCTGCCTGGCGCGGGATTATCTGGAAGAAACTCCCCGGGCAGCTGAAGTGGCTGTGCAAAAACGAGTTCAGCCGCGGAAGCTTCCAGATCCTCTTTAGCCCAATAAACCCCAATAAAACCCACGGTAGCTTGTCTACCCAATTTGCATCCATCAGTGACGCCCTGAGAGCCGCTTTCAATGACCTATGAAAACGCTCACATAACCCATTAGCCTGTGGATTGTACGCGGTTGTGCGGTGAATTGTGACACCCAGACTGCGGGCCATTGTTGACCAGAGTTCGGAAACAAATTGAGGGCCTCTGTCGGACGTAATATCCGACGGGACTCCAAAACGCGCCACCCATGCTGTTAAAAACGTGCGCGCCACCTCCTCGGCTGTGGTTGCCGCCAGTGGAACCACTTCCGGCCAGCGGTTGGTGCGGTCCACCATTGTCAGAAGGTGCGTGCACCCCTGTGATGGCGGGAGGGGGCCCACAAGGTCCACGTGAACATGGTCGAACCTCTTAGCCGGGATGCGAAACGGCTCCAAGGGAGCCTTCGTGTGTCTGTGTACCTTGGCTTGTTGGCACGCCATGCAGGCTGCTGCCCACTCTTTCACTTGTTTGCGAAGGCTCGGCCACACGAAATTCTCTCCTACCATTTTGACCGACGCGCGGACTCCCGGGTGCGCCAAAGAATGAATCGAGTCAAACACGCGGCGGCGCCACGCGGCCAGTACCACGGGACGCGGTCGCCCCGTGCAGACATCACAGATTAGGGGGGGGCATGCTGTCTTGTAGCACCCTGCTCTCCAGCCTTAACCCTGTTGGTCCAGACTGGAGCGTGCGCACGTCCGCATCACTAACCTGCTCCGCGGCCATGGCTGCGTAATCTATCCCCATACAGACTGGGGCCGCCACGGCGCGCGAGAGGCAGTCTGCCACTACATTCAGTTTACCCGAGACATGCTGAATATCGGTAGTAAACTCTGAGATCGCGGCCAACTGTCTCTGCTGCCGGCCGACCACGGTTCTGAAACCTTGGCCATCGTGAATGTTAGCGGCTTGTGGTCAACGAACGCGGTGAAACTGCGCCCTTCCAGCCAGAACTGGAAGTGGCGAATGGGCAGGTGGAGAGCCAGCAACTCCCTGTCGAACGCGCTGTATTTACATTCACTGTCGCGCAAAGTCCTGCTGAAAAAGGCGAGCGGCTGCCAAGCCCCGGCTACGCGCTGCTCCACGACCGCCCCATGGCCACATCTGAAGCGTCAGTGGTGAGTGCTATGCAGGCTGTTGGGTCTGGATGTGCCAGCAATGCGGCGTTTGCCAGGGCTGCTTTGACTTCCGAGAACGCCCGCTCTCGCTCCGGGGACCATTCGATCTTATCCGCGGGTTTCTGTTTTTTGAGCGCGGCGTACAGCGGTTGCATGAGCTGCGCTGCACGGGGAAGGAAACGGTTATAAAAATTCACCATTCCCAAAAATTACTGTAGCGCCCTGACCGTTTGCAGCCAGGGAAAATCTGCTACCGCGCGCACTTTGTCAGGCAGCGGAACCGCTCCTTCGGCAGAGACGCGGTGCCCCAAAAAATCAATCCGCGTCACCCCGAACTGACATTTCGCTGGGTTGATTATTAACCCGTGCTCTTCCAACCTCCGGAAAACCGCCGTGAGGCGGGTTTCGTGTTCGTCTTCGGACGCGCTGGCTACTAAGATATCGTCCAAGTAGACGAACACGAAAGGGAGATCGTGCAGCACTGCATCCATCATGCGTTGGAACGTCTGTGCAGCCCCTTTAAGCCCAAATGGCATGCGCAAAAACTCGAATAAACTGAACAGAGTTATCACCGCTGTTTTGGGTATGTCCTCAGCGCGCACTGGGACTTGGTGGTAACCGCGGACCAGGTCTATTTTAGAAAAAACGCGCGCTCCTGCCAGGTGAACGGAAAAATCCTGAATGTGAGGAATTGGGTAGCGGTCGTGCGCTGTAGCGTTGTTCAACCTGCGGAAATCCCCTCAAGGTCGCCACGAACCCTCAGCTTTAGGGACCATGTGTAGCGGGGAAGCCCATGGGCTGTTTGAACGCCTGATGATGCCCAATCTCTCCAGGTTGGCGAACTCCTCACGCGCTATGGCCAGCTTAGCTGCGTCCAAGCGCCGAGTTCTTGCAAAAACGGGTGGCCCAGTGGTGGTGATAAAATGCTCCACCCCGTGTTTAGCGATGGCTGCCGAAAATGTCGGGACAGTGAGTGCTGGGAACTGAGTGAGCAGTGTGTGGAACTTACCGCATGCAGCTGTGACGTTGGCTTGTGCTGTTGGCCGGGACGCTCGAGCTATACAAGGGATAGAATCAAAGGATATTGCATTAACCAGGCGCCTGTTAGCGACATCAACCAACAAACCATGTGTGCACAAAAAATCAGCCCCCAGTATATTGAAATTCAATGCTGCTATGACAAAAGTCCACTCAAATGTACGGCCGTGTAGAGACAGGAGTAGAGTCCTCTCACCAAAGGTCTTAATCTCCAAGCCGTTTGCTGCTGCCATCTCGGGGCCACTAGATCCTGCCAGCCGGTCGGCATAGGTCGGCAGGATGAAACTCATCTGGGCGCCGGTGTCCACGAGGAAATGCCTCCCCGAGCGTGCGTCCGTCAAGTAGAGCAGCTTGTTCTCCTCCCCGAGGGTCGTGGCTGCTACCGACCCCCGGTCTTGGCGTTTCCCGAGCGCTTGAACTGGCACGGTGGTATACATTTGCATGCACTCTCTGTGAAGCGGTGGTGGTAGAAACAAAGGGTGTCTCCCCTGCGTTCTTTGGCCCCTGCTGCTGCTGTCGTCGGTGGCTCTGCTGCTGCCGTCGATGGCTCCTCGCCTCCTCCGGCCGTCGCGCCGAGCTCCGTCGCTGCCGCCATGGTCGTGAACTCTCTGCTGGCGATGATGATCCAGTTTGCTTCTCGGGCCAGCGCACGATAGTTTTGAGTGTTGTGATCATACCAGACGTACATTCTGTAAAACTTACAACCGTGAGACCTTATTAAACATCAAGGTACTGCACGCTGCAAGAATCACGGCGATCGGTTGTGATTTGGACATCCTACGCCAGCACGGAATTCTGGCGGAGTCCCTGCTGGAAGCTACCCGTGAGAGGAGGAAGCGGAAGCGGAAGGAAAGCAGGAAAAAGCGAGGAAAAAGGGCTGGGATCCATGCTAGGCTAAAGGCTAACCCCTCCAGACCAGCGGTACCGTCGCTTCTTCTCTCAAACGTCCGCGCCCTCGAAAACAAGGTGGACGAAATGCGTCTGCTGAGAGAAACCCGGAGAGAGTGGAGGGACTGCTGTGTGTTTGTTTTCACTGAGACATGGCTCCACGACAACATTCCTGACGAGGCCATTCAACTGGAAGATATGGCGATGTTCCGTGCCGACAGGGAAACGGTGAGCTCCGGTAAGAGCCGGGGGGGTGGGCTATGCATCTATGTTAACAAGAACTGGTGTGTTAATGCCACGTTAGTGTCTAAACACTGCTCTCGATTGGCGGAGTTCCTTATTGTAAATTGTCGGCCTTATTATCTGCCTAGAGAATTCAGCAACGTGTTTGTAGTCGGTGTTTACATAGCGCCGAGTGCTAACGCTAAAGCTAATGCTAAGAAGGCACTCGGGGAACTGCACAATGCAATCAGTGAAATCCAAACTTCACACCCGGACAGTTTTGTGGTGGTTGCGGGGGATTTTAACCACACCAGCCTAAAGACTGTGCTCCCCAAGTTTAAACAATGTGTAGACTTTAAGACCACAGGAGAGAATATGTTGGACTTAGTGTACACAAACACAGATGCATATAAAGCGATACCCCGCCCCCATCTCGGCCGTTCTGATCACATATCCGTGATGCTGGTGCCTGCCTACAAACCTTTATTGAAGCGCAGCAGGCCAGCAGTGAAACAAATCAGGATTTGGCCAGAGAGTGCAACCCCTGCACTGAAAGACTGTTTTCAGCACACAGACTGGAAGGTCTTCAAAATAGCAGCCTCCCAGGAAGATAGGACAGATGTGGAGGAGTATGCTGATTCGGTCACCAACTACATCGCGAAGTGCACAGAGGATTTCACTACAGTGAAGACCATCACTATGCGGGGTAATCATAAGCCCTAGATGACTGCAGAGGTGCGCTCGCTGCTCACAGCCAGAGATGCAGCCTTCAGAGCAAAGGACAGGATCGCCCTCCGCTCAGCCAGGTCTGCGCTTTCTAAGGGAATTAAGGCGGCAAAGTGCGCCTATGCGGAGAAAATCCAGGGACACCTCTGTGACACTAAGAACACCAAGCAGATGTGGCAGGGAGTTCGGACACTGACGGGCTTTAAGCCTAGGCAGGGGGTCGATGATGACGACGCTTCACTTCCAGACAGGCTTAACGACTTCTTTGCACGTTTTGAAGCATCAAACTCGACAATCAGAGGGAGGGCTGGCCCTCCCCCACCATCGGTCGGACCAGCTTTTACCATCAACACAGCGGACACACGGAGGACCCTAACCAGAGTCAACCCATGCAAAGCTGCAGGTCCAGACAACATTCCAGGACGTGTGCTCCGAGACTGCGTGAACGAGTTGGCGGATGTCCTGACTGACATTTATAACATCTCCCTGAGTCAGGCCATCGTTCCCAGATGCTTCAAGACCTCTATCATTGTACCGGTGGCAAAGAAACCAGTGGTGTCCTGTTTGAATGACTATCGTCCTGTTGCACTGACACCAATTGTGATGAAGTGTTTTGAGTGGCTTGTCAAACCACACATTACAGCCTGCCTCCCTGCATCACACGACCCGCTCCAGTTTGCATATCGTTCAAACTCCACGGAGGATGCTATAGTCACCACCCTACACTCTGTCATCACCCACCTGGACCAGAAAGACACCTACGCCAGACTCCTGTACATTGATTTCAGTTCAGCATTCAACACCATTATTCCCCAGAGACTGATGGAGAAATTACTCCTTCTCGGTCTGAACACCGCCACATGTCTCTGGATCCTGGATTTTCTGACTGAGAGACCTCAGTCTGTCCGGGTTGGAAACAACATCTCCAAGTCTGTCACGCTGAGTACTGGATCCCCTCAAGGCTGTGTACTCAGTCCACTGTTGTTTACACTTCTAACACATGACTGTGTATCCAGACACGATTGGAACCAGATTATTAAGTTTGCAGATGACACCACGGTGGTGGGACTTATCCAGAGGGATGAGGAATCAATGTACAGGGAAGAAGTGAGAGACCTGGAGGGCTGGTGCAGGGAGAACAATCTGGTGCTCAACGTGGACAAAACGAAGGAGATGATTATCGACTTCCGGCGGTCGCAGCCTGAGTACGCCCCCCTCAGCATTGGCGGCCGTTTAGTGGAGAGAGTAGAGAACATCAAGTTCCTCGGAGTGCAGATCTCGCAGGACCTGACCTGGAGCAAGAATTCCTTGGAGATCAGGAAGCGGGCTCAGCAGAGACTGCACTTCTTGAGGAAACTCAAACAGGCCTCTCTCCCCATCTGCATCCTCAGGACCTTCTACAGAGGTGTGGTGGAGAGTGTTCTGATGTACTGCATTGCTACATGGTACTCCAGCTGCAGTATGTCAGACAAAAAAGCCCTGCAGAGGATAGTCAAGGGGGCGGAGAGGGTAATTGGAGTCTCCCTCCCCTCTGTCCAAGAACTTTTTCAGAACCGTTGTAGGAGCAGGGCACTAAACATTGTCAAGGACCGTTCTCACCCTCTGCATAAACACTTTGAACTTCTTCCATCTGGTAAACGATTCCGGAGCATCAGAGGCAGAACCACCAGACTGATCAACAGCTTCCTTCCACAAGCTGTCAGGATGCTAAACAGTTGACCCGGAATCTCTCATACACACTACTGCACCTACGGTCATTTTGTATATTATAGTTAGTTATTCTTCTTTTTCCCCAAGTATGTCTCAGGGATGTGTGAATGGATGGGGGGGTGGGGGTGGGGGTTAACCCGGTCCCAGTGGTTAACCCGGTTCCGGTTCCGCCGGACCGGTGGCGCCACACGAGTAGGCTGCCCGTTGCAACAGCCTTTTTTTTTTTATCTTCCTTCTTCTTTCTACACCTTTCACTCTGTATATATATCACGGACGCACGGATCGCCCCGGGGGTCTCCCGGGTCGGCGGACGGAGCCACGGTTTGCAGCGGGAGACGCTACAGCGGGGAGGAGCTAGTGCTAGCTAGCACTTGGCCGCCGCCCGGTGCTAATGGGAAACTCGACATACCGGGAGCTGTAGCGAAAACGACGCGGGTGCCAGGCTGGAGTTTAGGCGGCGTGCAAGAAATATAAGACAGAATAATAAAGAGCGATGGCAAGAACCAAGCAGACCGCCCGTAAAATCTACTGGAGGAAGAAGCCCCCCAGGAGACAGCTAGCCACCAGGGCTGCTCGGAGAGGCGCTCCGGCCACTGGCAGAGTGAAGAGGCCTCGCCGTCACAGGCCCGTGGCTCTGAGAGAGATCCGTCGCTGCCAGAAATCCACGGAGCTGCTCATCCGTAAGCTGCCCGTCCAGCGCCTGGTGAGGGAGATCGCTCAGGACTTCAAGACCGTCCTGCGTTTCCTGAGCTTCGCCGTCATGGCTCTGCAGAAGACCAGTGAGGCCCACCTGGTGGTCTCTTCTTCGCTAAGAGGGTCACCATCATGCCCAAAGACTTCCAGCTGGCCCGCCGCATCCGCGGAGAGAGAGCTTAGACTTTCTGCTTCACATTCACCAACCAACCATAATGCTCTGCATTGTGTGTCTATATATATATACATTTATAGTAATATGGACATATGTTTACTAGATGTTGTTTTTTCTTGCCTTCTGATTGTTGCTATCCCTGTGCTGTTGCAATCCTGGAATTTCCCCATTGTGGGACTAACAAAGGCTTATCTTATCTTATCTTATCTTAATGTGTCTTAAATCATGCTGCTTCTTATATGGATGCCGAGAGAAACGCAGTTTCATCTTGCCTGCACTACAGTTGTATGTACAGCAATATGACAATAAAGTTTGATTTGATTTGATTTGATTTGATTTAGTCCCGCTTGGCCAGCAACGGCGAATTGGCCAGGGTCGCTCTCGTCGCTGACGGAAGGTTCCGGAGGAAGAGGTGGGTAAAAATGAAATGGTCGTCATCCGTGCCCTTTAATCTTAGCATCTTCTCCATCAGGTCAATGGCCGACCCATCTCCTAACCCAGTCCGCGTCAGGAGTCTCTCTGCTCTCTCACCATCCAAGAGTGTGTAGTGCTGGATGAGTGCGGCCTTCAGCGCGTCGTACTTGTCGTTGGCTGGTGGCTGATCAAGCAGGCTCTCCACATGCTGAGCCGTGTGGGCGCCGAGCGTTGCGACCACATAGTAGAACTTCGTGTCATCCGCCGATATCCCCCAGAGGGCGAACTGCGCCTCAACTAGGTGGAACCAGGAGCGCGGATTGTGCTGCCAAAAATCCGGTAGCTTGATTGCGACAGCATATGATTGGCTGGGGGCTCCCAACGAGGCTGGCTCTGGGGATCTTTTGCCGTGTTCCATTATTCGTCTTGGGTCACCAGTGTGGAGCGTGTAAATAACGAGGCGGATTTGACTCAGACAGTTTATTACACATCTCACACAGAAGCATAGTCAGAATGAATACTCAGCAGAGACTCTCCTCTTAAAAAGCATGGCATTCTTCTAGAAGCTTCAAACACACAAAAGATCACACTACATTCATCCTTCACACCTCCCTGTTATCTCCCATGGAAACTCTGCTCTTTGTTCTTGCCTAAGATGCTATACCATTATGCACTCCCCATGTAGAACTTATATAGGTCCATAACCAGGAAACGGGCGGGAAACATCTGTGCTGACCCGTCACACCCCGGCCACAAACTGTTTGAACTTCTACCTTCTGGTCGTCGTTACAGATCACTGAAGGTCAAAACCACCCATCACAGGAACAGTTTCTTTCCTCAAGCCATCACTCTGATGAACTCCTAACATTCACCTAGTCCTACCTGTTGCTGTACTCATGACTTTTCATCCATTCTTACATTGCACATAACTCTCACACTGCATTTTACTTCATTTACATTATATCACTGAATCTTGAGTTCACATTGAAATACTGTGTGACTGTATATTTTTTCATATATTTCTGCAAAGTGTGGATAGTCTGAGTAAATAACTGCATATATTCCTGTATATATTTGCATCCTTTTATAGAGACATGGACAGACTGTAATTTACTGTACATACTCTGTTGTCATTGAATCCTTATTTAAATCTTATTTAAATCCTCCACCTGAACAACGAGAGCAAGTTTTTAGCTAAAGTCAAATTCCTTGTATGTGTTGTGCATACTTGGCCAATAAAGCTGATTCTGATTCTGATTCTGATTCTGATGTGTCACCAAAATATAATACATAAATTGTGCATAGAATAGGCAATTTAATATTGTGTAATGGCAGCATTTTATTATTCCATTTGAGAAACGGGATAACACAATCACTGCATAAAACAACGGTGAAGTTTGAAAACAGTTGGTGACGTAATGGAACGCGAAATGCAACAGTCACGTGACATCCTCTTTCTGATACAGACCTCGGAACAAGGATTTTTATTTATTTATTTCGGATAGATTAAAAGTAAAGATTAAAAAGAAACAGAATAATATAACAAAGGGGGGAAAAATCCAACAAGGTCAAATTAAACAATAACTCCTCTGATTATACAGTTCAACATAAGTTATCTGAAATGGGTGATGGCTGAAGCCGCAGCTTATATTGCGATTCAGTTGCTTATATTGATTCAGTTCAGAAGTTCCACCTAGATTTCGATAAGCACTAAAACACTGTTTTGACTTTGCCATCACTAGTTTTCATATAATAGGCATTTTAATTTTGTGTAATGGAGGTCAGACATCATAGATAAAACTAGAGACACTTTAAATAACTGATTAAACTCATCACCTACACTAACACTAACACTTCCGGTGTCGCAAAATAATAAACCAAAATAATAACTTAATATTTTTGTTTTGACTATAAAACAATAAGAGCAAAATTAAACACAGGTATGTCCCAAAAATTGAAAATATATTTTTTTCTACGTAAGTTTAGAAAAGGACAAAACAAAAATGAGACCAAAAATTTGTTTTTTCTGATTTTATTTTGAATTGGAATTACAAATGAAGGACCCATACACGGATTTGTATTCACTTGCTGAAACAAAAACGACTGTGACGTTTCAAAACAATTGGGGGCGGAATGGAACGCGATATGGAACAGTCACGTGACACCGTCCTTCTGATACAGACCTCAGAACAGCGTTTCGAATCACAAGTTCCGCCTAGGTTCCGGTACGTTCCAAAACACTGTTTCGATTTTGCCATCACTACCTGCTCCTAGGGCAGTCTCCCCCTCTTCATCCTCCTGGGACTTCTCTGCCCAGGGGAAGCTCATCTGTGTAAGTTTTTGTCTCGTCTTCACGGTTATTTTTGAACAGTTATGTCTTTTCTGTTAATAAATGTCCTCACTGCAGTCATAGCGCTTGAGTTTGTTTTTCCCCCGGAGGGGTGTTCATGACAGTTACGATAGAAATAGTGATGGCCAAATGAGGCTTTCTGGAGGAGTTTTTTTTTTTTTTTTTGTTACTTATTTGTACCCGTAGGTAGACTTGGTTTGCAGTCTGGTGACAAGCCACCGGCTGCTGGTCGCTGCGTGCGCGAGCGCCCTAAACCTACATGTTTTTGGTGTGCGGGAGGAAACCGGAGAAATCCCGGAGTAAACCCACGCAACACGGGGAGAACATGCAAACTCCACACAGCTCACTGTTGGTCGGGGGCTGGGATCGAACCCACGATCTCATGATCCCCGCGATCCCCCAGCCAAGGGTAAAACTGTGCTGCCACAGTGCTAAACCACTGCGCCACCGTGCAGCCATGCAAGTGGGAGACCTGGGTTCAAATCCCAACTGTGTCGGTCTTTTAATTTCATTTTTATTTGCAAGGTGAGGTGTCTCTTGTGTTTCAAAGAGCTTGGATCATTATTACACATCATTATGCTGAGGCACTATTGCCATTGTACCCTGCATGAGAATAAGGCCAGAGTTGAGGCCTTTCATCAAAATGGCTCATATAGACGAGGCCTCATGTGCGACTTCATTTTCTCTACCAGCCCATCTAGTGGACAAAATGTATACAACATGCTGATTTTTACAAGGAAAATTTAAAAAAATTACATTTCAATAAATTCTTAAAATGTCTTTTAAGAAATATCAATGAGATGAGATGAGATTCAACTTTATTGTCATTACACATGTATGAATACAAGGTAACGAAACGTGACTTGGCATTTGGGCACGCTCTGCAGAGCGCATCCAAGGCCGGGGCAGCCGCTAGGCGCCAGTCATCAATGATCATAAGGCAAAAAAAAAATAATAAAACTGAGGTGACTACACTGAATGTGTCTGTGTTACTTCGTGTGCTTGTACTACTTATCCATTTTTATTAAGAAATAATACATTTTCACCAGTCTTATACTGTCCCAGTATATTCAACTCTGGCCTTATTCTCATGCAGGGTACAATGGCAATAGTGCCTCAGCATAATGATGTGTAATAATGATCCAAGCTCTTTGAAACACAAGAGACACCTCACCTTGCAAATAAAAATGAAATTAAAAGACCGACACAGCTGGGATTTGAACCCAGGTCTCCCACTTGCAAAACAGATGCATAACTGCTCAGCCATCACCTTAATTACAATAAATAACCACTATTTGTCAAAAATACATCAATGGGAGAAATGTGCTCCAACTGTTCCCAAACGGGAGAAGTCCATGTTTTGGTGCTGGCTCCATCTGAAAATTGACTGTGACAAATCCCTTACACAGTCAAACATGACAAAACAAAACATGATGGAAGGGGATTTCCATTGGGTACTACTTGCTCACTTTATTTCATGTTGCGTGCAAAATCATGAACGGCTTCCTGACCCAGTCACATGGTCCGACGTCTACACATGCGTCACGATGCACGCCTCGCCAAATATTTCCTGGATAAGCTCGGAGCACCCTTCAGAGCTCCGGAGCCTGCCTTCCCATCACTAATAATAACAGTATGATACAACAATTGAAGTGTACCTGGATGATACCCATGAAGCAGAACTGAAGCACACTTTTGTCCAAAAATGAACCATCAAACAAACCACGGTCCTTCAGATCAACAACCAAAGAGATGCAGAACTCCAGTGACTCCTTCCTGAGAAAGCTCCACCAACTTTCAATCCTCTGATTTGCCGTGCTTGCTCCTTCAATGTAGCTGTCAATGGCAGAGCAATTGTGTATATTGTGATGGAGAAAACGTTGAAAGTCTCTGACTTTAACATTCTCTGTGCCCCGATCGCCTCTGACTATTCGTGGGAAACCACCCAGTCTCTGGACCGCCTCCATATAGTAGCGTCCAACAATTTTGGGGTCGCTGCTTGTAGTAAATGCATTCATCCAGATACTTATCCGTGAAAACCCATCGATGCAGCCATTGATGCAGACACCAAATGGCTTTAGCTTGTCATAGGAGTCTAGGTGCCATATATAATTAGGCCCTTCTGCAAAATTGTTTCGGCGGATGAGTCGTCTGGTTCCTCTGAGTTTAACACCTCTTGGGTCTAGTTCTTTTAAAATTAAAAGAATGCCCTCATTCCTGACATGTAATCCATTCTCTTTGCATTTATATCCATGGAGTTGACCAGATGTTTGAAACTGTTCATATATGAAAGTAATTACCTGATCCAAGTCAGGGTACCTCTTGTGGCAAAACAAACTATGACTTTTAAAAATTCTTTTTAAATGTCGTTCGGAGACAATATAATGGTGACGACTTGCAAGCAAAGCTGTAATGTCTTTATAATAACGTCCATGGTAAAAGTAAAACTCAACTAACTCCCAGATTGCCATTTCCACACAGAAATATAAGCAGAAATGTACTGGGTGGTCTCCTCTGTGTTCCAGACATCTTGTGCCTACTATCTGGTGCGCACCAGAAACTTAATTTTATTTTTTTCCACTATTTATTTTTTCCACCATGTCCCTTTAGGGGCTCCGTAATAGTTCAATAAGTTATTTAAAATAAAATGGTTAATGACCAAATTAATGGGAAAGACTCTATTTGGAATACCTTCGCCAAACATATTGTTAATTTGATGGGCGGGGCTAAATTATTACTTAAATGTGATGATGCAATTGAAAAGTTCCCTGCATAGCTGTCCCAGTTTTCATAAACAAGCTCTGCTGACATGGAAACTCGTCTACAAACATAATTTTACTCCAACTAATTATTATACTGTTAATGGAATAACAGGAATATTCAGTACAAGAACAAATCTCTCTATTACAAGAAATGGGCAGATAATGGTATCCTCTTGGTTAAACAGCTTTTTAATACTGATGGGCTCCTATTAACCTACACTGAATTCCTATCCAAATTTAGTTGACCTATTCCCTCCAAAGAATATGCAGTGGTATCTGATGCTTTACAGGTGTGCTGCAGCTTTTTAGAGGCACAACAGCCAACCTGCAAGATAATGACCCTCTTAAAAGTGGTATATTCATTGGTGAAGTGGACATTACCAAAAAGAAGTGTTCCAATAAATCTGTTAGAACATTACTGGAGATGGTGACCCTGCCCTGTGGGACGTCTTTCTGGTCTTCTTTGGCTGGAGAAATTAAGTGGGACAAAACTTGGTTAAATGGAGGGAAATTCTGTGTGAACAATAAAGTTAAAGAAGTGTCTTATAAAATACTGCACAATATATATATGGAGCGAGAGATCGACAGACGGATTGGAGCAGCATCTGCAGTGATGCGGACGTTGTACCGGTCTGTTGTGGTGAAGAGGGAGCTTAGTTCTAAGGCAAAGCTGTCGATTTACCAGTCAATCTACGTTCCTACTCTCACCTATGGTCACGAGCTTTGGGTAATGACCGAAAGAACGAGATCGCGGATACAAGCGGCTGAAATGAGCTTTCTCCGTAGGATTGCTGGACTCACCCTCAGAGATAGGGTGAGGAGCTCAGTCATCCGGGAGAGGCTCAGAGTAGAACCGCTGCTCCTCCACATTGAAAGGAGTCAGTTGAGGTGGTATGGGCATCTGATTAGGATGCCTCCTGGACGCCTCCCACTTGAGGTGTTTCAGGCACGTCCCACTGGGAGGAGACCCCGGGGCAGACCCAGGACTCGGTGGAGAGACTATGTCTCCCAGCTAGTCTGGGAACGCCTTGGTATCCCCTCTGAAGAGGTGGAGCAGGTGGCTGGGGAGAGGGAAGTCTGGGCTTCTCTGCTTGAACTGCTGCCTCCGCGACCCGGACCTCCGGAAAAGCGGTAGAAGATGGATGGATGGATGGATGGATGGATGGATGGATATATCTGGTTAAAAAAAAAACTCTGGAAAGATTTAGACTTGATATTGAATATTCCTGTACCTATTGTGGGCTTAACGTGGAAACAATTTGTCATTTGTTTTTATCAATGTATACATACCAGAATGTTTTGGACTGATGTGGAACTTTTTATCATAAGGAAATGTCAGCAAACAATTCAAGAAAAAAAACGTTATAATATATTTTGAAAAAAGAACATGAACAAAGACACCGTGTTCTTTATTCAACTGATACTGCTCCTGGGAAAATTTCACATACAAAAAAAAAAAAAAAAAAAAAAAAAAAGAGATGGACAGACTCCAAACCAAACTTTGAATATTTCAGAATGAACTTCTACAATACAGCATCACACTGAAAGACCTTGAAAACAAGGTACAGTGGGGCAAAAAAGTATTTAGTCAGCCACCAATTGCGCAAGTTCTCCCACTTAAAAGATGAGAGAGGTCTCCATTTTTCATCATAGGTATACCTCAACTATGAGAGACAAAATGAGAAAAAAAAAATCCAGAAAATCACATTGAAGGATTTTTAATGAATTAATTGGTAAATTCCTCATTAAAATAAGTATTTGGTCACCTACAAACAAGCAAGATTTCTGGCTCTCACAGACCTGTAACTTCTTCTTTAAGAGGCTCCTCTGTCCTCCACTCGTTACCTGTATTAATGGCACCTGTTTGAACTCGTTTTCAGTATAAAAGACACCTGTCCACAACCTCAAACAGTCAGACTCCAAACTCCACTATGGCCAAGACCAAAGAGCTGTCAACAGACACCAGAAACAAAATTGTAGACCTGCACCAGGCTGGGAAGACTGAATCTGCAATAGGTAAGCAGCTTGGTGTGAATAAATCAACTGTGGGAGCAATTACTAGAAAATGGAAGACATACAAGACCACTGATAATCTCCCTCCATCTGGGGCTCCACGCAAGATCTCACCCCGTGGGGTCAAAATGATCACGAGAGCGGTGAGCAAAAATCCCAGAACCACACGGGGGGACCGAGTGAATGACCTGCAGAGAACTGGGACCAAAGTAACAAAGGCTACATCAGAAACACACTACGCCGCGAGGGACTCAAATCCTGCAGTGCCAGACGTGTTCCCCTGCTTAAGCCAGTACATGTCCAGGCCCGTCTAAAGTTTGCTAGAGAGCATTTGGCTGATCCAGAAGAGGATTGGGAGAATGTCATATGGTCAGATGAAACCAAAATAGAACTTTTTGGTAAAAACTCAACTTGTCGTGTTTGGAGGAGAAAGAACACCATACCTACTGTGAAGCATGGGGGTGGAAGCATTATACTTTGGGGCTGTTTTTCTGCAAAGGGACCAGGATGACTGATCCGTGTAAAAGAAAGAATGAATGGGGCCATGTATCGTGAGATTTTGAGTGAAAACCTCCTTCCACCAGCAAGGGCATTGAAGATGAAACGTGGCTGGGTCTTTCAACATGACAATGATCCCAAACGTAACCCACCTCAGAACGGTTTTCCGGAGGTTGGAAGAGCACAGGTTAATAATCAACCCGTCGAAATGCCAGTTCGGCGTGACGGGGATTGATTTTTTGGGGCACCACATCTCACCGGAGGGAGCGATACGCTTGCCGGACAAGGTGCGCGCTGTGGCGAATTTTCCCCGGCCTCAGACGGTCAGGGCGCTGCAAGAGTTTTTGGGGATGGTTAACTTTTATAAACGGTTCCTCCCCTGCGCAGCTCAGCTCATGCAGTCATTGTACGCCGCGCTCAAGAAACGGAAGCCGGCGGACAGAGTCGAATGGACTCCGGAGCGGGAGCAGGCATTCTCTGAGGTTAAAACAGCCCTGGTAAACGCCGCACTGTTGGCACACCCGGACCCAGTGGCCCTGATAGCGCTCACTACCGACGCCTCGGACGTGGCCATAGGGGCTGTCGTGGAGCAACGCGTCATCGGTTCTTGGCAGGCTTTCCACCTGGCCATACGCCACTTCCAGTTCTTGCTGGAGGGTCGCAGCTTCACTGCGTTCATGGACCACATGCCGCTAACGTTCACGATGGCCAAGGTTTCGGAACCATGGTCGGGCTGGTAGCAGAGACAGCTGGCCGCGATCTCGGAGTTTACGACTGATATTCAGCATGTGGCCGGTAAACTGAATGTGGTGGCGGACTGCCTCTCGCGCGCAGTAGTGGCCCCGGTCTGTGTAGGGATAGATTATACAGCCATGGCCGCAGAGCAGTTTGTCGATGCAGACGTGTGCGCGCTCCAGTCTGGACCAACAGGGTTAAGGCTACGAGTACTACAAGATGGCAGCCCCCCCCCCCCCCAATCTGTGACGTCTCCACGGGACTGCCGCGCCCCGTGGTCCCAGTTGCTTGGCGCCGCCGAGTGTTTGAGTCAGTTCACATTCTGGCGCACCCAGGAGTACGCCGTCAGTCAAAATGGTGGGAGTGAAGTTTGTATGGCCAGACCTGCGCAAACAAGTGAAAGAGTGGACTGCAGCCTGCGTAGCGTGCCAACGAGCCAAAGTGCACAGATACACGAAGGCCCCTTTGGAGCCGTTTCGTATACCGGCTAAGAGGTTCGACCATGTTCACGTGGACCTTGTGGGCCCCCTCCCGCCATCGCAGGGGTTCACGCACCTTCTGACAGTGGTGGACCGCACCACACGCTGGCCAGAAGCAGTCCCAGTAGCGGCAACCACGTCTGTGGATGTGCCTTTTTGACAACATGGGTGGCACGTTTTGGCATCCCGTCGGACATCACGTCTGATAGGGGCCCGCAGTTTGTTTCCGACCTCTGGTCCACGATGGCCCGTAGCCTGGGTGTAGCAATTCATCGCACAACCGCATACAACCCACAGGCCAATGGGTTATGCGAGCGTTTCCATAGGTCACTGAAAGCAACGCTCAGGGCTTCGCTTACAGATGCAAATTGGGTAGACCGGTTGCCGTGGGTTCTGTTAGGGTTGCGTTCCGCACCAAAAGAGGATTTGGAGGCTTCCCCGGCGGACCTTGTTTTTTCTCGGCCACTGCGGCTCCCCAGGGAATTTTTACCAGATAATCTCGCGCCGGACAACTGTCTGTCTCAGCGTTCGCAGCATAGCGCAGATACAGGCACGCTACCGGGCCTGGCCCACCATTGTGTTCCACGAGCTTTTGTGCCAAAAACTTTGAAGAACGCGGCGTTCATGTTTGTCAGGCACGATGCCCACCTCCCCCCATTGCGACCACCCTACGATGGCTCGTTCAGAGTGCTGGAACAAGGGGACAAACATTTTTTGTTAGATTTGGGGCGTCGTTGGGAGAAAATATGTATAGACAGACTTAAGCCCGCCTTTGCGGTGGCGGATGAGCAAGTGATGTTGGCTCGGACCCCTCGGCATGGAAGACCTCCACTGAGAACTCCCCAGGTAGAAGATTCAGCAGAGCAGCCACACGGGCAAGTAGACTGTCCCTCCCCCCCCGCCATTGCCCACCCGCAGACAGACACCCCCCCAAGAGCCCCCAACCGGCACAGTAGCACTGCGGAGTCGAAGGTCCCTCGTTACAGCAGATATGGGAGGAGACTGAAGCCAAAAGGACGTGAGGGTTGAAGCTCAGTCTGAGACTCTACGGGGAAAGGGGGGGTAGGGAACCCATGCTGGGATAATCATCTCAGACTGGAAGCAGAGGGGAAGGGAATATTCCCTCTGCCGGTAGAGCGTGGGGGATTAAATGGAGGCCAGTACGTATTGTAATGTGTAAATGTATTGTGATGCAAGATTTCAGGCAACAGGGGGAAGGAATGGAGTGATATAAAAGGAGAGACCCTGGTGTGTTGACAAAGGTCTTTTTCTGTGTATGAAGGCAGTGACAGAGAGAAATAAAGTCATCTGTCGTGCAGATCTGGTTTCTTTATTTGCACTCTCCACAGTATATATCCTCACTTTTACTTTAAAAAAGATGACTCAGCAACCATATTGCCGTTTTAAGGCATTTCTTTGTTCTATCTTAGCAATAGATTTATAAAAACTTTTCAAGTCATTTTTAAATGCTGTATTTTACCATTTTTTAGCTAATTATAACTTTACACTTTGTTTTCCTGGCTGCTACGTGTGCAACTTCCTGTCTCCAGCTCACACGAGGGCGCCCTTTCCACGCAACTTCGTGTTACTTCAGGTCCCCAGAACCCGTTCACAGAAGATTCGGCGGCCATATTGCCATTGTATCCAGATGGGTCTCGCAGTTGTGGTCTTTTCAAGCAGTTTTTAACAAAGTACACAATACAACATCTTTTTACACATTTCTGGATCTTTTTACATATTTGTGGATCAGTGCTACTCTTACAAATAGTCTTTCAACAATAAAAGCTCCAGACATGTTCACAAGAAAACCCTGGATTGTTGGTGGAGAGACACTTTAATATTTCTTCCTCCTTTGACCAGAAACAGGAGCAGTGATCCTGTGGGACACATATTTGGGTTTCATATGCTTCATATGTATATTACTGTATGCTTCACGTCTCAGATGAACAAAAGGACTGAACCTCCTAAGAGATAACAGGAGGATGTGAAATGTGGTCTTTGGTATGCAACGAGATGGCCTTGGGGGATTTCCTGGCCGCCAGTGACTTTAGGTGGAGGTGATAAGACCTGGAAGAAGACTCATTGTGACTTGGGATTAAATACAATGTGACTGTGTGCTTTGATGTCCTGGGGTATAAAAGGACGAATGTCTGGGGGTTTCACTCTCTTCTGTTTTTGATAATGTTGGAGAATGTGAATAAACCTGACTCGCGAGATAAACTCAGCCTCGTCATTTCCACATTCCCCACACTGGTGACCCTAAGATGTATCATGAGTGAAAGAAATCCTCCTGAGCCAGACTCGTCAGGAGCCAGCCAAGCGAATGAAGCCACAGTCCCGCTACCGGACTTCTGGCAGAACAATCCGCGCTCCTGGTTTAACGCGGTTGAGGCGCAGTTCAACCTCCAGAGGATTTCGGTAGACGCCACAAAGTTCTACCATGTGGTTGCAAAACTGGACAACCACACAGCCCAGCATGTGGAGAGCCTGATCAACCAGCCGCCGGACAGCGACAAGTACGCCGCATTGAAGGCTGCACTCATCTGGTACTTCACCCCCTCGGTGGAGGAGCGAGCAGAGAGGCTCCTGGCGCTGACTGAATTTGAAAGCGACAGGCTTGCGGACCTGATGGAGAAGCTGTTGAGGTTGAAAGACTCTGACGATGATCACTTCATCTTCACCCACATTTTCCTCAGGACCCTACCGTCAGCGGTGAGAGTGACCCTGGCCAGTTCGCCACTGTTGGCCCGATGAAACTACCGCGAGCTGGGCCAGGAGGTGCAACGACTCGTCAACGCCGCCAAACGGCGTGCGGCCACGGCCGCGGCAGCAGAGCTCAGCGCAACGTCCGGAGACGGCGAGGGGCCAAAGACGGCGGTAGCAGACCCACCGACGACGGCGGTGGCGGGGGCCAAGGATCGCGGAGGAGACACCCTCTGTTTCTACCATCGTCGTTTTGCAGAGAAGGCATGCAAATGTATACCACCGTGCCATTTCAGGCGCTAGGGAAACGCCAAGACCGGGGGTCGGTAGCAGCTGCGGCCCTCGGGGAGGAGAACAAGCTGCTCTACTTGAAGGATGCGTGCTCGGGGAGGCATTTCCTCGTGGACACAGGCTCCCAGCTGAATTTCATCACACCTTCCTCCGCTGACCGGCCGGCGCCTTCCAGTGGTCCCGGGGTGTCAGCAGCGAACGGCTCGGCGATTAAGACCTTTGGTGAGAGGACTCTGCTTCTGTCCCTACACGACCGTACATTTGAGTGGACTTTTGTCATAGCTGCAGTCAATTTCAATATGTTAGGGGCTGATTTTCTGTGCTCACATGGTTTGTTGGTCGATCTTGCTAACAGGTGCCTGGTTAATGCACTCTCTTTTTATTCTATTCCCTGTACAGCTCGAGTGGCCCCGCCAACAGCACAAACCAACATCACAGCTGCAAGTGGTAAGTTCCACACACTGCTCACTCAGTTCCCAGCACTCATGGTTCCAACATTCTCGGCGACCGTGGCTAAACACGGGGTGGAACATTTTATTACTACCACCGGACAGCCTGTTTTTGCAAAAGCTCGGCGCTTGGATTCAGCTAAACTGACCATAGCGCGCGAGGAGTTCACCAACCTGGAAAAGTTGGGCATCATCAGGCGTTCGAAAAGCCCATGGGCTTCACCGCTTCACATGGTTCCGAAAGCTGATGGCTCGTGGCAACCTTGCGGAGATTTCCGCAGGTTGAACAACGCTACGGCGCACGACCGCTACCCAATCCCGCATATCCAAGATTTTTCAGTTCATTTGGTGGGGGCGCGCGTTTTTCTAAGATAGACTTGGTACGCGGTTACCACCAGGTCCCAGTGCGCGCTGAGGACATACCTAAAACAGGGGTAATAACTCCGTTTGGGCTATTCGAGTTTTTGCGCACGCCGTTTGGGCTTAAAGGCGCGGCGCAGACGTTCCAACGCATGATGGACGTGGTGTTGCACGATCTCCCTTTCGTGTTCGTCTACCTGGACGACATATTGGTAGCCAGCACCTCGGAAGACGAACACGAAAACCACCTCACGGCAGTTTTCCGGAGGTTGGGAGAGCACGGGTTAATAATCAACCCAGCGAAGTGTCAGTTCGGGGTGACGCAGACTGATTTTTTGGGGCATCGCGTTTCTCCAGAAGGAGCGGTTCCTCTGCCTGACAAAGTGTGTGCAGTAACAAATTTTCCCCAGCCACAAACGGTTAAAGCGTTACAGGAGTTTTTGGGAATGGTGAATTTTTATAACCGTTTCCTCCCCCGCGCAGCACAGCTCATGCAACCATTGTATGCTGCACTAAAAAAACAAAAACCCACAAATAAAATCGAATGGTCTCCGGAGCGAGAGCACACATTCTCGGAAGTCAAAACAGCCCTGGCAAACGCTGCGTTGTTAGCACATCCGGTCCCAACGGCCCACATAGCGCTCACTACCGACGCGTCAGATGTGGCCATAGGGGCGGTCGTGGAGCAGTATGTAGCCGGAGCCTAGCAACCGCTCGCCTTTTTCAGCAGGACCTTGCGCGATAGTGAACGAAAATACAGCGCATTCGACAGGGAGTTGTTAGCTCTCCACTTGGCCATTCGCCACTTCTAGTTCTGGCTGGAGGAACGCCGTTTCACCGCGTTCATTGACCACAAGCCGCTGACTTTCGCAATGGCCAAGGTTTCAGAATGGTGGTCGGGCCGGCAGCAGAGACAGCTGGCCGCGATCTCAGAGTTTACTACCGATATCCAGCATGTGGCGGGTAAACTTAATGTAGTGGCAGACTGCCTCTCGCGCGCTGTGGCGGCTCCAGCCCGCGTAGGGGTAGATTTTGCAGCCATGGCCGCGGACCGGGTTAGCGACGCGGAAGTGCGCGCGGCCCCAGTCCGCGTAGGGATAGATTATGCAGCCATGGCCGCGGATCAGGTTAGCGACGCAGACGTGCGCGCGCTCCAGTCAGGACCAACAGGGTTAAGACTGGAGAACAGGCTGCTGCAAGACAGTATGCCCCCCCTAATCTGCGATGTCTCCACTGGGCGACCGCGTCCTGTGGTACCGGCCGCGTGGCGCCACTGCGTTTTTGACTCGATCCATTCTCTGGTGCACCTGGGAGTGCGCGCGTCGGTCAAAATGGTGGGAGAGAAATTTGTATGGCCGAGCCTGTGCAAACAAGTTAGAGAGTGGGCAGCAACCTGCATGGCTTGTCAACGAGCCAAGGTACACAGACACACGAGAGCTCCCTTGGAGCCGTTTCACATCCGGGCTAAGAGGTTTGATCATGTTCACGTGGACCTCGTAGGCCCCCTTCCGCCCTCACAGGGGTGCACACATCTTCTGACAATGGTTGACTGCACCACGCGCTGGCCGGAAGTGGTCCCACTGTTGTCAACCACAGCCGAGGAGGTGGCGCGTGCGTTTTTAATGGCATGTGTAGCGTGTTTTGGAGTCCCATCGGACATTACGTCCGACAGAGGTCCTCAATTTGTTTCCGAACTTTGGTCAGCGATGGCCCACAGCCTGGGGGCAACGATCCACCGCACGACCGCGTACAACCCGCAGGCTAACGGGTTATGCGAACGTTTTCACAGGTCATTGAAGGTGGCCCTCAGAGCGTCGCTTACGGATGCAAATTGGGTTGACAGGCTACCATGGGTTTTATTCGGGTTGCGTTCTGCACCTAAAGAGGATTTAGAAGCCTCCCCGGCTGAACTAGTTTTCGCACAGCCACTTCGGCTGCCCGGTGAATTTCTCCCAGATAATCCTGCACCAGAGTGCTCCCCAGCTCAGCGGTTGCAGAGTAGCACGGAATCGAGCACGCTGCCTGGCCCCGTTCACCACAGTTTTCCGCGCGTTTTTGTGCCTCAGGCTTTAAAAAATGCGGAGTTTGTTTTTGACAGACATGACGCCCACCGCCCACCCTTGCGACCACCTTATGATGGACCATTTAGAGTGCTGGAAACAGGAGATAAGCACTTCTTGCTAGATTTGGGGGATAGAAAGGAAATGATTGGCATAAACTTCTTTACACTTCTAATACATGACTGTGTATCCAAACACGAGGGGAACCAGATTATTAAGTTTGCAGATGACACCACGGTGGTTGGACTTATCCAGAGGGATGAGGAATCAATGTACAGGGAAGAAGTGAGAGACCTGGAGGGCTGGTGCAGGGAGAACAATCTGGTGCTCAACGTGGACAAAACGAAGGAGATGATTATCGACTTCCGGCGGTCGCAGCCTGAGCACGCCCCCCTCAGCATCGGCGGCCGTTTAGTGGAGAGAGTAGAGAACATCAAGTTCCTCGGAGTGCAGATCTCACAGGACCTGACCTGGAGCAAGAATTCCTTGGAGATCAGGAAGCGGGTTCAGCAGAGACTGCACTTCTTGAGGAAACTCAAACAGGCCTCTCTCCCCATTTGCATCCTCAGGACCTTCTACAGAGGTGTGGTGGAGAGTGTTCTGACGTACTGCATTGCTACATGGTACTCCAGCTGCAGTATGTCAGACAAAAAAGCCCTGCAGAGGATAGTCAAGGGAGCGGAGAGGGTAATTGGAGTCTCCCTCCCCTCTGTCCAAGAACTTTTTCAGAACCGTTGTAGGAGCAGGGCACTAAACATTGTCAAGGACCGTTCTCACCCTCTGCATAAACACTTTGAACTTCTTCCATCTGGTAAACGATTCCGGAGCATCAGAGGCAGAACCACCAGACTGATCAACAGCTTCCTTCCATAAGCTGTCAGGATGCTGAACAGTTGACCCGGAATCTCTCATACACACTACTGCACCTACGGTCATTTTGTATATTATAGTTAGTTATTCTTCTTTTTCCCCAAGTATGTCTCAGGGATGTGTGAATGGATGGGGGGGTGGGGGTGGGGGGGAGCTATGTGGGAATGTGTCTTAAATCATGCTGCTTCTTATATGAATGCCGAGAGAACCGCATTTTCATCTTGCCTGCACTACAGTTGTATGTACAGCAATATGACAATAAAGTTTGATTTGATTTGATTTGATAAACAGGCTCAAACCCGCTTTTGTGGTGGCTGACGAAGGTGTGCAGTTGGCCAGGGCTGCTCGGCGCGGCAGACTCCCTAGGGAGCATTCCCCAGAGCTCCCACAGGGATTGACTAACAGTTCTCATCCTCAGACAGCAGCTCCCCAGCAGGAGAGCGCCGCAGGGGTGGTAAAGCCCGCTTACAGCAGATACGGGAGAAGACTGAGGCCCAAGCAGCATGTGGACTGATGTGTGTGATTTTATCATGATATGCAGACTGTTATTATGTTGTTCCATCTTAGACGTTTGGGGGGGTCATGTGGGACACATATGTGGGTTTCATATGCTTCATATGTATATTACTGTATGCTTCACGTCTCAGATGAACAAAAGGACTGAACCTCCTAAGAGATAACAGGAGGATGTGAAATGTGGTCTTTGGTATGCAAAGAGATGGCCTTGGGGGATTTCCTGGCCGCCAGTGACTTTAGGTCAGGGGTGTCCAACCAGGTGCCATGGAGAGCCAAGACCCTGCAGGTTTTCTCTTCTACCCAGTCTCTTCAGCAGGTGTTTTCACTTATCAGCAATCAGTGGGAAGAAGTTCACAGAAATCTGCTGTTGAAGACACTGGTTGGAGGTAAAACCTGCAGGGTCTTGGCTCTCCATGGCACATGGTTGGACACCCCTGCTTTAGGTGGAGGTGATAAGACCTGGAAGAAGACGCATTGTGACTTGGGATTAAATACAATGTGACTGTGTGCTTTGATGTCCTGGGGTATAAAAGGACGAATGTCTGGGAGTTTCACTCTCTTCTGTTTTTGATGATGTTGGAGAATGTGAATAAACCTGACTCGTGAGATAAACTCAGCCTCGTCATTTCCACATTCCCCACAATACTTCTGTTTTCCACTGATGCCATTGGTGGATCATGTTGCTCACAGTGACTTGAGCCAGAACTCTTTATTTTTTGGACTATGATGAACTCTGTTCAACTTCCCTAAATACGCCTAAAAATAACATGCCCAAAGTAAATCAAAAGCTGTTCTTCAACCCTTTGCAGCATTTTCATGGGGTTAGTCTCATTTAAAAGAAAAAAACTCTGAATTTTTTGGCAAAACAGTCATAGTCTCTCTAAGTGCTCCTGCCACTGAGTAAACAAGAAAGTTCGCCTGATTGTTTTTTAAGATACAAATGCTTGCAAATAACATACAGGTGTCAGATACCGGCTGGAAAACATGACAGAAATGTAGAACCAAGTGTTTTTCAAGCTCAGGTCAAAATTTTGTAAAAATACCACAAAAAATGAATATATTACACAGCTTTTTTCTCAGGTTGTAACAAGGCTGTGTCTGTACTGGAAGACCGGAAATACAGCTTTTTTTTCCAGTGCGCACTGAGATGCACTAAGATGCAGAGACATGACCGCCTGCGGATATTCAGGAGACTCACAGCAACGATACAGATAAAAAAATGTGGACAAACCAATGAGGAGAAAAAATATACTATAGTCATGGCACAAATAGGTCAGCAGGGGTCGCCATACTCCTAAATAACTTTCCTGGGAAAGTAGTTGCAACCAAAAGAGATGACACAGGACACTGGATTATTTGCATTTTTGAAATATACAACCAATTCTTGATTCTTGTTAACATTTATGGATTTATTAACTGCAACCAGCACAAACAATTAATTACAGACGTGACTAATATATTGAAGGAATTATCTCAAATATATATCAATCCTGTTTTTGTGTTGGGTGGCGACTACAATATGGTTATGGATGAATGGCTTGATAGGCAACCCTCAAGATTTCCTAATCATCAGTATAATACCACTTTACTAGATTTTTGTAACACGTTTCAGCTTAGTGACATATGGCGTGCACTAAATCCAGATACTCAAACCTTTACTTGGTTTAAACCTGATGGCACCATTAAATCACGATTAGACTACTGGCTTGTTTCTGAATTTCAACCTGATATAATATAAGTACTTCAATTTCTACAACTCCGCTTACAGATCATTGTATGATCAAGTTAACCATAACTCTCACTAGAGAAGAAATAAAGACTACTGGAAATTTAACTCAAATCTTCTAAAACATGACTCATTCTGTCAGGATGCTAGAAGGACAATCGACAGTATAACCAAAGATACATTATTGTCAACTTACAGGGAGAAATGGGAATTTCTTAAGTATAAAATCCGTCAGATTTCCATTTCATACAGCAAAGTCATAAGCCGAGCCAATAAACAAAAAGAAATGGATATTGTAAATGAGATCCTTTTAATATGCAACAAACATCCCATGTGAAGAGGACAAACAAAAACTGATTTTATTGCACTCTTCCCTAGATAACATCTATATTAATAAAGCCAAAGGAGCATATATTAGGTCGAGAGCGAAATGGATAGAGGAGGGAGAGAGAAGCTCAACATATTTCTGTAGACTTGAGAAAAGAAGACAAGAACGAAATGCCATTAAGTCTCTTATAACTGATGGTAAGGAATGTACTGATTCTGTGAGGATCTCTAAAGAAATATTTAAATTTTATAGTGAATTATACTCCTCCTCTTACTCACACACTAATGCAGAGGGATTCTTTGAGTCCATTTCAGGACAGATACCGAAAATTGATGAATGTTTTAGAAAATACTGGATGCACTGAGGAGCTCATTTAGCAGCAGACTACATCATCCCAGGTGCACAACCGAGAGGTTTCGTAGGTCCTTCCTACCAACGGCTGTCAGACTGTACAACCTAAGCAGGGCTGCTCGCAGAGATAGCAAAAAGACGTAACAAACTAATAGTTTTTTTTGAATGCAAAAGATGCAATAGACTTACACAATGGTCCTCTCCGGCATACAACTAGGAACATACCGGTCGCTATGGAGGGTGAGAATATGTATGGGCACATAATCATACCATGTAGGATAACTAAATAGACGGTTATGCTGTTTCATCCCACCTAGCAACAATGCTCTGCACTGTGTGTGTTTATATATTTACATATTTATTCCATCTAGCTACAATGCTCTGCACTGGGTGTGTTTATATTTATATATCTATATATTTATTCCATCTAGCTACAATGCTCAGCACTGGGTGTGTTTATATTTATATATCTATATATTTATTCCATCTAGCTACAATGCTCCGCACTGTGTTTTTATATATCTACATATTATTCCATCTAGCTACATTGCTCCGTACTGTGGGTGTTTATATATTTACATATTTATTCCATCTAGCTACAATGCTCTGCACTGTGTGTTCATATATTCATATATTTATTCCATCCAGCTACAATGCTCTGCACTGTGTGTCTGTGTGTGTGTGTGTGTGTGTATATATATATTTTATAGTAATATGTACATATGTATATTAGCTGCTCTTGCTTGCTTGTTTTTTTTCTTGCCTTCTGATTGTTGCTCTGAGTGTTGCTATCCCTGTGCTGTTGCAATCCTGGAATTTCCCCGTTGTGGGACTAATAAAGGCTTATCTTATCTTATCTCTTATCTTATCTTAAAATTATGTGACGCAGAGATCCAGATGGAGGAAGTAGAAAACGCTCTAAAATCCTTAGCTCTAGACAAATCACCTGGCTCAGACATCTTAACAACTAATTTTTACAGGCACTTCTGGATTAACCTAAAAGATTTATTTTTTAATATGTTAAAGGAAATCCGTGCTACATCAGTTTTACCAAATACTATGAAACAAGGAGTCATCACACTAATTCCCAAACCTGGCAAGGACCCAAAATTTATTGATAATCTCAGACCAATTACTTTACTTAATTAGAAAAGCACTCGGAGAGCGCAGACCTCTGCCAAGCGCCACAGTTCCTCCCATACAGTGTTTGTGTGTACGTTTTCAGATTCCTTGACCATGAAAACATATGACTGCAGTGGATGATAAAATAAAGGCAGCGTTGGATTTTTAATAGCTTTTTTATCACCCGCCTTCATCGGAACACCTCCCCAGCCCTCGTGCTGCGGGCTGAGGTGATGTCCTCAGGCTCTCAGAGACACAATGTCTGTGTCCAGCAGCAGCAGATGCAGAAGTGAGATTGAGAGAGCGAGTTACAGAACCTGTGCAGTATTTATACCCAACTCAAACAATACATCAAAGCAGATTCACAGCAGTTGGTCTGATCAAAGGGACTGCAGAACAGGCATGAGACATTTGCATTTGTAAGACCTACATAACAATAGGCAGATGCAGGACAAAGAGGTTACCAGGCACATCTACATATTGATCTCAGCCTCTAGGTCACAGTAAGGACAGGACGCCTGAACACTATAAATGAATGGCACATTACATCACAATACATGAATGGCACATTGCATCACGATACATGAATGGCACATTACATCACAATACATGCATGGCACATTACATCTCAGTAGTGCAGCGGGAAAAACCAAGAGAAGAGAGCTGACTGTCCTGTGTGTTGTGGGGGGTTGAATCAACCTGCCACATGACAAGCAATTGGATTCACAATGATAGGATTAGAGGTTCAGTAGTTATTGACGAAAATGGCATTTCCGTAATGGCGGTTTTCTTCTGGACGGTGACCCCAATCACCACCAAAATGTAATCATCTGTAGGATACCCCATTTCTGACAATCTGTGAAAATTTCATGAAAATCCGTCCATAAGATTTTGAGTTATCTTGCTAACAAACAAACAAACAGACAGACAAACCAACGCCGATGATCACATAACCTCCTTGGCGGAGGTAATAATGATTACAAAATTTTAACACATATTTATGCCAACAGACTCAAAACTGGCATCACTGATATTATCTCAGAGACACAATCAGGTTTTATTAAAGGGCGCTCAATACACAACAATATACGCCTTGTATTGGACTTACTTGACTATAGGGACCTAATTGATGAGGGTATGGCGCACATTTAGGGCGCATATATGGCATGCTTGTATGGTACGCATTTTCTCTCACATGTATTTAGTAGGCATGACGGTGCATACTCTACAGACTTCAAACGTCCAAAAGGACCTGACCCGGCAGAGACCTCGGCAGGTGTGAAGTGGTTTCTGGAGAGACGGGAAGTCAGAGAGAATGTCCCAGCAGGAGCCCCCGAGGCGGAGGAGACAATAGAGACGCCAATGAGCCTCGGAGGCTATATGTTTACTGAAGGACTGTGGGTTGAGGGTGTGATATTTGATGTGGGGGGTTTTGTGTCTCTGGGGGTATAAGAGCTGTGAGGAAAGATTGTCCTGTCTCTTTTGTTGAGATACTTGCTGTTAGAGGATGAGACTGCAAATAAACCTTTCCTGAGAAATAAACTCAGTCTCGTTTGTGAAGGCATCCTCTACAAGGGGTTTATTTTATTTTTGGATTTTTACCTCCGCCAGGCCGAAAAGGCCAGGAGGAGGTTATATTTTTGCCGGAGTTTGTGTGTTTGTCTGTCTGTCTGTCTGTCTGTTTGTCTGTCTGTCTGTTTGTCTGTTGGTTAGCAAGATAAGTCAAAAAGTCTTGGACGGATTTCCGTGAAACTTTCAGGCGTTGTTGGAAATGATACAAGGAAGAACTGATTAAATTTTGGGGGTGATCCGGTTCACCGTCTGGATACAGGAATTTTTTAAAGCATTTTTCAACACTGTGACATACAGCCATTTTCAACATGTGCGCAGGCACAATAGAGGGCGCTGGTCGACGTGTCTGACGAACACAAACTCCGCCTTCTTCAAAGTTTTAGGTACAAAAGCACACAGAAAACAGGGCTCGCCAGAGTGCCTGTGTTTGCACTACGCTGCAAAAGCTGACACGGGCAGCTGTCCGGCGTCGGATTATTTGGCAGAAATTCCCCGGCCAGCCATAGGGGCTGCGCAAAAACCAGCTCTCTGCCGGGGGAGGCTTCCAAATCCTCTTTTTTCCGCGGACCGCAAACCCAGTAAAACCCACGGCAACCATTATCGCACCTTCTTTTGTCCAGCGGCTCCGGAACAGAGAGGAATCCCGGCGCCAGTAATGCTGCGCCTGATATGTCTCACTCTAATGCTAAAAGTGACTGCATCAGGGATTTACCACCTTGAATGAATGAATGAATGAATGAATGGCCTGGGCCCGCCGCAAAACCTCACACGGGCAACTGTCCGCCGACGGATTGTTTGGCAGAAATTCCCCGGCCAGCCATAGGAGCTGCGCATTTGGCACAAATTCACCGGCCAGCCATAGGCGCTGCGCAAAAACGAGCTCTCTGCCGGCGAAGCCTCTAAATTCTCGTTTGCCGCGGAGCGCAACCCCCCAAAAAATAATATTGTAGCGAACTCAATATGAGCACCCTACTTGGCTTGCCAAGTGGCTTGACCCTATTGGCGACACAGGTACAGTGCGGGACTCCGGAGCGTGAGTTCGAACCTCCCGGTGGGACGTCGCCATGTCCAGCAGCACGTTACAATATAATATAAAACCCACAGCAACCTGTCTACCCAATTTGCATCTGTCAGTGGAGGAGATGGACACAACAGCAACACTTCAGTTTATTACCTCCGCCAAGGAGGCAATGCTTTTACTACTGAACCACTAATCCTATCACTATCAGATTGATTGTCATTGATTAATTGTGTGTTTATTGCACTGTCCCTGTCAAATAAACAAATAATCATTGTGAATCCAATTGCTAGTCATATGTTTACATGCTCAAGGAATCTGAAAACGTACACACAAACACTGTATGGGGGGAATTGTGGCGCTTGGCGGAGGTCTGCGCTCTCCGAGTGCTTTTCTAGCTTTTAAAGCTTTTGATATGATTGAACACAAATTTATGTTTAGGACTTTAGAGCTTTTTGGTTTTGGGGAGCACTTTCTAGACTTCATAAAACTAATTTACACGGATACTAACAGCTCAGTTCTATTACCACATGGTACCTCCCCTAGATTTTCAATAGGCAAAGGAATAAAACAAGACTGCCTAGTTTCGCCACTGTTGTTCATTGCAGCAGCTGAAATGCTCTCAATTTTTATAAAAAACTCTTGAGTTTGGTAAATTAACAGTATTTGGAAAACAACTAACAATCAGCCAACTGGCTGACGACACAGCCATATTCATGCACAACTCTGATCAAGTCCCTAAAATTCTCAATTATATAGATGTTTTCTCTAAAGCCTCTGGGCTTAAACTGAATCTAGGTAAATGTGAATTATTACCTATTCATGATTGCAGTCTATCAGCCATTCATACCATTCCCGTCAAACAAACAGTGAAATATTTGGGCATGCATATCACTAAAGATGTTGATCAATTAGTCAAGCTCAATATATGGAATTGCTTGGAGAAATCAAAAACTTATCTCAACTCCTGGTCTCAAAGAGATATTTCCATTATAGGAAGAACGTTTCTGACAAAAATGGAATGCATCTCCCAATTTATTTATCCAGCCCATTCATTGCCAATGCCCAAAGATGCAGTTAAAGCCAGCAATCAAACTATTTTCAATTATATCTGGAAAGGGAAAACACATTATATTAAAAAAGGTACCATGATTCAAGAATATGAGGAAGGTGGTGTTAAAGCAATAGACTTTGAATGCATTAATGGCACCATCAAAATTAACTGGCTGAGACAATTTATTAAACAACCCAAACATTTCTGGTTTCATATTCCCAATGAAATTTTTGCTAAATTTGGGGGCATTGAATTCCTGCTCAGATGTGACTATGACCCAAAAAAGCTCCCCTATAAACTCTCCTCATTTCATCAACAGGTCTTACTATATTGGAGATTGATTTATAAACATAATTTTAGCCCTCATATGACCCCTCTGTGGAATTGTAGATATGTACTATATAAACACAAATCAATATTCCTACAAAACTGGCAAAATAAGGGCATTTGGTCTGTACTACACTTATTAGACGGTACAGGGAGCATTTTAACTTTTGAAAATTTCTATGCTAAATATAACATAAATGATAAATGAGAATATAACCAAGTAATTGAGGCAATACCTCAGACAATTATACTAATGGCCTCAACTTTAAATAGATTTGGCTCTTGCCCAAATCTCCCTTTGCTTTTGGTAAATGGTTTCCACCTAGGTGACTCAAAATTAAACAATTTAGCGATTAGAAAAATATTTAATAAAGAAATCTTCCCAGTAACAGTTTCTAGAGCTGCTATTCTTAATTTTTTCTCCAAAAAAGAAGCTCAAATTCTAAGATCTAAATTCTTTAAATTTCCTATTTCACCAAAAGCAAAAGAGATCCACTATAAAGTTTTAAATGGAATTTATCCTTCTGCTGAGTTTCTAAGTAAACGCTTTGGCTTTGAGAACAATAACTGTTCCTTTTGTAATGAACATATAGAAAGTACAGATCACATTTTCTTTTACTGTATGGACACCAACGCGTTTTGGGATGATTTTCATCACTGGTTATCTAAACATGTACCAACCCCTGTTTTTAACTGTCAGAATATTTTGTATGGCTTTATTATTAAGAACTCATTGCATGATATGTCTATTAACACCCTCGTAATCTTGGGAAAATTGTTTGTACACACAAAAATAGATTTTTAAAATGCAAGCCAAATTTTAATGTATTTCATAAAGAACTCTGCCTTTTTTTCTCATCACTGAAACACATGAAGAAGCGGAATGCTGTGAAACTCCACTGTTTGGTCGATGATCGGAAACTCATGGAAAACCCCTAGAACTCTGGACACTCTGGACTGAAAAGAAGCCCCCCCCCCCTCTGTCTACTCTATTATTCTTTTATTTACTTTATCTTATTATTATTTATTACCCTTACTATTTTATCCTTGGTATCTCTTGTACGACTGTTGACTGAACTACACAATTTAAAAAAAAACAAACAAAAACTTGTTAACTGCCATGTTTACCACCATCTACTGTATGTCACACCTCTGTACCTTTACCTTGTTTTCAATAAAGTTTGGGGGAAAAAAATGACCGCCCGCGGAATTCACAGAGTTCAAGGGTTAAACAAGCGTGTATAAAGAGAACAACATCACCATCTAGTGGCAGATGTTTTGCTCTCAGCCCCACCTACAACACCTGTGAAAGATTTTCACCACAACTCAGAGTGGAGACGCCATTACATTGAACGCAGGTGGATTTAGTGAAGAAAGCTGATTGTGTGGATTAAATAGTCAGCTGGACTGTATTTTGGTGAGTCTGGTTAAAACATCAGTGGAAATGGCTGAGAAAACTGCTCTGGTTGAAAACTTCCTGAGCTGTTCTGTGTGTTCAGAGATGTTCAGAGATCCAGTGTCTCTGGGCTGCAACCACAGCTTCTGTTCAAGCTGTCTGCAGAAATTCTGGGAACAAACGAAAACCAAAAACTGTCCCATTTGTAAGAGAAAATCATCTAAAGATAATCTTGTGGTGAACTTTGCTCTGAAGGAACTGGATGACTCCTTTGCTGGGAGACACAAATGTGGATCATGTGAGACAGAAAAAGAAAAGAAGGTGGAGGCTGTGTGCAGTAAACACCAAAAGGAGCTTCAGTTCTGTGTAGACGAGCAGAGAGCTGTGTGTCCTGTCTGTGATTTTCCTCACCATAAGAGTCACAAAGTGGTTCCTACAGAAGAAGCAGTCAGTGACCTGAAGGAGCAGCTGAAATCTGACTTAAAGTCTCTGCAGGACAAGAGGAACAAATACAAACAAGTGGAGGAAACCTACAAAGAAATGATTGAACACACCAAGAAGCAGCTGTTGATGACAGAGAGTCAGATCAGAGCAGAGTTCAACAAGCTGCAGCAGTTCCTGAAAGACGAAGAGGAGTCCAGACTGGCAGCTGTGAGGGAGGAAGAGGAGCAGAAGGGGAGGACTCTGAGCAGAGAGATGAAGAGGATTCAGGAGCAGATCTCCTCTCTGTCAGACAGCATCTCTGCTGTTGAAGAAGAGCTGCAGAAACACAAGGGGTCGTTCCTCAGCAGTTATCAAGCCACTCAGAGCAGAGCCAGAGCGCAGAGGTCAGTGTCAGATCCACAGCTGGTCTCAGGAGGGCTGATAGATGTGGCCAAACACCTGGGCAACCTGTCCTTCAGAGTCTGGGACAAGATGAAGGACAAGGTCCACTTCAGTCCTCTCATTCTGGACCCAAACACTGCAGAGGGTTGCCTCTATCTGTCTGATGATCTGACCAGTGCGAGACTTGGAGACACGTGGCAGAAACTTCCTGATAATCCAGAGAGAAACACTACGTATACCAGTGTTTTTGGGTCTGAGGGCTTCAGCTCAGGGAAACACAGCTGGGAGGTGGAGGTGGGAGATCTTCCTGTGTGGAATGTGGGTTTTGTTAAAGAGTCAGTTAACAGGAAGGGAGAGTGTTTAGCTTTACCAGAATATGGAATCTGGTGTTTGTGTCATAACAGTGGAAAATACACTAATGTTGTTGGTCGGCCTGTCTCAGTGAAGAAGAGTCTCCAGAAGATCAGAGTCCAGCTGGACTATAACAGGGGGGAGGTGTCCTTCTACCACCCTGAAGACATGACCCGCATCTACACTCACACAGACACTTTTACTGAGAAAATGTTCCCATATTTCTGTGTTGGAGAAGCTAAAGATGCCAAAACCTCTGATATCAAAATCTGTAAAACTGAGATTTGATTGTAAAGTTGAGGAAGGTCAAAGTGATTTAATTTTACTGGTGAACATTTGTGGCTATTTTACTGGTTTATGAACAAAAAATTCCTTTACTTCTCCTGATTTTCTGATACTGGAAATTGTTAAATTTAAACAAAATGGATTCTAACAAGAAGGCATTGATGTTAAACAATGATATGAAGAAAATGGAGTCATAATTTTTTTATTTTACATTTACAAAATCAATAACAGATTTTATTGTAATAATTATTTGGTGAATTTGCCATATTTTTAAATATTTACCAAAAAATCTTTTAATCATAAAATGTTTTGTTTTTTTCAACCAAAGTTTGACATTTTTGACACTTATTTTTAGTTTCAAACTTCCATTCAGTGGAATATATTTCTTGAGTCAATATTCTTGTTGATAATGTTCATATTATTATTGAGAATGGATCATTATGGATATTGATTTAATAATTCACATTTTATCTGACATTTGTTCTGTTTGATTCAGTTTTTTTCCACACAAACCTGCTTGTGGAACTTTAAAAACTGAGGAAATTTATGATTTTATACAGAACCTCAGAATCTTAGAAAATTCTTGTCTTGATCAAAACTCCACAAGACTGATTGATGTCAATATTTTTGAGTCTAACTTCTTGGTGTCATATTGAAGGATTAAAGTGTATTTCAGTGATTGAAGATCAGCATTTATTTCCTCATGGTTTCTTCAGTTGGAGCTGCTGCTTGTTTCAGAGTTTTTCACTAAACTTCATGTGTCAGATGTGAAACAACACATCAGCACATTCAGCATTTAGTCTCATTAACGGTGGATTTGCTGTTTTTGATCAAATCTGATCAAAGTCTCAGAAACATGAGTGAACTGATCTGCTGCTTTATTTCTGTCAATAAAACCATCAAAGCCACGCTGCAGTTTGATGTGTGGAAACACAGAAGGACTCTGACTGTTCTACTGAAACTGTCATTTTATTGAGAACAGCTGAACACATTATCTTGAAGTCAGAGAAAGACGTGTAGCAGTAAGAGAACAGAGCAATAATGTGAAGAATCAGAGAACGAGAGGATTAATATTATTCTCCAGAAGAAAGCCAAAGAGACAAAGGGAAAGTAGAGAGAGGAGACAGCAGAGAAATGATGGAATCAGGCTGGAAACAGAGGGAGAGGAGAAGAGAGAAAGAGTCCCTACGAAGAGAAGACCACTCAGTGGTGTCTGTGCAGCTTAGTCACTGCTGGAAGAAGATGAAGTTCAGAGAGGCTCCAGCTGATCTCAGTGATGCTTCATGTGACTAATGGGGCCTTTTCCACTAGCCTCGCTTAGCCCTACACCGCACCACTCAGCCCACGTTTGAGCATTTTCCATTAGCCCCAGCACCGGTTAGCAGGCGCTATTTTAGTACCTGATCCAGGGCAGGGTCTAACCGAGCTGAGTAGAGCTGAGTATGACTGTGATGTGACTTTAACAGACTGGTCGCCGCTGATTGGTCAGGTCGTAACGTCACGAATGCGACTTTTTCTGCTGAATCTACTACACCACCGCCATTTGTTGTTCAGCCAGTGAACACAGTGCGCCCCTTTAATACAGTATGTTCACACTCTGAAGATGTCTTCTCGTAAGGCTATCCCCTGGTCAAACGAGGAGGTGCGCAATTTTCTTTCTATATTAGCCGACGATCGCATCCAGCGCGAGTTGGACGGATCTACCCGAAATGAAAAAATATATCAGCAGGTGTCCGAGCAGATGGGTTCCCAAGGGCACATCCGTACTGCCAAACTGTGTCGGGAGAAGCTGAAAAAGCTGAAAAGCGATTACCGAGCAGTGAAGGACCACAATGCTCGAAGTGGAGCGGATCGGAAGGAGTGGAAGTGGTTTGCTGAAAGACATTGGGCTCGACACGGCCTTGGAAACCGTGGATGGTGAGTGTTGTTTTGATATTGCGCGTCTTTTCGCCAATTTATCCTTTCTGTGCCAAGCTCCCTGTTTTTAAGAAATAGGAAGGTTGTTAGATTGTGGGTAATGGTTGTTACTGAGGGTTGCCTATTGTTTTGCAGCCAACTACAGATTCACGCTTGCTTTGAGTTAAGTATTAGCGCGAACAAAACGCTGAATTACGCTTATTGTAGAGTGTTGTGTACATGTTGCACTTTGGTGTTAAGTTTTAAATTGCGTGCATTTTCTTTCTAGAATCGCAGTTCATATCACAGGGGTCCACCTCAGTGGACATGGACACACCTGACTCTCCGGCGTCTGCCTCTGCCTCACGTCTGCCGGAGCGCCAGGTGAATCGACTACGATGTCAGCCACATCACCAGCTCCATCTGGATCACGTTCAAGTGCCGGTAAGGCACAATAACCACGATTTTTTTTTTTTTTTTTTTTTTGGTGAAACAGGTCCAGTGGAAACCAGGGTCGAAAATCCATCCATCCATCCATCCATCCATCCATCTTCTACCGCTTAATCCTTTACGGGTCGCGGGGGGCCTGGAGCCCATCAAGTTATGTACCAAATTGATTAATGCAATTTCCTGTAGCTGCATATTAATTAATTGAAAATGTCTTTTTAAATGTACAAAAAGGTTATTCTTTGGTCTTCACTTATCGGTGTTCGACAGCCCAGTCCCATTTTTAGGTGTGGTGATTGAAGTGCTGTTGTAACTCCTGTTTCAGAAAAACAAATAAAGCTCATGAACTGCCGTTGAAATCAACATGCTTCATTGAAATGCTTTGCGTCAGCTGACTGTATTAACTCATTCAGATTTCTGCGGCCACACTACAAGGAACTATTTTAAACATTACCCATCCATCCATCCATATTCTTAATCTTAATCCTTTTTAGTTTTGCAGGGGGGCTGCAGCCGAAGACAGCACCCTGCGTGTTGCAAAATCTGCTCTACTGAGGGGCAGCAACATGACAGTTCAGCTTATATACAGCAATGAAGCATAATATAATAGTGACATTCCACCACAGACTTTCACCTGTGTAATTCCATAATATATGTAGTGATGCAGCTTTAACAACCATGCCTTTCTGTCTTTCCATCTAGGCAAGAGGAAAACAGACAACTCCATCGCTGACCTTACATTAGCGATGGTCAACATGCATGACGAAGAGATGCGGCTCTTGGAACGGCAACATGACCAGCGGCAAGAACACCATCAGGAGTACATGCAGCATTTGCGACAGGTGGCCGTAGATGTGCGGGCAGATGCGCGTGAAGCCCTGGAGCAGAACGCTGCATTACGAAGGGAAGAGCTCGCAGAGATGTCAACATTCAACAGAGATTTCCTGACCCTATTTGGCAGGCTTGTGGACGCATTTAGCAGTCGGCGTGTCTAACCATGTCTCCCCACGCCCAGTCTGTTTTTTTGTTTGTAAATTTTGCTTCTGGAATAAAATTGTATTGTTTGCATCAAAAGTCTGGTTTATCTGTTATGACACCGTATGAGAAAAGCCAATAATTACATACACATTCCATTCTCTGTTCACTCCACATGCTGCTGTTCATCAGGTCAGGTGTATAGCCTTCTAATGGTAATTTAATTTTTAACAACACAACGAAACGTAATGTCTTGGTAGGTTTTTTTTTTTATTTTAAACAAATTTGCAATGCTGAATCCATTTCTTTTGAACGGGTACATTTTTTTATGTTATAAGCAGTTGTACAGGTGTACTTTAACTTGTACAGTAGACACTGATAAAGGTAAGTACATGTAAATTGAATGTTGCATCACCAGTCAAAATTTAATAAATTAAGAAGGAATCTAGTAAAAATTTGGCACTAATAACATTAGACACAACTGTGTTTTTGTTGCACACAACTGTTGTTACCAACAAGTTGTGCCAAATTTATATTCCCTTTTCCCAAAAATTAAAAATCAATTTGTAAGTAAAAGTGGGAGACCTTTACATGGGAATATGACATGTATCAGCACATGATTTATAGTTCAATTTGCATTTCCACCTAAGCAAAAGTGGCTTGTCGAGCTGGATTTTTGTGAAGATGGCCTGTGCGGTGTTTCTGCATGTAATTACGTACCTGTCAAGTGATACGGTTTCGCCGTATTTTAATATGGGGAAAATGCAATTTTAGCAAATACGGGCATATTGCCATTTCTGTACGCCAAAAAGAAAAATATACGGGGAAAAAAAAATGATTGAGTGTGGAGGAACACGTCGTGTGTGTGACCCCCACAGTGTAGGGGGCTGGCAGAGCGCTCAATGTGAGCAATTATCACAACAGTGAGAAGTGTGGACTGATCATTATGCTGATGGCCTCGCATCTTCTGTTGTCCTGCAGCTCCGGAACAGAGAGGAATCGCTGGATGTATAAAGGCTTCTCCAGAGGGCCCTACACACTCCTTCTGTGTTCCATGTAGGAAGAGCATAAAAGTGACTGCATCAGTGATTTTCGACCTGAAGTCACACTTCGCTACACAGGGCCACAAAAACTGTGTAGCCAAATCGAAAAAGTATCGATCGATGGATGAACATTTTCAGCCAGTGAGAGAACCGACGCCTTCCAAATCCAGTGCATCACTAGCAGAAGTGATGGTTTGTCATTTTGTGGCAGAGCACAATCTACCCCCATCGGTGGCAGATCACTTCTGATCTGCCACCTGATCTGATCTGCCACTTCAGAAATGCTAGAGTCAGCAAAGGCTGCTACTTGGAACTATAACAAGCAGCATCAGTGAACATTTTCTTGTTTCAAGTTCATCCATGTGCATTAATGTAACAAAGCTGACAAAACTCTTTAATTCCAAGTGTATATACAGTATCTAGCTGACAATTAAGAACTATATTCAGAATAATTCTTGTGTACTTTCAAATTAAGCAATCTACCTTGTGCTAATGTAAATTTGAAAAAAAAATTATTTTTATTTATTTATTATTAATATTTATTTTTTTATTTATTCATTTTTTATTTTATTTATTTTTTGTGTGCTACTTGGCTTATTATTTTCACATTACCAAAAAGTTATGGCTCGAGATTGTGTCCATATAAGTGTACATTTGAATAAATATGATGAAATAGTTCATGTTGCAGTTGCTGTTTGTTTAGGTTTTTTTTTTTTTGCTTCAGTTTTCTTTCATCTGCCGATAAATACAGTTTTTAAGTACTCAGTACAGGTGTGAAAGCCCCCCCAATAAGGGAGGCTTGAGGTCAGTACAGGTGTGAAAGCCCCCCCCCAATAAGGGAGGCATGAGGTATGCCTTGACAGGTATTGTAGGAGCATGCTCAAATAACGAGGCTGAGTTTTAGTCATAAACCAGCTTTATTTGACAGAACACAAGCTCCTAGCATTCTCAAAGCAGGAAAGAGAAAGGATCATACTTCAACCCCCTTTTATACATTTCCAGCATCAGAATTCAAGTCACATGGTGTCTTCAGTCCACATACAGTTACAAAGCATCCCTTTGAAGCTTCACCATTGTCTCTCATTTCTTGATGAACCGGAATACCCTCTGATGTCTTCTGTGGGACAAAGAGACAAATCTCACACTTCCTTGTTACCTCCTGTAGATTTGAGTCCTCAGTCCTTGCAGACGTGACACTCCACAATACACATTCAGTTCTGTCTCTGTGGCAGCGTGAGCCCACAATGTGTGTCGGCCACACTACCCCCCCCCAAACGTCGAGTAAGGCAAAATCTGCATGGCATAACAAAAAGAGAAACACAAAACACTCCATACATCGCTAATCAATCCACCAACTGCCTGGGTTTTAATCTTCTGCCGAATCTGCTGCAACTTGGCTTGGCTGCCTCTGCAACATCTCTCTGCACCTGTGGATTAAAGCTGTTAGCACCTCTCTGTGAAGACTTTGGAGAATGTCTTCTCAGCGGCCTGCCCCGGCGGGGGGGCCTCGCGAGCTGCACCTCCTCCTCAGCCAAAACAAAAGCGGGTTTGAGCCTGTTAATGCAAATCAGCTCCCTTCTGCCCCCTAAATCTAGCAGAAAATGCTTCTGCCCGGTCTCCAGCACTCGAAACGGTCCGTCGTAAAACGGCCGCAAACTTGGACGCTGGGCGTCATGTTTAACAAAAACAAACTCTGCATTTTTTAAAGCCTTGGGCACAAAAACGTGTGGGAAACTGTGATGGACCGGGCCAGGAAGCGTGTTTGTTCCTGAGCCGCTCTGCCACGGCTGAGCGGGGGGGCCATTAGGTGCGGGATTATCAGGAAGAAATTCCCCGGGCAAACGGAGCGGCTGAGCGAAAACTAATTCAGCCGGGGAAGCATGCAAATCTTCCTTAGGTGCAGAACGCAACCCTAATAACACCCATGGAAGTTTGTCTACCCAATTTGTATCCGTTAGCGACGCTCTGAGGGCTGCTTTCAATGACCTGTGAAAGCGTTCGCATAAACCATTGGCCTGGGGGTTATACGCGGTGGTGCGATGAATCTTCACCCCCAAGCTGCGGGCCATCGATGACCATAGCTCGGAAATAAATTGGGGACCCCTGTCGGACGTTATGTCCGACGGTACACCAAAACGCGCAACCCATGCTGTTAAAAATGCTCGCGCAACTTCTTCCGCTGTGGTTGATGTCAGAGGAATCGCCTCTGGCCAGCGCGTGGTGCGGTCTACCATTGTCAAAAGATGTGTGTGCCCGTGTGATAACGGAAGCGGGCCGACCAGGTCAATATGCACGTGATCAAACGCTTAGTGTGTCTGTGTATTTTAGCTCGCTGACACGCTACGCAGGCTGCTGCCCATTCCTTGACCTGTTTGCGCAACCCGGGCCAAACAAATTTCTCCCCCACCAATTTGATCGATGCGCGCACCCCCGGGTGCGCGAGAGAATGGACCAAGTCAAAAACACGGCGACGCCACGCGGTTGGCACCACAGGGCGGGGCCGTCCCGTGGAGACATCGCAGATTAGCGGGGGCATACCGTTTTGTTGCACCCTGTGCTCCAGCCTTAACCCTGTTGGTCCAGACTGGAGCGCGCGCACGTCCGCGTCGTTAACCTGCTCCGCAGCCATGGCTGCATAATCTAACCCAACACAGACCGGGGCTGCGCGCGCTCCCGCGTCGCTGCCCGGGCCCGCGGCCATGGCTACAGAGTCTGCCCCTATAGGGCTTGATGGTGCTATTGCACGCGAGAGGCAGTCTGCTACAACATTGTGTTTACCCGCGACATGCTGAATATCAGTAGTAAACTCCGATATTGCGGCTAGTTGCCTTTGTTGCCGGCCAGACCAGGGTTCTGAAATTTTGGCCATCGCAAACGTTAGCGGTTTATGATCCACAAAAGCGGTGAAACGTCGCCCCTCTAACCAGAACTGAAAATGACGGATGGCCAAGTGTAGGGCCAAAAGCTCCCTGTCAAACGCGCTGTATTTCCGTTCACTATCGCGCAAGGTCCTGCTGAAAAAACGCGAGGGGTTGCCAGGTACCTGCCACAAACTGTTCAACTACCGCCCCCACCGCTACATCGGAAGCGTCAGTGGTGAGCGCCATGCGGGCCGTTGGAACTGGGTGCGCTAACAAAACTGCATTTGCCAGGGCTGATTTGACCTGGGCAAAAGCGCGCTCCCGCTCCGGAGACCATTCGACTTTATTTGCGGGCTTTTGTTTTTTTAACGCGGTGTACAATGGCTGCATGAGTCGTGCTGCGCTTGGGAGGAAACGGTTGTAAAAATTAACCATCCCTAGAAACTCCTGAAGCGCCTTAACCGTTTGAGGTTGCGGAAAATCTGTTATGGCACGCACTTTATTTGGAAGGGGAACTGCTCCCTCTGCCGAAACGCGATGTCCCAAAAAATCAATCTGCGCCACCCCAAACTGGCATTTCGCTGGGTTCACTATTAACCCGTGCTCTGCCAACCTCTGGAAAACTGCTGTGAGGTGTTTTTCATGTTCGCCTTCGGACGTGCTGGCTACCAAAATATCGTCCAAATAAACGAACACGAAAGGCAGGTCGCGTAAAACTGCATCCATCATGCGTTGGAAAGTCTGCGCGGCCCCCTTGAGGCCAAAAGGCATGCGCAAGAACTCAAAAAGGCCGAAAGGAGTTATGACCGCTGTTTTGGGTACATCGTGCGCGCGCACTGGAACCTGGTGATAGCCGCGCACCAAGTCTATTTTAGAAAAAATGCGCGCCCCCGCCAAATGAACAGAAAAATCCTGAATGTGCGGAATCGGGTAACGGTCATGAGCTGAAACGTTGTTCAACCTGCGGAAATCGCCGCAAGGCCGCCACGAGCCGTCAGCCTTTGGGACCATGTGTAACGGCGAAGCCCAAGCGCTCTTGGAGCGTCTAACGATGCCTAGTTTTTCCAGATTAGTGAACTCCTCGCGCGCGATGGCCAGTTTAGCTGGGTCCAAACGCCGAGCCTTTGCAAAAACGGGAGGGCCTGTGGTTGTTATGAAATGTTCTACCCCATGTTTGGCCACCGTTGCTGAAAAAGTGGGGACTGTGAGTGCTGGAAACTGAGCAAGCAGAGTGTGAAACTTACCACCCGCGGCTGAGACGCTGGCATGTGCAGTTGGCGGGGCCACCCGAGCTGTGCAGGGAATAGAATGAAAAGACAGTGCATTAATCAGACGTCTATTAGCAAGATCAACCAATAAACCATGTGAGCACAAAAAATCAGCCCCTAACATGTTGAAACTGACGGCTGCTACAATAAATGTCCACTCAAATGAACGGCCTTGTAAGGACAGAAGCATGGTCCTCTCACCAAACGTTTTAATCGTGGAGCCGTTCGCTGCTGACACTGACACCCAGGGGGCTTTAGAAGGTGACAGCCGTTCCGCGTAGGTGGGCGTGACGAAGCTCAGCTGCGAGCCCGTGTCCACGAGGAACTGTTTCCCCGAGCGTGCATCCGTCAGGTAAAGCAGCCTGTTCTCATTGCCGAGAGTCGCGGCTGCTACCGGCCCTCGGTCCTGGCGTTTAAAATTGCACGGTGGGACGCACCTGTGCGCTCTCTCTGCAAAACGGCGGTGGTAGAAGCACGAGCCGTTCTCCGCTCCGCGTCGTCTGGCTCCGGTCGCCGCCGTTGTTGGTGCGTCTGGTGCCGCTGGACCCAAGCTGTCTCCGGACGCCGTTCCCGAACTAGCCGCCGCGGCCGAAACCGCGTTCTGCTTGTGGGCGTCGACCAACTTCTGCGCCTCCTTGCTCAACCCATGGTAGTCTCGCTTGGCCAATCGGGGTGACTCTGCCAGGGCCACTCTCACTGCTGGTGGCAGGGTTCGAAGGAATAGGTGGGCGAAAATGAATTCGCCATCCTCGGAGGCTTTGAGCTGCAGCATCTTCACCATCAGGTCCGCAGGTCTATCGTTTTCTGCCTCCGTCAGCGCCAGGCGCCCCTCTGCTCTTTGTTGGACTGAGGGGGTGAAATGGCTGATCAGCGCGTCTTTCAATGCGCTGTACTTGTCGCTGTCTGGTGGATGATTAACCAAATCCTCCACTCTCTGGACCGTGTCGCTGTCCAGTTTCGCTACCACGTGGTAGAATCTTGTGTCGTCGTTGGAGATTCTCCGGAGGTTGAACTGCGCCTCGATTGCGCTAAACCATGAGCGCGGGCTGTGCTGCCAGAAATCGGGCAGCCGGAGCGTGGAGGCGGCCATCAGGCTGGCTTCCACCGAGCCCGGTTCGGAAGAATTCTCATTGCTCATTCTCCGTCGTAGGTCACCAGTGTAGGAGCATGCTCAAATAACGAGGCTGAGTTTTAGTCATAAACCAGCTTTATTTGACAGAACACAAGCTCCTAGCATTCTCAAAGCAGGAAAGAGAAAGGATCATACTTCAACCCCCTTTTATACATTTCCAGCATCAGAATTCAAGTCACATGGTGTCTTCAGTCCACATACAGTTACAAAGCATCCCTTTGAAGCTTCACCATTGTCTCTCATTTCTTGATGAACCGGAATACCCTCTGATGTCTTCTGTGGGACAAAGAGACAAATCTCACACTTCCTTGTTACCTCCTGTAGATTTGAGTCCTCAGTCCTTGCAGACGTGACACTCCACAATACACATTCAGTTCTGTCTCTGTGGCAGCGTGAGCCAACAATGTGTGTCGGCCACACTATGTAATTACCCGTACCTTAACAGATAAGCGTTATGAACAACAGAGGACAGGTAGATGGAACATGCACAACATTTTATTTACAAAAAACATTTTTGAAATATGTATGCACATAAATGTGGACGAAATTACATTTCTACCTATTGCTAGACAAGTACTGCATCACAGCATCTTGTATATCGGCTCCCTGCTCCTCTGCTCCCTGGGTCGCTGCCACCACTGGTTCATCTACTGCATCATCCAATGTAGTGTCAAACGTCTCTCCATGACTCTCACACAGATTAGGCAGAGCACAACAAGTCAGCACCATAGATTTCACCAGTTTCATGTCAGAGTCATTCCTCTCTCCTTCCTCCTTCCTTCTCTCCTCGTCATCAGCCATTTTCTTTGTTGTGGAGAATTCGGTCGCGTGTTTCACGTCACGAGAGTGTGGCGCCACCTCGCTGTTCAAGAAATCCCACCCACCGCAGGTGTGCCAGCAGTAATGTTGAAAAGCAACCAAGGCAGAACCGAATCGAAGTGAGTCGAGTTGGGTTTTCTAATCGGGGCTAGTGGAAAAGTGCATGTATATGACAGGAAGCAGCAGAGCTCACACTGACCTCAGCAGGAGGACACTTCATGGAGTTTCTGGGCAGGGCTGCACCATGAAGCCCTGATCCTTGAAAGTGATGACTACAGGGGAAAAGTAACAAATGTGAGAAAATGTACACATTTAGGAGAAAAAATGTGTTGAATATTCCAAGAAAAAGGTCAAACTATAAAAGGTTTAATATTTCAGTGTAAAAAATGATCCCTGATGTTGACTACCTCAGTTATTAAGGATGAAACCTGTTCTGTGGCTTTTATGTTTTATTTGGCCAAAATTCTCTTCAACTGTCTCTGAGCACAACAAAGGACTTTCTGACACCTGTTCTTCCCTGATAAACTGTCTTTGACTATATTGTGTCTCTGATGTGACAGTGAAGTTATTGTGCAGCTCCATCAGAAGCTCCATGTTCATCCACCTGTGTGTGTCTGTGCTTTGCTCGGTGAGACAGCGCCTCCTGCTGGAGCACCTTCCCTCTCTGAAGTGGCTCCAACGTGAGTTGGACTCCAGTGGTCCTCAGAGTGAGCTGCAGGCTCAGTGAAGCACCGTCACTCTGGGTGCTGATGGTCCACCAGGGTCCTCATCTTCTCTCAGCAGACGCACTGCACTGACAACACAGAGCCCCACGGAGAAGCACGCTGAACCACCACCACCACCATCATAGTCACTGACATTATAATCCTCAGAATCACCTTCATTAGATCATCTGGAGACAAAAATAGTTCTATGCACTTGAACAGCAGAGAAAATAGAGAGACAAAGGTTGAGAATAGAAACATTCAGTAGAAAATGAGAAGCCAAATTAAAATAAAAACATCAAAAAGCAAGAGTCCTGTTGACTGTCATGCAAAAGAAAAACATGTAGCTATGCTGTTAGTTAGCTGCAGTTGTGGAATACTGTGGACTCGCTCATTTTAAACATGGGAATCTTATTCTATTGAGTTTCAAGGCTACAAACTAAGGAGAAGAGAAGATCAACTTCTTTGTACTGTACATGCTGCTATTTCTGCTTTGTTTGGAGGGGGTCGGGGTCATTTTTGGTTCACACCATCACATCCTGATGCCTTCAAGTAACCTTTGACTTTTTAGTATTATTAGAACAGGCTGACCTAGACATGAGCATCATTACTAGATCAGACAACAGTACAATGTCTCAGTTCATCTTGAAAGAACAAATATTCATTTGATCAAATCTTCATCAGCTTCATAAAAGGTGCTGAAGAGTTTGGTGGGATAGTTCACACAAGTAGAGTCCTGGATTCTAGGAGGTTTGAAGTGATCTGTGTCCCACTCTGGTTAAGTGGTGATGATGTAAGAGGACCAAAGTGTGAAGAAAAACAGCAGCAACTACAGACAGCACAAGTGGGTTGAAGTGTTCTCATGTGCAGCAGCAGCTGCTTAAAGGTCAAACAATCAATCTTTATTTTGGATAGATTAAAAGTACAGATTAAAAGAAACAGAATAATATAACAAAGGGGGAAAGAAAATCCAGCAAGGTCAAATTAGACAATAACTCCTCTGCTTATACAGTTCAACATAAGTTATCCGAAATTGGTGATGGCTGAAGCCGCAGCTTATATTGCCCACCCATATTCCATCCAAGAATTCAAAAGAAAAACAAACAAGAGCGATTACAATTCAGAACAAAGCTAAGACAAAATGTGACAAAAAAACCCCAAAACTAAGCAACAACACAACGCAGACTGGATATGACAATCCTTATGTGATTTTATATGTCATCTTGTATATATGTTTGGAGTATTTCTTCCTTTAGTTTTTGTTTTAATTGTCCAAGCATTGTACATGATTTTAATTCAGGTCCAAAATCGTTCCATAATCTGACTCCTTGCACTGAAACACAGTGTTGCTTGGTGGTAGTTCTCACTGAAGGTTTTGAAATATACATGTTCCTCTGAAATGATATTGTTTCTCCCTTATTTGGAATAGCTTTTGGATATTTGCGGGCAGTGATAGATTCTTCACTTTAAACATTATTACTGCAGTTTTAAAGTCTACCAGATCTTTCAACTTGAGAGCTTTTAAGTTAAGAAAAAGTGGGTTTGTTGGTTCCCTGTAAGCAGCTTTGTTTATTATTCTAATAGCTCTCTTCTGAAGCATAAAGACTGGATATATGTTTGTTTTATATGTATTTCCCCATACTTCAGTACAATATGTCATGTATGGGAGTATTAATGAATGATACAAGGTATATAGTGTGGGTTGATTCAGCAAATATTTCACTCTGTGTAGTATTGCAATTGATTTGGATATTTTACCTTTAATATAATTAATATGTGACTTCCAACACAGTTTATTATCAATTATTACACCAAGGAATTTAGTTTCGGATACCCTTTCAATCTCTACACCATTTACACTGAGTTTAGATACTAAGTTGTTGTGATGGTTGTTAAAAACTATAAATTTTGTCTTACTTAAATTGAGCGTTAATTTGTTTGAATCAAACCACAGTTTAAGCTTTCCTAATTCCTTTCCGAGTGTATCCAAAAGTTGTTCCAAATTGCTTCCACTGCAAAAAAAAAACAAGATGGCGACCGGGATGGTCACACTTTTTCAGTGCTGAGACAAAGTCGCTGATTTTCCCATTAAAAGTACCTAACCAACAGCGATCGGCGCTCGTGACGGACACCCACGGGCTGAATTTCCACCTCCGTCAGAATACCGTTGGAATACCCCTTTAATCGGTAGAACTGCTGCGCTCTACCCGAAGCGATTGCTTAACGCTGGCCCCAGTGTGCCACCAAACTCCGACACAAAGCGACTCAGTCCCCGGTGAGGGCTTACCGGAGGAACTAACCGAGGCGGCAGTTGGGCGCGAGCCGGATCGGAGCTCGGGCGCGGCGTTGGGGAGAGACGGGGGCCACCTGGACCCAGCAAAACAATAGCCTGAGTCGGAGCCCAGTTGCGAGGCCCAGCTGAGGAACTACCAGACTGACGGCGGTTGGTGACGGGGCCTAGCGGAGGTGCCACCCAGGCAGATGGCGGCAGGCGGCGGTGATCAGCGGAGCATCTACCATAACCCCAGCGGAGCTCGGCTGCACCCGCGGTGTGCAGCGTGACCCGGTGGAGGAGCTGTACAGGAGCTCGGTTGCGACAGCGGTGAGCAGAGGAACAAGCAGCGGAGCTGAGGCCCAGCTGGATTCATTGTTTTTACTATCCACAGGTCAGTAAAATGCCACCAAAGAAGGAGGAAATGGAAGAGATAAAAAAAACTCTGAACTTTGTGACAGAAGAATTGGCCAAAATGGTTAGCCAGCAGGCCAAAATAATAGGCCTAATGGAAGATGTACGAGCCCTACAATTAACAATTCAGGAAAAAGACAAAAAAATTAAGGGCTTGGAGCAATCGTCGGACTCATCTCCAACGGAGATGAAGCTGAGTACAGAGGACTTATCCAGGACTTCGTGGACTGGTGCCATCGGAACTGCCTCCAGATCAACGCGAGGAAAACTAAGGAGCTGGTGGTGGACTACCGCAGGCAAGGACAACCCCTCACAGCACCAGTAAACATACAGGGAACGGACATTGAGATGGTGACATCCTACAAGTACCTTGTGTTACATCTCGCTCTTGCCAGTCATCAGCGCCAGCGGCGCGCACACCTGCGCCTCATCAGTGACTGGCTATTTAAACCCCTCTGCCTTCCGTTTCGGCCTGGAGTCGTCTGCTTTACAACGCTCCCCAAACCTCAACGTCTGTTCCGGTTCGCACCGACCAGCGCATCGCTCTCCAAGCATGTAAGCGGTATTCCTCTCCTTACCTTCTCTCCAGCTTCTCCCCTGTGCACAGGTGGATCTCCAGGGCGGTGGAATTCCTCCTCCTCGCCTCACCTCTGCCTTCATCGCACCAGCTCGTCGGGAGCGCGCAGCCGCGCTGTCCTCCAGGTTACAGCTGCAACGCCAACGCCAGCCACCTTCTCGCCTGCACGTGAGCATAACATTGTGGTTATTTCCCACGGGGTGTGAGACTGCAATTAACCCTCTGCTCTGCTCTCCTCTCAGGGTTACCTGGCCGCACGGCGAGCTGCTCCGCCCTTGATGCATGCTGTTCACCCACACTACATTCACACTTCCACTCACGCACTCAAACACTACCTGTTGCTTGAATAAAAGCTTTAAATCTTCCCGAGCCTGTGTGTGTGTTCCCTGAGCCCGATATCATGTCAGTACGACTCCAGCAAAGTGGCTCAGCGGACAGCGGGCTCGCACGCCAATTTTCCACCCTCGAGGCTCGGGCGGATTTAATCGCTCATCAGCAGCAGGTAATCTTTAATCAACTCACCCAAATTGTCCAACGGTTGGATCGTTTGGATCCTCCACAGGTCTTCCCTCCGGCACCTTTCAGTGGGTCAGTCTCAGCTGCTTCCTCGGCTAATTCAGCTAGCTCGGGGCCGCCGACCCGACTCACTCCTATTCCATCCCCCGCGCGCTTCAGCGGGAGACTCGATGAAGCGCGGGGGTTCCTTCTACAGTGTGAGTCGGTGTTTCAGCGTGTCCCCGGTGACTTCCCTTCTGATCATAGCCGGATTGGGTATATTGCTAACCTCTTGGAAGGGCGAGCGTTAGCTTGGGCCTATGCCGTCATGGCGAGGCCCAGCTACGCGAACCTGACCTATGCCCAGTTCGTGTATGATTTTAAGGAGGTGTTTGATCACTCCGATCGCGACAACGTCCTAGCCACCCGGTTGCTTAACCTCCGCCAGGGTAGCCGGTCTGCCGCCGACTACGCTGTCGACTTCCCGGTGGTTGCGACGGAGGTCGGTTGGGGCGAGGCTGTGCTCAGCAGCATCTTCGTCCGCAGCCTTAATTCCTCCCTGAAGGACGAGCTGGCCTCCCGGGACATGCCGGACCGGTTAACCGATCTAATCTCCCTAACCATTAATTTGGACAATAGACTGAGGGAACGGGCCGCCGAGCGTCGGGCTTCCGGTCGCTCGAGCGGGACTTCCGCCCGGGTCCTTCAGTCTCGCCCCTTGGCGTTACCCGCTCCGGGGTCCGCCGATGACTCTGAGGCAATGCAGGTCGGCCGGGCCAGACTTCCGCCAGCGGAACGACAGCGCCGCCGAGAGCTGGCTCTCTGCATGTATTGCGGGGGTGACCAGCACTCCGTGGAGGACTGCCCGGTTCGGCCAAAAGGGGACGACCGCGAGTCGCTGTAGGGGGCCTCGCGGATGCATCCCGCTCAAATCCCCTCACCAAATGCCTCCTCCCGGTCAGATTCTGTCACAACTCCACGGGGCATGTCACACACGCACTGGTGGACTCAGGGGCGGAACAAAGCTTCATTTCACAAAGCCTGGTAACCCGCTTGGGTATCCCCTGCCAAGCACTGCCAGCCCCTATTAAATTGGTCACCCTCGCTCATACGTCTTTAGTGACCGTCACCCACAGAACCAAACCGGTCCCAGTAATCATCTCTGGCAACCACAGGGCGGATCTCAGCCTGATTGTGTTACCCACCTCGGCCTCTCCTATCATCCTGGGTTACCCCTGGCTTCAGTTCCATAATCCCACCTTCGACTGGCAGTCCGGCAGCGTCCTCGCCTGGAGCACCTTTTGCATGAGCTCCTGTCTCCAATCTGCCGCCTGTGCCCCGTAGTTGCCGCTCCCAGCGCCTGACTCGCCGCCTCCGGATCTATCCCTGGTACCCCCGGAGTTCCACGACTTAGGACTGGTTTTTAGTAAGTCAAAAGCACTGTCTCTTCCCCCCCACCGTCCCTACGACTGCGCCATTAACCTCCGCCCGGGGGCGCCGTTACCATCTGGCCGCCTCTACAGCCTGTCTGCCCCGGAGCGTGAGGCCATGGACGCTTATATCAAGGAGTCGCTCAGCGCAGGCATTATCCGGCCATCCTCGTCCCCGGTTGGAGCCGGATTCTTCTTCATGGGGAAGAAGGACGGGTCCCTGCGTCCGTGTATTGACTTCCGGGCGCTCAACGACATCACTATAAGGGACAAATACACGCTGCCCCTGATGGACTCGGCCTTCAACTCCCTCCAGGGGGCCACCTGGTTCACCAAGTTGGACCTGCGCAGTGCGTACCACCTCATCCGGATCCGGGAGGGCGATGAGTGGAAGACGGGGTTCCGGATGCCCAGCGGCCATTTTGAGTACCTGGTCATGCCGTTTGGGCTCACCAACGCTCCGGCCGTCTTCAAGCGGTGGTGGAGTGGCCCACCCCCTCTTCCAGGAAACAGGTGCAACAATTTCTGGCTTCGCCAACTTCTACCGCCGCTTCGTGCCTAAGTACAGCGCCATCGCCACTCCCCTGACCCGCCTCACCTCCCCCAAGGTGCGGTTCCAGTGGAACGAGGAGGCTGCGTCGGCCTTCAAGATCCTGAAGACGGAGTTTGCTTCCTCCCGGGTCCTCACCCAGGTGGACCCGTCCCTCCAGTGCCTGGTCGAGGTGGACGCATCCGACACGGGGGTGGGGGCAGTGCTCTCTCAGCGCTCACCGGTGGATGGACAGGAGCGCCCCTGCGTTTTCTTCTCCCGACGCCTCTCCCCCGCTGAACGGAATTACGACGTCGGGGATCGGGAGCTCCTAGCGGTGAAGCTGGCTCTTCAAGAGTGGCGCCATTGGCTGGAGGGGGCTTCCCAGCCATTCGTGGTCTGGACCGACCACAAGAACTTGGAGTACCTGAGGACGGCCAAGCGCCTGAATGCCCGCCAGGCACGTTGGTCGTTGTTTTTCGGCCGCTTCAAGTTCACCATCACCTATCGGCCCGGATCCAAGAATGGGAAACCGGATGCGCTCTCCAGACAGTTCGAGCCTGAAGACCCAGTGGATCGAGAACACACCATCCTACCCTCCTCGTGCGTCGTGGGGGCCGTTTCATGGGGGATTAAGGCCAAGGTCCGGAAGGCACAGGAGGCTGAACCCAATCCTGGCGGCGGTCCGGTCGGAAGATTATTCGTCCCGTCTTCGGTCCGGGGCGACGTCGTCCACTGGGCCCATACATCCAAGTTTGCCTGTCATCCTGGCATCTCCCGGCTGGTGGAGCTCATCCAACTGTCCTTTTGGTGGCCTGGCCTCAGGAATGACGTCACCAACTACGTCCGCGCCTGTCCCCAGTGTGCAATGGGTAAAACCTCCACGTCCCCCCCAGCGGGTCTCCTCCGTCCGCTACTGGTCCCCGGGAGGCCTTGGTCCCATGTGGCCCTGGACTTCGTCACCTGTCTCCCTAAGTCCAATTCTTATGACACCATCCTGACCATCGTTGACCGGTTCTCTAAGGTGGCCCATTTCGTGCCTCTTCGTGGGCTCCCTTCGGCGCGAGAGACGGCCGAGTTATTGACCCAACACGTCGTCAGGTTGCATGGGATCCCGGTAGATGTCGTCTCGGATCGGGGGCCCCAGTCTGCATCTAAGGTGTGGAGGTCCTTCTGCAGCGCACTGGGGGCCACGGTGAGTTTGTCCTCTGGTCACCACCCCCAGACTAACGGCCAGTGTGAGCGCACAAACCAGGAGTTGGATGCAGCTCTGCGCTGTATCACCTCTTCCAGCCCCTATTCCTGGAGCACCTGCTTGCCCTGGGTCGAGTACGCCCATAATTCCACCTTGTCCTCGGCCATCGGCATGTCCCCCTTCCGGGCGTCTCTGGGGTATGATCCGCCTTTGTTCCCGGAGGAAGAGAGGGAAGCGGCGGTTCCATCTGTCCAGGCTCATCTGAGGCGCTGCCGGCGTATGTGGACCAAGACGTGCCAGGCGCTTTTACGCACGGCGGAGCGCAATTCCCGTGTCGCCAATCGCCACAGGAGGGCCACTGCCGAGTACCAGGTGGGTCAACGTGTTTGGCTGTCTACCAAGGACATTAAACTGAAGGCTGAGAGGAAGAAGCTGGCGCAGCGCTTCATTGGGCCCTTTACCATCACTAAAATTATCAACCCGGTGGCTGTGCGTTTGGCTCTCCCTCCCTCCCTCCCTCCTAGTCTGCCCGACGTTTCACGTCTCACATATCAAGCCTGTGTTGTCTGACCCTCTTTGTCCTCCTCCCAAAACCCCTCCTCCCCCCAGGTTGATTGACGGTGAACCGGCATGGGGTGTCACGGCCATCCTGGATTCCCGCCTCCGTGGCCGCGGTCTCCAGTGCCTGGTGGATAGGGAAGGATATGGCCCTGAGCACAGGTCCTGGGTGCCCCCGTCCTGGGTGCTGGATAAGAACCTCATCACGGAGTTCCACCGGGCGCACTCAGGTAAGCCAGCGCCGGAAGGCGCTGCTCGGCGGGGGGGGGGGGGGAGTACTGTTACACTTCGCTCTCGCCAGTCATCAGCGCCAGCGGCGCGCACACCTGCGCCTCATCAGTGACTGGCTATTTAAACCCCTCTGCCTTCTGCTTCGGCCTGGAGTCGTCTGCTTTACAACGCTCCCCAAACCTCAGCGTCTGTTCCGGTTCGCACCGACCAGCGCATCGCTCTCCAAGCACGTAAGCGGTATTCCTCTCCTTACCTTCTCTCCAGCTTCTCCCCTGTGCACAGGTGGATCTCCAGGGCGGTGGAATTCCTCCTCCTCACCTCACCTCTGCCTTCATCGCACCAGCTCGTCGGGAGCGCGCAGCCGCGCTGTCCTCCAGGTTACAGCTGCAACGCCAACGCCAGCCACCTTCTCGCCTGCACGTGAGCATAAAGTTGTGGTTATTTCCCACGGGGTGTGAGACTGCAATTAACCCTCTGCTCTGCTCTCCTCTCAGGGTTACCTGGCTGCACGGCGAGCTGCTCCGCCCTTGACGCATGCTGTCCACCCACACTACATTCACACTTCCACTCACGCACTCAAACACTACCTGTTGCTTGAATAAAAGCTTTAAATCTTCCCGAGCCTGTGTGTGTGTTCCCTGAGCACGATATCATGTCACCTTGGTGTTCATCTGAACAATAAACTAGACTGGTCACACAATACTGACGCACTCTACAAAAAGGGACAGCGCAGGCTGTTCCCACTGAGGAGGCTCAGGTCTTTTGGTGTACAAGGGGCGCTGCTGAAGACATTCTACGACACGGTGGTGGCATCAGCCATCACTTTTGGAGTGGTCTGCTGGGGCAACGGCATTACAGCAGTCGATAGGAAGAGACTGAACAAACTGATCAAGAAAGCTAGATCTGTCCTGGGGCAACGCATTGACCCAGTGGAGGAGATAGGAGAGAGAAGGATGGTGGCTAAACTGTCATCTCTGCTTGAGTCCGAGTCCCACCCTATGTAGGACATACTGAACGCACTGAGGAGCCCATTTAGCAGTAGACTACATCATCCTAGGTGCGCAACCGAGAGGTTTCGCAGGTCCTTCCTACCTACGGCTGTCAGACTGTATAACCTAAGCAGGGCTGCTCGCAGAGATAGCAAAAAAAAAAACGTGACGACCTAATAGTACTGAATGCAAAAGACGGAACAGACTTACACAAATGGTCCCCTCCAGTATACAACTAGGACAATATCAGTCGCTACGGAGGGTGACAATATGTATGGGTACATATTCATACTATGTAGGATAACTAAGTAGACGGTTATGCTGTTTATTCCATCTTGCTACAATGCTCCGCACTCTGTATATATATTTACAGTATACAGTGGGGCAAAAAAGTATTTAGTCAGCTACCAATTGTGCAAGTTCGCCCACTTAAAAGATGAGAGAGGTCTCCAATTTTCATCATAGGTATACCTCAACTATGAGAGACAAAATGAGAAAAAAAAATCCAGAAAATCACATTGAAGGATTTTTAATGAATTAATTGCTAAATTCCTCGGTAAAATAAGTATTTGGTCACCCACAAACAAGCAAGATTTCTGGCTCTCACAGACCTGTAACTTCTTCTTTAAGAGGCTCCTCTGTCCTCCACTCGTTACCTGTATTAATGGCACCTGTTTGAACTCGTTATCAGTACAAAAGACACCTGTCCACAACCTCAAACAGTCAGACTCCAAACTCCACTATGGCCAAGACCAAAGAGCTGTCAAAGGACACCAGAAACAAAATTGTAGACCTGCACCAGGATGGGAAGACTGAATCTGCAATAGGTAAGCAGCTTGGTGTGAAGAAATCAACTGTGGGAGCAATTATTAGAAAATGGAAGATATACAAGACCACTGATAATCTCCCTCGATCTGGGGCTCCACGCAAGATCTCACCCCGTGGGGTCAAAATGATCACAAGAACGGTGAGCAAAAATCCCAGAACCACACGGGGGGACCTAGTGAATGACCTGCAGAGAGCTGGGACCAAAGTAACAAAGGCTACATCAGTAACACACTACGCTGCCAGGGCCTCAAATCCTGCAGTGCCAGGCGTGTCCCCCTACTTAAGCCAGTACATGTCCAGGCCCGTCTGAAGTTTGCTAGAGAGCATTTGGATGATCCAGAAGAGGACTGGGAGAATGTGATATGGTCAGATGAAACCAAAATAGAACTTTTTGGTAAAAACTCAACTTGTCGTGTTTGGAGGAGAAAGAACACCATACCTACTGTGAAGCATGGGGGTGAAAACATCATGCTTTGGGGCTTTTTTTCTGCAAAGGGACCAGGACGACTGATCTGTGTAAAGGAAAGAATGAATGGGGCCATGTATCGTGAGATTTTGAGTGAAAACCTCCTTCCATCAGCAAGGGCATTGAAGATGAAACGTGGCTGGATCTTTCAGCATGACAATGATCCCAAACACACCGCCCAGGCAACGAAGGAGTGGCTTCGTAAGAAGCATTTCAAGGTCCTGGAGTTGTCTAGCCAGTCTCCATATCTCAACCCCATAGAAAATCTTTGGAGGGAGTTGAAAGTCCGTGTTGCCCAGCGACTGCCCCAAATCATCACTGCTCTAGCGGAGATCTGTATGGAGGAATGGGCCAAAATACCAGCAACAGTGTGTGAAAACCTTGTGAAGACTTACAGAAAACGTTTCACCTCTGTCATTGCCAACGAAAGGTACATAACAAAGTATTGAGATGAACTTTTGTTATTGACCAAATACTTATTTTACCGAGGAATTTACCAATTAATTCATTAAAAATCCTTCAATGTGATTTTCTGGATTTTTTTTTCTCATTTTGTCTCTCATAGTTGAGGTATACCTATGATGAAAATTGGAGACCTCTCTCATCTTTTAAGTGGGAGAACTTGCACAATTGGTGGCTGACTAAATACTTTTTTGCCCCACTGTATCTCCCCTGTACAGCTCGAGGGGCCGGGCCAATAACACAAGCCAACGTCACAGCTCCAGGCGGTAAGTTCCACACACTGCTCACTCAGTTCCCAGCACTCACGGTCCCGACGTTTTCGGCGGCCATCACTAAACACGGGGTGGAAAACTTTATCACCACCACTGGGCCACCCATTTTTGCACGACTTCGGCGCCTGGACGCAGCTAAACTGGCCATAGCGCACGAGGAGTTTGCCAACTTGGAAAGGTTGCGCATCATCAGGCGCTCAAACAGCCCATGGGCATCCCCACTACATATGGTTCCTAAGGCACAGGGATCGTGGCGACCGTGCGGAGATTTCCGCAGATTGAATAACGCCACAGCCCATGACTGCTACCCGATTCCCCATATTCAGGATTTTTCCGTTCACCTCCCTGGGGCGTGCATTTTTTCTAAAATAGACCTGGTCCGTGGTTACCACCAGGTCCCAGTGCGCGCGGAGGACATACCCAAAACAGCGGTAATAACTCTGTTTGGCTTGTTTGAGTTTTTATGCATGCCCTTCGGATTAAAAGGCGCGGCACAGACATTCCAACGCATGATGGATGCAGTCTTGGCCAATCTGCCGTTTGTGTTTGTCTACCTGGATGATATCCTGGTGGCCAGCGCGTCCGAGGATGAACACGTAACCCACCTCAGGACGGTTTTCTGGAGGTTGGAAGAGCGAAGGTTAATAATCAACCCGTCGAAATGCCAGTTTGGCGTAACGGGGATTGATTTTTTGGGGCACCACATCTCACCGGAGGGAGCGATACCCTTGCCGGACAAGGTGCGTGCCGTGACGAATTTTCCCTGGCCTCAGACGGTCAGGGCGCTGCAAGAGTTTTTGGGGATGGTTAACTTTTATAAACGGTTCCTCCCCCGCGCAGCTCAGCTCATGCAGTCATTGTACGCCGTGCTCAAGAAACGGAAGCCGGCGGACAGAGTCGAATGGACTCCGGAGCGGGAGCAGGCATTCTCTGAGGTTAAAACAGCCCTGGCAAACGCCGCACTGTTGGCACACCAGGACCCGGCGGCCCAGATAGCGCTCACTACCGACGCCTCGGACGTGGCCATAGGGGCCGTCGTGGAGCAACGTGTCACCGGTTCTTGGCAGCCGCTCACTTTTTTCAGCAGGGCTTTGCGTGACAGTGAGCGTAAATACAGCGCGTTCAACAGAGAGTTGCTGGCTCTCCACCTGGCCATACGCCACTTCCAGTTCTTGCTGGAGGGGCGCAGCTTCACTGCGTTCATGGACCACAAGCTGCTAACGTTCACGATGGCCAAGGTTTCGGAACCATGGTCGGGCTGGCAGCAGAGACAGCTGGCCGCAATCTCGGAGTTTGCGACTGATATTCAGCATGTGACCGGTAAACTGATTGTGGTGGCGGACTGCCTCTCGCGCGCAGTAGTGGCCCCGGTCTGCGTAGGGATAGATTATACAGCCATGGCTGCAGAGCAGTTTGTCGATGCAGACGTGTGCGCGCTCCAGTTTGGACCAACAGGGTTAAGGCTGGAGAGCAGAGTACTGCAAGATGGCAGCCCCCCCCAGTCTGTAACATCTCCACGGGACTGCCGCGCCCCGTGGTCCCAGTTGCTTGGCGCCGCCGAGTGTTTGAGTCAGTTCACACTCTGGTGCACCCAGGAGTACGCCGTCAGTCAAAATGGTGGGAGTGAAGTTTGTATGGCCAGGCCTGCGCAAACAAGTGAAAGAGTGGACTGCAGCCTGCGTAGCGTGCCAACAAGCCAAAGTGCACAGATACACGAAGGCCCCTTTGGAGCCGTTTCGTATACCGGCTAAGAGGTTCGACCATGTTCACGTGGACCTCGTGGGCCCCCTCCTGCCATCGCAGGGGTTCACGCACCTTCTGACAGTGGTGGACCGCACCACACGCTGGCCAGAAGCAGTCCCGGTAGCGGCAACCACGTCCGTGGATGTGACGTGCGCCTTTTTGACAACATGGGTGGCACGTTTTGGCATCCCGTCGGACATCACGTCTGATAGGGGCCCGCAGTTTGTTTCCGACCTCTGGTCCGCGATGGCCCGTAGCCTGGGTGTAGCAATTCATCGCACAACCGCATACAACCCACAGGCCAATGGGTTATGCGAGCGTTTCCATAGGTCACTGAAAGCAGCGCTCAGGGCTTCGCTTACGGATGCAAATTGGGTAGACCGGTTGCTGTGGGTTCTGTTAGGGTTGCGTTCCGCACCAAAAGAGGATTTGGAGGCTTCCCCGGCGGAGCTTGTTTTTTCGAAGCCACTGCAGCTCCCCAGGGAATTTTTACCAGATAATCTCGCGCCGGACAACTGTCTGTCTCAGTGTTCGCAGCATAGTGCAGATACAGGCACGCTACCGGGCCTGGCCCACCATTGTGTTCCACGAGCTTTTGTGCCAAAAACTTTGAATAACGCGGCGTTCGTGTTTGTCAGGCACGATGCCCACCGCCCCCCATTGCGCCCACCCTACGATGGCCCGTTCAGAGTGCTGGAACAAGGGGACAAACATTTTTTGTTAGATTTGGGGGGTCGTAGGGAGAAAATATGTATAGACAGACTTAAGCCCGCCTTTGCGGTGGCGGATGAGCA